>CM067061.1:43439414-43934414 GCA_033980235.1 Diadema setosum
CGTTAATAAGGCACGCTCAATTTCAGTTTAATCTAATAATCCCTTCATTGTTGTTACTCCGGTGGTTTACATCCTGTTTTCTTTTTTTTCTTTTTTTTGTCCCATTCTTGCTAAAGATTTAGCGCTTGAATAGACACTGTACTTCAGAGCCTCTTTTCTCAGTTCACACTTTTCCTGAGTGTGTGCTTTCTTTCCAATATTTAGATAGGTTAGGAGAGTCCATTTGATTTTAGTTTTACATCATTTTAAAGTTTAAAGTCTGCTCTTTCAGAATGTACTCTTAACTGAAATTTCATGTCTTGCGACTTTCTGTTTGTTTTGTGATGCAGGTTCACATATATATAAAACCTTTTTGCAGATGCAAAGGGACGAAACGTGCAGATATTGATGTGTTATTTCTGTTATCATCACTGTATATGATTGAGCTAACCTGTACATTTCTTGTTCAATATTAGGAATTTGCCAGTGTTCAGTGCAAGATGAATAGTGTGAGTGTAAGAGCTGCAAGAATATACTCAGTTTTGTTCTTGATGACACCAGCCAGTGGCTGATCCAGGCCATATGAAGCTTTGTTTCTAAGAATACAGTTCGAAACCAAGATCATCTTTCTTTTTCCTTTTTCTTTTTTTAATAGTAAAGTTGAGTTGAGTTTGTCACTTTCTAAATACACAATCTGCTAATATGAAACAAAGAGGGAAAAACAGATATAACTGAAACACAAAACTCTTTTTTCCATTTTCAGATAAACGAACTATTGGAATAATTTCAATACTGTTAAGAAATATGTTAAAATCAGTATCGGGGGTGTTTTCACTGTCTTTGCATAAAGGTTTACGCATAAAACTCAATATAATACAGTTAAAAAAAAAAAAAAAAAACGTCTACAACAAAAGAACAAACCCGTTAAAGACGGAGTGATTTTCCTACAACATGCATTTCCCAAAGACACCTGCCCGAGTATGCTCGGGATTCGTCCTTAAAGGGTTAACCCGTTAGAATAGCAGATAAAGTAAAAGAAGACAGATAAAAAGATAAAAGAAGGAACATGGTTATTTGCAACATAATAGATCATGTAGCGTGAATTCATATGAGTGGACAGGAAAAAATAAGGGATTTCATAATTAATATATACAGGTCTCAGTATGCTTAAAACAGAGTTTGAAAGATAATCAACGAATATTGATACCTAATGCTGCGTTAATGTTTAGCATGTCAAATCGAAATTCGTACCTGATCCATGGAAAGAGAAATGTGAAATTGGCTTGGTATTAGAAAAGAGAAGGTTTGCCATGACGAGCGTGTGGGCACCTATGTACACTCAGGGAGCCAGAAGAGTGTGATTATAAGTGCCGTAGATTGTCCTGAATATGCATTTGTACGAAGTGGGTGTGGCCTGTTGAACCACGTCGAAAAAAAAGAGATGGATCCAGACGAGACTGGGACGATGCCGTGTGAGGCGAGGGAAGAATGAAGTTTTTGGTTACTTTAAGTATGACATCATTGGTGGTGGTGATTTGTTTTCGTGTCAATTAGTGTGTGACATGTTATTGTGCCACCAGGATTTTCCTCCCTTCCGTAGTAAGATTATAAGAAGGTAATTAATAGATTTTTCACGGATGGGTATCAACAGATATTTTATTGCCATATGGTACCTCAAGTACCGGTATTTGAACATTTTAAAACACCGTTATCGTGGTTGTCGACAGGGGAAAAAAATGAAAAATGAAAACGGTGAAAGCAAGTATGTAAAATTGGGGAAAAAAGAATTGTGGGAAGTAGCATCAAAATTAGTTTTGAAAGCCCTATTCAGGCATAATAATTGTCTTTCACCAAGGAGTGTATAAGTTCCCCCGAACAAGAGGGAAATAACTTTCTAAATCTGTTGTAGAAATTTAAATACATGACAATAGGTCAAGCTATTAAAAACAACCTCAATCACATGAGAGACAGTAATATGGGCAGCTTGTTTTACAAAATCTAACAACGTAAATTATATTTTTGCAAAACCTTTGTGTGAAGAAGAAGGGGAGAGAAATATATTTATAAAAAGGACCGACTTTTGACAATCTATATCAGTAGAGATATGAATATCACAAGGAATTCTTTGAATTATATTGAAACTTGACTTATATAACTTTAAAAACCAATTATTAATATGCTGCCACTTGTGTTGTATTTGCCAGTGTAGTAAGACATGATTATTTTCATCACCTAGGAATGACAGTTAGGCCGAGATACTTTTATTGCATGATAAAAGGCATGATGGTGATATTTAGGTTCTACTTCACTAACCAATGCGGAGAAGACGAGACTATTGTAAAGAGAGTTCTGAAAAGAAACTGTTTAAGGAGGGCATTTATGGCAGAGGTAGACGAGTGGAATGTTGAGAAGATGGGAGTATTCTTTCGCTAGATGACCGTGGGATTGTCCGTAGAGGGCGCAGTTGTGAGTCTTAGGGAATTTTTGTTGCTCCGTGTTTCGTCTGTTATGCCTGTTTTCTCTGTTATCCCAGAAAAATTATACCAGAATATTCCGATGTATGCGTGGCGTGGCGTATATGCAACTTTCCATTTTAGTTTTAATTTTAAAAAATATTTCGGGCGATTGGAGGATATGAAGGACTTGTCTCTTGCCTAACCTCTTTATCTCTTTCTGTGCTTTTAATCTAAGCACGTCGAGTCATACCCGACACTAGTTGAGTTCATGAGTTGCACGATTTTGAATCGCTAGTGATATCTAATTGACTTTTTTTTATCGATATATGTATTTTACCAGGTAGCCTGCTCCTGACAACTCTGTTGCACTATACAAACAAACAAACATACAAACTTCAGATGTTTGAATGATGATTTCAGTGCAGATGTGTAGTGCTGAGACCTACATGTGTATTGTGAGATTGCTATTAAAGTGAGGTTCTGAGCCGCTGAAAAGTTTAACATTTAACAAAATGATTAGAATGTGTCCCTTAACAGTCACGTCAGTGTTAATCCTATTGTGCTTTAATTTTTGCCACAAAAAAAAGAAGAAAATACCTTCTGGGTCGGGAGCGCCTACGCGTGATAAATCATTACGATGTTGCACTGTGTACCAGCACAGACAAAAGACGATACATTACTATATATTTCAAAGGCCTACCTCTCAAAGGACAGCATGTGAATGGCTTTGCAAGCATTTTGATTCAAACGTGTCCGCCAAATCCTTCATAACCAAGACAATGGTCAGAACCACCCATGGGCACCAAAGACAAACAAACAAACAAACAAACAAAAAACTTCAATATATGGATGAATAAGTACAGATGATCGCCAACTTTCTCCTAACGTTCTACAAGTTGCACTCTCGGCGATGACACATTTCTGATTTTGTTTATTCATTTATTTATGTTTATTTCTTTATTTATTTATGTATCTATCTATTTATTTACTCCTTATTCATACGTTCATTCATTTATTTATCTTTTTTTTTTGTCAGCACACAATGGGCAGGATTACTGCCACTGAACCCATTGAATGTTTCAAAACACTATCATGTTCATAATCGTAATTCGAGAGTTTACTTACATTTACAACTAGAAGTGAGAGTACTTA
Source organism: Diadema setosum (assembly GCA_033980235.1). Taxonomy (NCBI): domain Eukaryota; kingdom Metazoa; phylum Echinodermata; class Echinoidea; order Diadematoida; family Diadematidae; genus Diadema; species Diadema setosum. The sequence goes on from CM067061.1 coordinate 43,443,002, forward strand.
ATGGTGGAAAAACAGTAAGCAACCGGTGTTTGGTTGTTACTGTAAAAATATTCTTGGATATATATATATATATATGTGTGTGTGTGTGTGTGTGTGTGTGTGTGTGTATGTGTGTTACATTATGCGTGTGTGTACTCAATCATAATATCTTTATCGTAATATGGGTCTTAAAGGATATATCCTGAAGTCATTGAGTTGGATTTTGTTTCGTTCTGATATTATGAATGGTTAAAAAAAAAATGAATTGTGACTTTACAACAGTTTCGTGAAATGACTTCTGCCACTGCCTGCTTTCTTTAACACTGAGAAAAGCTCAAATAGCCCTGAGGAATGATGTGTTTTTATATTGATCGTGATGGTGACCAGGTACATTCACCCCTTCGCGCATTATTATGATTTCCATATCGATTTCCAAATCAAAAGTCTGTAGTAGTGGCAATGTTAACGAGGTACAGGTATAAGGTCTGTACCAGACTGGAGGGCAAATATCGAATGCAAGGTTGAATGATGAAAACGAATTTAATGCGTTTCACATATCTCGGTTGCATAAAGACGAGAATAGGAAATATGTGTATGTCTGCACCTTGGAGCGCCAGTCCTTGTACTCCCCACCCACCTCAATCTTAGACATCCATTGCAATACAAAGCGAGATCTTCGCTCCCCATTGTCACCCTTAACGTTTCTCATGAAGCGAGAATTCTTTTTTTTTCTTTTTTTTTTCTTCCCCACTAGAAATGAATAAGCTTAGCAGAAAATTTTGAATCATTCGAGCATAGCGTACAATTCATTTCCTCGTTACGATGCTTTCAACGTGGACATATTTATGTACACCATTTACCTGCGAGTGAATCACCGGCAACTTTTCAACACATTTAATGCGCGTTCAGAAGAAACCATTTGGCTTTTCCTTATCTCACTCGGCAGAATGGTTACATCACCTTCTTGAGCAATGTTCGTGTTTGTTTGTCTGTTTGTTTGTTGTTTGTCTGTTTATTTCGCTTTCATCTGAGAAGATGGCTGGATGGCCCATATTAAGCTAATCACTGGCTGGTCTTCCGCGGGTTCCATTTGGTTGTTAGGAGGGATTATTTCACCGGGTGAAATACCCTGCGCGAGTGCATGAGTGCACGAGTTGTGACTCTCCCACATTATGGGACCTTCATTTTAAGTCATCCGAGGGACAGATTGTTTTATTGCTTGTTACAAGAGGAGACTGTATATGATACACACAATATTGCTCAGTGTGATCGACTCGGGAATCGAACCCGGGTCCTTTGGATCGTGAGGCAGACGTGCTACTGGCTGAGCTATCTCACCGCCTTAAAACACAATTGTGCTTACAAGACTAAAACCGTATGATTTTCCCCCTAAGCCAGTGTAAGCAACTATGCAAACTGTCATACAGCCGTGTTGTTTGTCATTTGGTCTTACTTATGATTGTTACAATAAATATTTATGACTGATGTCTAAATTCATCTAGCAGACTCGTCATATTGATGGTCATTGAAATGATAGTCTAGGAATGAGCCATTTTAGTTCTCAAATTTGATATTCCCCCAGCCTGTAGGCCACCTTGCTCCCTCACCTGGACTTTACCGCGTTCTCGAATCAAACTGTTGGCATGTATGCTATCAATTAGAGCAACGAGCAGGCATTTTCTTTCGGTTGTACAGTGGACAAGAAAAGACATCATTTTCTGTTCTCTAACTAAAATCCTCTGTTTTGGCAGGTGTAAATCAATAGAATAAGAAACACGCCAACAAACGTAACGAAACAACAACAAAACATTGTAATCTCGGAAAAATTGGGCTGTATAAAGTTGCCGAATTTCAAGCTTTTTCGACAGATACACATGTACTTGCATGATATTGACCTTACATTGTACAATAAACGAAATTACACGAACTAAGCCTTACGCCAGGATTAGAAAGTAACCAGCCCAAAATAAACATCCTGCTATCGAACTTGTTCTGACACAATCAACATTGCAATTTGTTTATACCCCGTCACACTTATTCGGAATCAACACGAATCAATCAGAACCAGCCGGAATTAAAGATTTTCCAAATTCGGGCCACGTTCGGGATAAAAATTCAAATTCCAACAGTTTGATAGGGAATGCTGTTCGAATACTTCGAATGCACTTCCAACCTTCCTCGAATTAATCTTGCACATTCCGAAAGAATTAGCTCTCGAATGCTGCTCGAATGTACTTGGAACGCTGTAGGAATATTCAGAATACTGTTAGAATGCGGTCAGAATCTTTAGAAAGCACTTCGAATGCCACACGAGCGCGGTTCGATTGCTGCCCGAAGTCTGATGGTCGGAAAGCGCCTCGAATGCAGTACAAACTCATTTCGAATGAGGTCAGAACGTTCCTGGAATGGCTACCTAATATACTTTGAATGTTCACGAATTCAAACAGAATTCAGCCCGAAAATTAGAATACACTTAAAATGTACTTACAATGCAACACGAATGTCCCGTGTGTGTCAAGAATGCCGCCGGAATGGTCTCCGATAGCGCATAGATTGGTGATTTTCATCAGTCTCAACCCGATCACCCGTATGGACCATATTGCTTTGCTATAGATTGCTGTCTTCCAGCAAGACCTCCTTGAAAGAGAGTGTCTAGGCCAGTTACCCCCCGGGAAATTACCCCAGACCCTTCCCGTGAACTTAACCCTTCTCCTAATCCTGAACCTAATCCTAACCCTATCATAACCCAAACTCTAACTCCAAACCTAACCCAACTCTAATCTTTACTCTAACCTTTTCACTCACCAGTATTTAACTGGAGGTAATTGTATGAGCATTTGAGATATTTTGGTAGAACTTGAGGTGCAACACCGTTCCGATTCTCCCTCAAATGAGGTTGTGTTTCAAATGCTGTTTAGTAGGGTACCTAAGGGGGGGGGGGGTCACCGTGCACCCCCCAGGACTCCTCGAAACTTACATTTTCAGGGTCTTCATGACATACCAAAACATAATCAAGATGTTAACAGGAACGAAAAGTGGCTGTTCTAGGTGAAATTTAATGTATTGTATTGTTTTTCATAATTTCTTATGTATTTCTTTGTTTTTCAACTTTTTCAACTTTTGTTTTTTCTTTGCTTTTCTATTGGAAATTGTCACTGACCACTTTTCTACCATAATTGGCACAAAACTAATCAATGAAAGTGATTAATTGTAAAAATAATCGGGTATTCATGACCTTCATGACAGCTAGAGCACCTGCTTTCCATAGGAAAGGTACACAAAATCACAAAATTGTGCCCGTTTTGGGGGGACATTCCGTTACAATAATGGGCGTGACTTCGCAAAAGTATATGCGGATGTTGCAAATTTGGTCTCAAAAGTTGTGCGAGACTTGAACAAACAAAGTCAAGAAGCCTCGCGACAGATTTATGCCGCGAAACTTCGAGGGGGGGGGGGGGGGAGAGGGGAGGGGCGGGCGAATCCCCCCCCCCCCCCCCCGTCCTTAAAGGGTTAATGTTGCATGAAAAAAAAATCAATTTCACATAATCTCATTTTTAAGGAGGTGGTATGCTTTACTAAGTATTTATCCATATATATATCTTTCTTTTTGATAAACCGAAAGTCACCTAACTTCGTGGGTGCGTTCGACATAAATGTATTTTTTCTGTTTCCACGACAACAGGGTGTGCTATATATATATATATATATATATATATATATATGTATGTATGTAATATATGTATATATATATATATATATATGATTATATATATATATATATATATATATATATATATATATATATATGTGTGTGTGTGTGTGTGTGTGTGTGTGTGTGTGTGTGTGTGTGTGCTTACATGTAGGGCCTACATAGTAGGGTACCTAAGGGGGGGGGGGGGGGGGAGGGGTCACCGTGCACCCCCGGACTCCTCGAAACTTACTTGACTTTGTTTTGTTCAAGTCTACGCAACTTTCAAGACCAAATTTTCAACTTCCCCCCATACCTGTGCGAAGTCACGCCCATTTTTGTAACGGAATGTCGTCCTAAAACGGGCACAATTTTGTGCTTCTGTGTACATTTCCTATGGAAAACGGGTGCTCTGTCATGAAAGCCATGAAAACCTGATTATTTTTACAATTAATCACTTTCATTGATTAGTTTTGTGCCAATTATGGTAGAAAAGTGGTCAGTGACAATTTCCAATAGAAAAACAAAGAAAAACAAAAGTTGAAAAAGTTGAAAAACAAAGAAATACATAAGAAATTATGAAAAACAATAGAATACATTAAATTTCACCTAGAACAGCCACTTTTCGTTCCTGTTAACATCTTGATTATGTTTTGGTATGTCATGAGGATCCTGAATATGTAAGTTTCGAGGAGTCCGGGGGGGGGGGGGAGATGCACGGTGACCCCCCCCCCCCCTTATAGGTACCCAACTAGTTAGAATGCCGTAGTAATATTTAGAATGCAATCAGAGTCCAGTTAGAATACCCTTCGAATAAAAATCGATATTTCTCCACTTCGAATGCTCCTCGAATGTTTTAAGCATGTTTCTTAACATTCGGGCTAGCCACAAGAATGGGCCCGAATGTTTGGAACGCACTCAGAATGTCGTCAGAATTTTTAGAATGCACTTCGAATATGCAGGAATACAGGAAGAATTTTCATTCCAACGGCATTCCGGGCTCATTCCGCCTCTAGTGGGATGACGGGGGTATTATATTTGTTTGGGAACAAGTTTTTGTTTTTTTTTGTCATTAGTATCTAAAAAAAACCCTAAAAGATAGTTGAATAAATAAATATTTGGACTAAATAAAGACATTCCACGTTGTTGCATTTTCTCTTAATATTCCATAGACCACATTAAGAACTTTTTTTTTTTAACAATCTCCAACATTTCCAAGGTCCATCGTGGCATCTTCTCTTTATATACAAAATCAAATGTTCAAGATGAATAAATTACATAGTGTATGAGATTGAATTGATTCGATATCTGTAACCAACCATCAAACAGTCTCGCGATGAATGAGAGTAGAAGAACCATTAAAGCTGCTTATCAGTATGTCTAATGGTAACAAAGGTTTGTCTTTTACAAGGCATGTTTCCTAGCTGAATACACGGACATCTGAACAAACCATATGGTCATTTTCATCTATAGCGATAAAAATACAGTCAAACCTGTCATAGCGGCCACCTGCTTATAGCGGCCACTGAAAACTCCCCCGAACGAAATTGCTGTAATATGGACCCTTTATATAGCGGCCACCTGCCTAACGCGGCCAGCGGCCACTCATTTTGTACCCCGTGGTGAATATCTACCTGCGTATAGCGGCCACAAATATTTAGCTGAACCGTTAAATCAGCCATGAGTACGATGTCGTTTACATTCATTGCGTGATTTCTACCGAGTCTTAGCTCAGTCACAATCACACAGACAAGATTGACAAAACTGATGCAGCTCTTTGCCACGAAAATCCGTCTTGCCACTAACTTGACTAGATTAGATCTAGGCTTCAGTAATGCCGCCCTAGATAGATGCTACAAAATAATGCAAAGACCACTCCTAATAACATCTTAGAATTTCACCAAAATGCCGACTAATTAATGTTTAAGTCCCTCTGAATAAGGACAATATAGTACTTGTATGGGTATTGTTTGTTGTTTACGCAAGCTTCACACATTATCAATCTCCATCAAACTCGGCACTCGTGAACTCCATTCATGGAAACCGGTATGAACCAGAGAACTTCCTCAGGCCCGAAATATTATTTTTAACATCAAAAGAACAGAAGCAGGCAAAGAAAAATAAATAATATGAAGTGAATTGTACAACGAACATCCCCATAAAGCACTGCTGCACATGCAAACTTATTTCCTGGTTGTTGTTGTTTTTTTTTAAGAAGTACATACACGTATATATCTCCTGCTATTATCAAATGCAAGTATTGAAATTAAAAATGGCCGCCAACCTGTCTATAACGACCACCTGTCTATTGCGGCCAGTTTTGTTGTTTCCCTTGGGTGGCCGCTATAGGCAGGTTTGACTGTAGTCACTAACTAGAAAAGCACTCTTAGAGCGCAGACCTCCCCCAAGCATGCAACTCATTTCGTCCACTGATCTTGTTCTTCTATTAGAGATATCAGTGATTTCCACCAATACGTATGGTTGAGGGGTCTAGATATCGCGCACGAAAATTTGAAATGCTCTTATAATGGAAGTTATTCCATAATCGTACCTGAATTTCTCAATGAATATCACGAAAATGCAGAAAAATCACCTCCCAGAATCTCCTAATGATACGATGACGGAGTAGTGCGCTGTCGCCGTTTGTATGTCGGACTTTTTTTTATGGGTTCAATTTCTCGGGGTATGTAAAGATCGCGCAGCTGCCCTCTGTAGTTTCATGCGTGAAAGTGTCTTCCCCTCTGCGGCTGTAAACGTGCTCCGGCTTCCGTAGAATATTTTTTCACTTGATATTAAATTTGTCCCTGTTAAGCAACAACAGTTTTACCTAACTTGTGTATATTATTGTTATTATTATTATTATGTGTTATTATTATTATATGTGTTATTATTATTATTATTATTATTGTTATTATTATTATTATCATTATTACTATTATCACCACCACCATCATCGATCATCATAATCATCATCATCATTTTCATTATTATTATTATCACTTCCACCACCATCGTCATTTTATCATTCTTATCATCATTATTTTTATCATTGATATTTTCATAATCGTTAATGATTTTCATTTACAAAGTTTTCTTACAATATTTCTAATCACTTTAACCAATAATATACACGTAATATAAAATGGAAAAAAGTAAAATATGAACATATTTTGTGTGTGTGTGTGTTTGTGTGTGTGCTTACCCATTCGTCACCCTCTCATTTTCGTCACCCATTTGTCACACTCTCATCTAATTTTTCTTCAGTATCATTATGGCCCTCCCCTGTCACAAATATATCACAAGTTAGCGCAAGAAATCACAAGCAAATTCAAATTGAAATAACACTTCAACTTCGATAGACTGAAATAATGTATTCCTTTGTAATATTATAATCGTTGTGTTAAAATTTGACTTAAAACAACATTTTATAAACAGTATTTCAGCGTAGCTGGCAGCATACATTGTTCTTGTGTATGATGACGTCACGTGGTAAACGATCGATCGAACAAATTACGAATTCTATCGACTACGAACGAGACAAGCGAGACGACACTTCTAACACCGTTAGGCTACAACATTCTTAGAACAGATTTTAAGGTTAGGTAGGTAAAATACAAGGTAAAAGATTGGAAATTTAGTGAAAAATTTGTTGGAAATCAAAATTTCTTTTTAAGCAATCTTAAAAAATTCAGGTTGGGATTTGCCCAACCTGAATTTTTTAAGGTTGCTAACATAAGAATATAAAATCCGTTGCATAAAAACTCTGGTTGGGAGCTTCCAACCAGAATTTTGTGATTTCAACCGGAAAAAAGTCCGGTTGGAGTTTTATGCAACGGGCCCCAGGTATGTTTATTCCATGGGCGTATCGGCAAATTTTGCGCTTAGTCCTACGCGTAATATCGCTTGCTATACGCAGTTACGCTATGCGCGATCATTAGGTCCCTGCGCGAGACCTAGTACCCTTACTATACTTATAGCATTGTGTGCTGAAAGTCGCCCGATTTCCCAATATAGAAGCCTTTGTTACGTCATAAACCCTCAGCTGCACGGCGCGCCTCGCCCTAGCAGAAACCACTGGAGCACGCACTTTAGTGCGCGCATGCAAACCTCAAATACGCGCAGCCTGAACTCCAAGTTCATTGACCCTACCCGCCAAAATATCAAAAATTCTTCATAAATTCCCCCAAAATTCTCGGATCACTACCAAAATTTAATCATACCTACTTGTATCATTCTAACCCTTTCCTCCAAACACACAAACCAACGGTAACGAAAACAAAACCTCCTCCCTTGGCGGAGGTAATTACATTTCTTTTCTTGATAACAATAAGTAATGTAAACAATAACTCAGTATCAGCACATCAGTCATGTACCTTTAGACTGTGATAATTTCTCGAGATTAGACTTACATACATACAGATGGCAGGACTCGTGACGTTCATCGCTAATAATAACACTTGAACTTGTTATCATCTATAGTGCATGCTAGAACATCGGAGCATTCAGGCGTGGCATGTACGTATACTCATAATCTTTCTGATGTGTTAGTGTGTATCCAGACATGTTCCCCAACGTTTCATAGGTTCACGTTCTACAGGTCACAAAGATCAAGCAGTTTCCACCTACTGCCAAGGCTCAAACGGGACGGAATCACATTTCAAAGTTGGACGCTCTCCAGTTACACAACGCTTCACATTAAATTTTCTTCATTTGAAAGCTTTGTGTGCGAGTTCCCAGAGAAGAAACCAAAATGTCGGCTACTGACGGATCGAAAATCTTTCTCTGGTGCGTTCCGAGAGTCATTTCATCGGCGTTCGCCAAATGTCTGAGTGCCATTCCAGGAATCGAAATCCATTTCGAACCTTTTACATACTGCAGCCTCGCGGTCCTGGCATACAAGAAGTCATACGGAGAAGACTTACCGCTGGTTTATAAGGGAAATGAGGAGGTGCTGGCAAAAGCTGCCGAACATCTCGGAGGGATAGCCCGATCGAATCTGGTACCATCACGTCTTGCGTGAGTTCCCCATACTGCAGTTGTCTTTCAAAATGTTTCACGCTAATAAGTGGACAATCTCAAAGAATTCTGTGGGTCTTCGGAGAAAATGTTCAAATGAAACAGACGCCACAGTCTTTCCTATACTTGATAATGATATATATATATATATATATATATATATATATATATATATATATTGTTTACAATTTCCCTCGTTATCCTCTATAAACTTGTCTTCCTATCTACTACTGTTTATTGTAACGTAGCAATTTTGTATGTACATGTGCAGCCCGTGTACAACAAACGGAAGTAATTACGTCCTGAAAAACTAAGTCATATGCCCTTTGATTTTAATTTGATACTTGAAATCTCCATCACTCACTTATTTAGAACATGTTCTCGATTGTTTTTTTTTTCTTTTTGTTATATAGGTATTCGACCATGAAAGAGACGCTTGAGAGTACACAGAGTAAATATGTCTTTGTCAAGGATATGGCGTCAGGCGTTGCCAGTGACGACACACGACAGTACCTTCCCAGTGGGTTCAAACATACCTTTCTCATTCGCAATCCCTTTCGCTCTATCAACTCCTATCGAAAAGCTATGTTCGCGCAGTTTACTGAGCTTGGTCTTCTCAAAGACGAATCTGCCAATGAACAGACATACGATGTCGAACGCGATGACATTTTCTTCCCACCTGGATACTACGTGGAGGAACTCTATGACCTCTGGAAGTATGTCAGAAAAAATATCGATAGCGATCCGATCGTGATCGATGCTGATGATCTCCTGACCAAGCCGGCAGAATACCTGAAAGCGTATTGCGACAAGGTAGGACTCCCTTATAACGAGTCACTCCTCAAATGGGATGCTTCCACAGAATCTCTCAAGTCATGGAAAGCAGCTGGGGATAACCTCGTTCTTGACGTGGTTAATTTTTATGGTTCAGCCATGAGGAGCAGCGAGTTCTTTCCACCTAGCAGTATGCCTGACCCTGATAAGATGACACCTGACGTTCAACGATGTGCAGGGAAAGTCATGAAGCTCTATAATGAGATGGCCGAGAGCAAACTCAAACTGTGTTAGTTTTAGTTGAACTCATTGTCTTCTCTTAAATAAAATTTGACATCAGATTATCCTCTGTTGAATGAGCCAACAATATATTGATTTAGAAACATGTTATCTACCTTATGTCTTCCCTGAAGAGAATGTGTAAATACGCACCTATAACCATTGGATATGACAACTTTAAAATAATGCTATATGAGCATGACAAGCAAATCCACAAATAGGGTAGAATTCGACGAATCATTCGTAATGTAAGCAACTGCAATCAATATTGCTTCATGTATGCTCCAAAGTTAATCAGATTTTGAAATCAAAACGCATTCTGTTATGTGTTGCACAGTTGTTGTTTTTTTCATAGGACACATTGCTCTAGAGGGAGTTGATATTATGATGTTTAACTTGAACATCATGATTTAGATTTTTTTTTTTTCATTTTTCTCTTGCCACGTATACATTATGTGGGTGGTACGTAGCATAATTTGCAGACTTTGGAAGTCGACTGTAAATACTGCTTAAAGGACAAGGTCACCTTCATTAACATAAGGATTGAGAGAATGTAGCAATATTAGTAGAACACATCATTAAAAGTTTGAGGAAGATCGGACAATCCGTTCAAAAGTTATGAATTTTTGAATTTTCTGTGCAGTCACCGCTGGATGAGAAGACTACTGCAGTGTATGATGTCACATGCGTACAACATTATAAGGAAAATATAAAGAAAATTTCACAAAATTTCATCTTTTGAAAAAAGTACACATTCCCTTGACTCGTTACTGACGGATTATGTTATGGGTAATATTATTCCCATTGCCTTCAGAAAGAGGCAAGTCAAGTTTTTTTTTATTATGCGAAAAAAAGTGAAAATATGTTGAATTTTCTTTACATTTTCTTTAAACTGTTGTACTCATATGACATCACGAGCCTTAGTAGTCTCATCATCCAGCGGTTCCAACACAAACATTTTTAAAATTCATAACTTTTTGCATCGATTGTCCAATTTTCCTCAAACTTTCACTGATGTGTTCTACTAATATTACTGCATTCTCTCAATCCTTGTGTTTATGAAGGTGAACTTGTCCTTTAAATAGATTTTAGCTTGTTTCTTTAGATTCTGTTCCGCTCCCTATATTCATCGAACTTTTCAGACCGCAGGGCCCTATTTTATCTAAAGATAAGCTCGATTTTAGCCTGTTCATTTAGCTTCTGTTCCGCTCCCTCTATTCACAGAACTTTTCAGACCAGGGCCCTATTTTTATCAAAAGATAAGCTCGATTATGAATTTCCTTACCACACATGCTGCCATAGACTAACCATGGAATTTAAATTTATAATCAATTATAACTCTTCATAAAACAAGGCCCAGGTGGTGTGGGGAATCGGGGTCATCCCACAAAACCGACACCCACGAGTCATAGAGCCCACGAATTCGATATTGAAAACAGGTTCATGAGTCATACAGCTCACGAGTCATACAGCCCAGAAGTACGACCCTATAGGCAAATAAAGCCCATGAGTTCGACACTGGGTAAAAGCCCACGAATTCGACAAATACAACACGGAGCGTAATGTGTCGGTCTCGTGGGCCTTGTTAGCTTAGTGTCGAACTAATGGGCTGTGTGACTCGTGAGCAATAAAATTCGGCTTGTGTATAGACTGATGACTCGTGGAATGTATGACTCGTGGGTGTCGGTCTCGTGACGTGCACCCGGGGAAGCAATGGGTGTCCTGATTCATTCACTGCCCAACAACATGAACAAGGTATATCCGAAAACCACGAATATCACCGACCAGCGAATATGTACGTCGAAGCGTACTACGCTGATCCGCCGATTCAAGTCAAGATTTTTCGGCTGTGTGTGTATACTAATAATACACAAACATGATAGAGATCAGTGGTGAAGCTGAACCAATTCGCTACCGGAGTTTCTCGAGTACATCCGAGTCGGGCCAGCCTTCCTACCCCATGGAGTAACCACCCTACAGGGTTTTTAATATTACATGTATTGGATATATGTTGTCTTTGCGCCATTATGTCAGTGTCAATATACTTTGTTATTCGTTAAACGACTGTCATTTTGATGTATTGAAGAAAAATATGTTGATCCGATCCTTAAACAGGGCACTGCAGGTATATTCACGAACATTAATCCTAAAAACTCGTTAGACTCACTAGCCAAAAGATGTAATGTTTTTCTTGTCGATTCTTGTTGATATTAGGTTTCTTTTCAGATCATCTGAATCATGAAAATTAGCAGAAGCTACTCAAAAATCTGTGATGAGTTCAGCTGTTGCTGCTACATAAGTCCGTCAAAAAAAAAGAAAGAAAAAGAAAGGATATGATTTGATCTAAGAATCGGCTGTTATTGTCCACGAGGCCATCAGTCAGTTTAAAAGACAAGGGGGTATAACGTTAGCGTTATATCACCAATCTTAATGAATTCAGAAGTTCTCATTAACATTGTTATAGAACTATCAACAATTTGATAAATTATTTGATGATTTATGTAAATCTAATGAAATGATTGAAGAGCCCTGCGAAGATTGCAGCTCTGATAAGTGTTTGATGTTACCATAAGTAATCATTGGCAACAATCAATCGGCAACCAAACCCCAAATTTTTTATCAGCGACTGTTTGCAGACCGGTTACCAATCGTTTGCAAAGAATTTGACCACCGTTTGACGAGCACTTTGAACCCCCCGCCAAAAAAAAAAGACAACAGCAAAAGACCCCAAAAACAAAACAAAATAAAACAAAAATAAACAGATACATAAGCAAGGAAAAAAACCGACCTCATGCTGGAGACATGTAGGCGTTTGCCTAGAGAAAGGTTTGCAAATGGTCGGCAAGTGGTTGGCGACTGGAAAAATGACCGATGAAATTCGTCGTCAGTTTGGTTTGCTGCTGAAGTTCGTTTTGCGCTCGGTAACAAATCTCTCTCCCACCCTCCCCTGAAGTCTCAGAAGCACAAGATATTTTTGCCATGTGAATAAAGAATAAAGCGTCAGATATTCATAGGATTTGGCACGTGGACGCCTCACATGGTTTCAAGAAAAGGCTTAAGTATTAATTGTTATAATCTTGGCAAAAGATTGGCAGTCAGTCTTTAGAGTTGACACTGGTCGCAGACCTCAAATCTTCAAGCCAAACTTAATTGCCAATGGCTAAATATCGGTCACCGAAACCTGACAACCGTTAGCCGACAAGAAAATCAAACAAAACAATAACAACAGACAAACCAACTGTAGACCAGTGAGTTCAGTGGTTGTAGAATGGTCGGTGACCGTCGAAGGACTCAGATCCGATTAGTTTTTGATACGGCCAAAGCTTTTTGCGTAATCATGCACGTATCTTCAAATTAATGAAACGTTTACTATACTCTCATGTAGCCATTGATTTATTATATCAAACGTGGCTTTTCGCATCTTTCGGGTCTTTGCATATTTTTTTTTTTTTTTTAGATATCTGCATTATACTTCTATTGACTTGAGTTTTACAACCAAAAAACTGTGGATACATTAAAAGATTTTTGAAGAATCCTGGGTTGCTATTTTCTTTTGCTCTCGTCAAATGTTACAGTAGAATTAAAACGTCAATCTATCTTTACTTGGTGATTCATATTTTCAATTTCAATTTCATTTTCGTATTTCTCGATGGAAAATAAATGAAACACAACAAAATATAACAATATAGAATGTCCAGCTTGATACAAAAAAAAAATACAAACATAGTATACAGTAGCGCGGTCGATTTGTCATTTTCAATCAAAGTAAAAGAATGCTATTTTAGGGCTATATGATTAATAAAGAGTAGGAGATAGGAGATGCCCTTTTGTACAAAATGTGATAGAATGTCTTCATTTGTTCTGATATTCATAATCAAGCTATGTTATGCATGTATCAAGAGAATTATTTGTTTGGTTTTTTTTTTTAATAAGAACTTCTATATGCGAAAGATTCATATCGTACGTAATCACACCTTTACCCTCCCGTCAGTACTTGTGATCATGACAGTTGCCAGTCATTCACTATAACACGTAATCTCCACTAATGGCGTTACTAGATGGCAGGTCTAGATTAATTCACAATATTGTTTCTTTCTTTGCTTATTATAATACAAATTATGAATGTTTATAAGTGCAATGGACATAATTTTTTTTTCACCGAATGAAATATTCTTTCCATTCATGAATGGAAAACATATATTATTTGTTTTATATAACACCTAAAATGGATCCTTGTCATTTTATGTTTTATGAATTGAGAAACAAGAGAGAATGTGCGGAGAGAGTTCTCACGCGAGCGCGTTGTCGTACACACACTGTAAAAGCAAGCATCTTACATGCATAGTGTGCCGGGCTCTCGGTACAATGGAGCAAATCGTATGGATCCAAAGTTGCACGGTAAATGGAGCTACAATTCCACGAATGATGACGTAAAAGTAAAATGGGACGAATGGTCAATAGCAAGCAACCAATCAAATGACATCGATCTATCTATGTGTTATATAAACAGTTATTACGCATGACCGGTCTTGTGTAAATTCTTATATAACAGTCAAGAAAATGTGTAACCCCCTTGATCGGAGCCTTGAGACCGTGGATAACATACAAACATTACACATAACAATCTTACATCATCATTATGGATGGAGGGTATTTACTATTTGCAAAGTAATCCATCAAGCGGTACTTTTCAACGAAACGAAAACGTAACGTATTTGACTACCATCCAAAGATCGGTCTTGGGGTTGAGTCCTAAAGTGTCAAAGGACTGTGTAGCTGCTGCTTTGTAAATAATACACGGAACTGATACGATGTTGACAAACCCTGCCTATTACGCGCGGTCAGACAGGCAAAAGATCGAGAAGTTACGCGAAGTCTTCGCGATCTTCTTTGTCGTGCCGTCACATGGGTAGTCAAATTTCTCGATCGAGAAGTTTGTGTCATTGGTGCGCGCGCGCAAGAAAGGAGAAAGAGCGCGCCGTCCGATGGCTAGTGATTGGGACTAAACAATGCACATCTGTACATGACAATGGCCTCGCGCTTCGGAGGCACGACCGCCCGCAAACAGCTCGAGAAGTTTGGCGGGGGTGAGGGAAATATTAGGCGCGGTCACACTGGCAAAAGATCGAGAAGTTCGCGATCTTTAAGATCTCGAAGTTTTGCCAGTGTGACCGCAAACTTTCCGCGAAACTTCTCGCAAAACTTCCCACTCCAACTAGGGATATTTCCCTCATCCCCGCCAAACTTCTCGATCTGTCTGCGGGCGCTGTCTCCGAAGCGTGGTGATGAGGTGGGTGAGGCCATTGTCATGTACAGATGTGCATCGTTACGTCACAATCACTAGCCATCGTACGGCGCGCTTTTTCTTCTCAACAACAAAGATTAAAGATGTCAAGATTTTGTGCACAATCTTTGTGACTAGTTGTTTGGCAATGCCTTAATCAACTCACTCAATAAATTCACTCATTTACATTGACTGTTCAAGAACTGTATTATGAAAATTAGAAAAAACTTCTTCTGACAATTTTTCACTCGTTTGAGCTTATAAGATTATGTTGCTCTCTCTCTCTCTCTCTCTCTCTCTCTCTCTCTCTCTCTCATCAGGATAACCGCTGATTAAGTGATGATATCAATGATAGTAGTATGGTCTTCTTAATGCAGGGAAGCCTGTAATGTATACTATCCGGAATTTCCCTTGAAGAGCTACTCGCGTGAGTCACACCCTGTAACCCTAACCCTCTACATTGCCAGGGAAGACGTAAAATGAATTTCTGTTTGCTGCTGTTTATATCATAGAATATCTGAAGAGTCGAATACACTCCTCTCGTACAAGATGCCGTCTCTTTTACTGGTAGGTGCAAAACAAACAAACAAACATGCATACACACATACATACGTACATACTTTAGTATCATGGTGTTGTGTACAGCTTCTGATTAAGCTGCGGATAAATCAAGCTAGGGAGGAAAGAAGAAAATATTTCACTGCAACTGATTGACAAATTGCCCTATTAAATTATACATCGGCGTAAATAAGCACTGAATTGATCAGTGTTTTTTTTTTTTTTTTTTTTTTTTTAGTAGTAGCCATGATAAAAATCATGGGCGTACATACTCGAGCAGGATTCGAACCCACGACCTCCTGATCACCGGTGATCAGGAGGTCGTAGGTTCGAATCCTGCTCGAGTATGTACGCCCATGATTTTTTATCATGGCTACTACAGTTGCAGTGAAAACATCTCGACGGAAGAAATTCATGAATTTGAAGAAAATATTTACTTGCGTAGTATCGCAACCTTAAGCTAGAGTTACACAAGGCCGGGTCACAAAACGGATTTGATCCGGGTGAAATGAGCCGGATAAGGCCTGGAATGGAGGGCAATTTATGCTACAGTCACACACGGCCGGATTTCGAACCAGGTCCATAAGGAATTAGAGACCCGTATTGACCCCTATCGACCCGTGTCAACCCGCTTCGACCAGTACCGACCCGGATATAAACCTTGTCATCATCCGTTGTATGAAGGAAATGCAGTATACGGCAAGGGTCCATACGGCTTTATAGTCCATGGGCCAGGCCAGATATTGGTACCACCTGAGGTGGCAATACCTTTTTGGTGTCATTATGTTTGTCGGGCATAGATATGCTTATCAAGCTATGATAGCATTTCCAAATGAGTAGCTTTGTCATAATAAATGAATTTTAAACCAATGTGGTCTCGTTGTTATATCCCTATACTTCTGAATCGAGACCAACCGCTATACAAAGAAGAGCACTGTCTTCTGTATGTTCACAGGTGTTCTGTTGTAAACGCGGTGCGCTTAATCTTTATTTAAGGCAGCGAAGGGAATATCCAAGGGTTATGATGTCCACAGTGCTTAGTCTAATATTCAAGACGGCGAAGGGAATATTCAAAGCTTATAATACAGTGTATATCCCTTTATCTAAAACAACAACAACAAAAAAGCAATTGCTCGTGAATTTCACCGTATTTTTCAATCATTCATCATTTTCCGGTGAAAACGCTACGGTGAAAACGCTAATACCACCCCAATGTCGCTTTATTTCCATCCAACAATCAAAGATAATGCAAAAACAATACCGGTACACTACAATAAATTATAATAAATAATGTTGTAAATGAACAGAGTGATTTTTTGTTTAAAACTGATGTATTTGTTGAGAAGGTGGTATAAAAACAGTATAGATAATCCCTTTTATTAGGAACTTTAGATATGATAACGGTACATTAGTCTAGATAAAGACTAAGCGCACCGCGTGACAGCTGTGGACATCATAACCCTTTGGATATTCCCTTCGCTGCCTTGAATAAAGACTAAGCGCACCGCGTTTACAACAGAACACCTGTGGACATACAGAAGGCAGTGCTCTTCTTTGTATAGCGGTTTAGTTTCGATTCAGAAGTATAGGGATATAAAAACGAGACCAAATTGGTTAAAAATTCATTTATTATGACTAAGCTACTCATTTGGAAATGCTATCATAGCTTGATAAGCATACATTTGTAGCTATGTCCAACAAACAAAATTACACCAAAAAGGTTTTGCCACCTCAGGTGGTACCAATAACCCAATTTTCGGGTCTTGGCCCATGGACTATTACGCTGCGGGTTGCAGCGGGTCGATGCGAGTCAATGCAGTTCGAACCGGGTCATTTCGGATATCAATACGGAATTGAAATCCATGAGAAAATTTTGAACATGACCAATTTTTTTTTTTTTTTTTCACCGCCGTATCGTAGCCCCCGGAATTCATCAGGAATTGACACGGCTTACAATACGGTTCTCTACGGATTCGGGTCGATACGAAATCCGGTCGTGTGTGACTCTAGCATCAATCTGCTTCCGATTTTTACTTTATCATTTCCTGTATAGAAGGAAAAGATGCAAATAGAAGGGAAATGATGAGAGATATAAGAGAAAAATAAGCAAAGAGAGAAGGAAACAAAAGAAAAGGAACATCATGGAAGGAAAGGGTGACGAAGTATAAAAGGATCACATCAAAATATGCACATAAGTAAAGCTTCTACCTAAAATACGTTACCATAATTTTTTTATATAGTAACTTGGATGTTAAATCATTTTCACACTGCTCGCCGGGTTATCAACTGCATCGTATGGTAATAAGCCAGTTCACATTTAGCTCATGGACACATAGGTACAAATGACCTTTCTTGTTTAGGCAATTCACTCGTTTTCAAAGCAGCGTGATGAATGACAGATCATGCTCACAATTTATGGAATTCACTTTCAAACAATGAGTGAACAGGACAAGAATAGTCTGTCAATTGACACTTCCAGGCAGGCAATCATTCCATTGTTTTGTGTTGAATGCATAAAACAAAGCCTTTCCACCAACATTGCTAAATACAGGGCTTGCTGTCAGGTGGACGTGCTAGTAAGCACCAATTACAAGGGTTACATGAATAATCATTACATCAGGGGTGTTTATCTCAGTGAATTAAAAAAACAGATATACCTGATTGTACAAATGACCTTTTTTTCTGCTCATGCGTAAAGTGGAACTGTAAACTGGCTCATTAGTCGACATTGGGTTTCAAACATGTCATTCACAACACGTATCTATACAGACATGATATAACAGACTACCAGTGGCGGAAGGGGAGGGGGGGGGGTAGGGGTGGGGGTGGGGGTTTAGGGATGTAACGAATTTGGTTTTGTTTTGGTTCTTTTCGTTTTCGTTTTTTATTTCTTTTTTTTTTGGGGGGGGGTTCGGGGGTTTAACCCCCCCCCCCTTTTTTTCTTCCTTTTTGCATGTCAGCCGATTTTGGGAGAGATGTGGCAGCAAAATATGAAGATTATGGTCTGTTTTGCTTAGTCATCGACAATCATCATTTGTCTATCCCCCCCCCCCCCCCGCCCAAGTAAAAAACAAACCATTCCTTGACTACACACAGATTCTGAACACGTTTCTTGATTTTCATGGTAATATTATGATGTCTCACCTTACAACCTTATATTTTGCGAATCGAATTTCGACTAAGCGAATTTGCCGCATTAATTTTCTAACCGTAGGTAGGCCTTTGTGTGTGAAATTCGTGCATATTTGACTCATTCGCACAAAAGGTGTTGATGTCCTCGTCATATTTTTGTTCACTAAAATTGGCAGACACGAACTTTGTTATTTACATTTTTTATTTACCAGACTGATGGTCAGGTCATTATCTAATCTGCACATTATTGCTCTTGGACTGAAGTGACCAGCGCATGACATGCACATGACTCGTGTGTGCTTAAGCCTGTCGGATGCTGCAATTCCAATAAAAGCCAGAACAGAAGGCGTGCCTCATTTTCTCTTGCCTTAAAGGCCTATTGCTGTCACAGCCTTAAAATTTGGAGTATTTTAGCAATAATGTCAGCCAAACCACCAACTCCTGGGACAGAGAAAGGCAATAGAGTCATGATGTGGTGTGTACCAAGGTCGATATCATCAGCATTTGTCAAATGTTTGAGTGCTATTTCCCATACAGAAGTATGGTTTGAACCGTATACGTTCAGCAACTTGGGAAGGATTGAATACAAACACCATACAAACGAAGAAATCCCAACGGAGTATGACGGGAATGAGAAGGCGTTCCAGAAGGCAGCAGCATTGTTGGAAATCATGGCTCACACCAAGTTTGAGCCGGACCGCCTCCCGTGAGTTGGTCTCACCTGACCTCTGTGTTGGTCTGTGCATAGCGGGATCACCATTCGGGATCACCACTATAACAGAAGGGTAGTCATTGCATGGGTTGGGCATCCGTTCATCATTACATGCATTGCACCTTTAAAGGCATTATTTACCATATTGCAGATGCAACAAAAAACCAAGATTAGTGCTTCAAAAATTACTAATAGTTGTAAAAACGTGAATTAGGGATAGAAACAATCAATGTTAATGTTATGAATTTAAAAGATTGTTTCTAGACTAAACCGTCTACAGCTATGGTTTATCGAGGAAAATAGTGATATTTCCTTATATTTTAGGCATTATTTACAACTGACCTACACATATCCATCAAATGTGATAACACGAATATTTTCAAAATCACTGCTCCCCATGGTACACAGAGCCTTTAATAAGCAATCCCAAAAAGGTCGAGATCTCGTGTTAGAGCTATCAGAGTTTGCAAACTGTAACATTAAGCTCCCACAAACAGACCTTCACATTCCAAACATTATTATTATTTACTTTATTCAGATTAATAACGTCATCTCGCCATCTCTGAATAGGAATCTATCTGTTTTGCCAATGAATGATATATGAATGATATAAATGATAATCGATACTCTTAGATTAAAAATGTAACTTGTAAATCTATTGCAGGTACACTTCGGTGAAAAGAGGGCTAGAGATGTCGGCGAGCAAGAATGTGATTGCCAAGGATATGGGATCTGCACTGACTGAAAATTATTACCAGTTTATTCCGGAAGGCTTCAAACACACATTCCTCATTCGCCACCCACTCCGCTATATTCGGTCCTATAGGAAGGCAGTGTACAAACACTTCTCCGGACTCGGACAGTTAACTGGTGAAGCCGTAGACGAAAAGAAATACGATCTCGAACGCGACGACAAGTTCTTCCCACCAGGTTGTTGTATGAAGGAACTCTACGACCTCTGGAAGTATGTCAGAGAAAATATCGATAGCGATCCGATCGTGATCGATGCTGATGATCTCCTGACCAAGCCGGCAGATTACTTGAAAGCGTATTGCGACAAGGTAGGACTCCCTTATAGCGAGTCCCTCCTCAAATGGGATGCTTCCACAGATTCTCTCAAGTCATGGAAAGCGGCTGGGGATAACCTTGTTCTTCATGCTGTCAATTTCTTCGGGAGGGCGATGAGGAGCAGCGAATTTTCCTCGCCAAGTAAATTTCCCGACCGCGATCAACTTACCCCTGACGTGGTGAGGTGTTCGGACAGGGTGATGAAGTATTATGAAGAAATGTACAGGCACAAATTGGTTCTTCTGTAATAAATTCTACGATCAAACATGTAACATGTAAAAGAGGGAAAGGATTTAACGAGGTCGCTTCAATATCTGTAAGAAACCTTCATGTTGATAATTTTTTTTCGATTCCATGCAAGCACTGTCTGGTCTAATTATTGCTCAGAAATAAGTCATGTTTTTCACTCAGTGTTGGCATGACTGAAAAATGATCTATTTCATAATAAGACCATTTTGTATGAACATTATTTGATGAAGAACTTCCCATCTAAGTCTTCATGTCATTTCATCTCAATGCCCCCCCCCCCCCACAGCTTAGGGTCCACAAAAAGATCACCACAAAGGTTCATTGTACTTTTGCAAATATGTATTTGTGTCTAAACGGAAGAAAAGACAATTCCGCTGTTTTACCAGGAGGGCGTTTTGTTGAAAACAAACAAACAAACAAACAAACCCATCAATAACATGTGTCTGCATTTCGGTGGCGAATAAGGCAGGTGAACTTCTGACGTCATCCATTTCACTCTGTAACCAATTACACGTAAAAGGCTTGGTAAGTTCTATCCAAGGAGGTAGGTACACTCACCTATTAGTCTGGGTGCCAAAGCCACTTTTTGGGCCTAACCTTGTTTTACCGTCCACCCAATGTTTTTTTATGGTTTTACCCTATTTCGAGGGTGGCTGAATCCGAATCTGCATGATGCAACTCTTGCATCCTTAAGGGTTTTGAGATATTCAAGATGGCCGCCCAAGTGGCCGCCGAAATGACCGCCAATTAAAACCAGAAATTCCGATGTATTTCCTTCTAAATGGTGAGAAATTGAAAACAATCGATGGTTTCGCCCTATTTGGAAGGTGCTGAATCCAAATCTGGATAGTGCAACTCCTTCATCCTTGAGGATTTTGAGATATTCAAGATGGCCGATAAAATGGCCGCCAAAACCGGAAATTCTCACGTATTTCATTCTCAGTGGTGAGAAATTGAAAACACTTGATGGTTTTACCCTATTTCAAGGGTGCTAAATCCAAATCTGGATGATGCAACTCCTGCATCCTTGAGGATTTTGAGATATTCGAGATCGCCGCCAAAAATCGGAATGGCTGCCAAAACCGGAAATTCTCACGTATTTCATTCTCAATGGTTCAAAATTGAGAACAATTGATGGTTCTATCCTATTCCGATTTCAAAATGGCCGCCAAAACGGGAAATTTCCACGTCAATTTTAATGTTTCGCAATTGAGAACAATTTTATTGATGATTCTACCCTATTTCGATCACTGTGCTGAATGCGAATCTGGACGAAACCACCCTTGCATCATTGAGAGTTTGGAGATATTCAAGATAGCCGCCAAAATGTTCGCCAGAATGGTGAGAAATTGATAACAATTGATGGTTTTACCCTACTTCAGGTTTTCGTCAATGGCAAAATTTAAACCCAACCATACTCTGCTGATAACCCACCCTTAGTTCGAGAAATCACGCCCCATGCAATGATATTAAAAGAAAAAAAGGGCTGATTTTTACCTAGTGTAGAACTCATGGGCCTTATTAGCCAAGTGTCGAACTCATTGGCTGTATGACTAGTGGCTGTTTGACTCATGGACCTTTTTTTTTTCAATGTCGAACTGGTGGGTTGTATGACTTGTGGGTGTCGGTCTCGTGGGATGCCCCTTTTGACGGCGTCACCATCGCCAAGGATTCTTAATGAAGGATCACACTGAATTTGAGTAGCAAATCTTGGGGACTCAGAAACAATGTGCGTCATGTGCAGAAAATTGCATATACTGTAGTCTAAAATCGGCTTGTCGAAATCACGGAAGTCAATCTTTACCGTGCATTTGCAGCAAAAACTTTAGTGTAGTCGTCGCCGTTGTTGTCATTTTCTTTGTGTATAGGCTTGTTTTCGAGATGAACAATACGTACTATGCCACTTGCATCTCATAATGTTACAAATCAGTGGGTAAAGCTTAGGATGATTCACTATTAGCACCGTGATGTTGAATTGACACTGCCATTTTGAATCCGTCAACATGTTAACTTTTTTTTTTATAAACTCTTCGTGAATGATGGATATCAATCAACACTGAAGACAATTCTGCGTTACATTTAAGGGGGTTATAATCCGGAAACACCTGTTAAAAATATAAGCCAGTCCAAAGGTGTTAAAGTAAAAGATAAACATGTGCACCGCATACATTATATAGATATATGATATACCATAAAAGAGATAATACTATAAAACATATACATGTACATTTGACTGGACTTTGATTCGACCGGGTACCGAAGTTTTCCTCTTGACCCATCCAAGCACCGAGACTGTTCATTTTGTGGCGCAATGATATCTCCTAATGTCAGATAATGTTATGTGTAATACAAACATTGGAAGCACGCAAAATCTCCATTTGGAAAGACATTAGGTTTGGTGTGGAGTCGAGTGTCTAATTAACCTCTGTAGTTCAAACACAGATACGACCAAACTTCTCAATGTCAGTCATAGTGAATAAAGTATAAAAATTAATGATTTAGCGTTAAGAAACATATTGTTTTTCCGCATTCCTATATCGGACCAATATGAATGTATGGCAATGTGTAATACATTTACAAAATAGGTTGAATGTTCTGTTCTATTACATACTTTCAGAACATGAGCAAGACATGTTTTGTTTGTACTCGATATCTCATAGGTGGCAGTGTATACGATCATCTCAGGGCGGTTAATAAAAATCAAAAAGCACTGCCAGGATGCTGCTCTATTCCAATCTTTCATCTGTTTTCTTAAGCTTTTGGTCTGTATGAACTTCGTCCGAGATCATTGTGATATAAATAACTTCGAATACAATCCTTCTCATATGTACGAACATTGTAACTATTATGTTTGCTTGTTACACGTACCAGTATTACGATTTATCATTATTTGTAGTGGTACTGTATAGACATTGTTATTATTGTTATCATTATCATTAACATTATTATTATTATAGTTTTTTCTTATTATTATTATTATTATTATTATTATTATTATTATTATTATTATTATTATTATTATTATTATTACTACTACTACTACTACTACTGCTACTACTAATACTACTACTACTACTACTACTATCATTATCATTACTATTCATCTAGTATAGTGTACTTTTTTCTTAGATCTGTAATCCAAGGAACAGGTTCAAAATTTATGAAATACATGGCCTAGAATTTTTTTTATTCGATTCCCTGAATAATTTTTTCACCTCTATGTCTTTGTGTAATTTTTATGGACTGCACTCGAGCTGTAGTGTTTTGCTTTCTCAAAGGCCATCCGGTTTCATGTTTTCGAATGTTTCTGCTGTGGGCTGTCATGAACGAAGTAAGATATGCTATCTAGATGGAAAGCATAATTTGATAGGCCTACAGACTACAGAAAATCCCCTTAACAGCCAAAATCAGAAAAGAATATAGATGTTTAGTGATTTATCTGGATTGCGGGGTACATACGCACAAAAAGAGAGCACGACATTCGAGCGCACATTCAGTCACACATACGCACGCCATACCAAAGATAGAAGCGTCTTTGGCCATACAAACACACACAAACACGCACACACATCACACACATACTACATACAACATATATGTATGTATATATACATGTATATTGATTTTATATATATATATATATATATATATATATATATATATATATATATAATATATATATATATATATATATATATATATATATAATATATATATATAGATGGATAGATATAGTGAACGGAATTCGATTTAATATGAGCTTTCACGTCACAATGTACTTGCATTATGCACTTGACACATGCGTCGAGGACAAGTTTTTGCAGCAGTTTTGACTATTTGAGGTCAAATTATGTTTTATTAATCAATAACATATGCAAATGTATCAAGAACATAATTTCATAACTTTGATGTACATAATCAATGACCACCTATCGCAAGTATCAATGAACGTGTTATGTTAAGTCTTTATATTAAGAATAATACTTGATATTTTAGAGCGCCTTTTCCAGTGGATACAAATATCTATCTACTATATCAGGCCCCCGGTTTATCAAAAGATATAATCGATTTTAAATTTCCTTACCACACAGACTGCCATAGACTTATCATAGGAATCAACTCTCCATTAAACAGGGCCATGATTTCATCCATGATCATCCCAGTCGTTCTCTGCATGCATACAAACGATGTTGTGGTCACTTGGAAAAAGTTACGTTACGCAAAAATATACTGCACACTAAGCACACTACTACACCAGGGGGTGACCTCCCTACTCATACGTAACTATAACTACCACTCACGCTCACACTCACACCCATATTCACACCACACTCACACTAACACGCACACTCACACTCACATTCACACCCATATTCACACCACACTCACACTAACACGCACACTCACACTCACGCTCACACCCACTCTCACACTCATACTCACACTCACCCTCATCACACTCACACTCGCCCTCACACTCACACTCACACACTTTCACACTCACACCCACACTCACAGTCACACTTGCACTCACACTCACACTTAGACTTCGTAAATCATTGTATACATGGAGACAGGAAACGCCCACTCGTTTGTGATTCTTTATACACAAACAATAGGGTTGTTTTATTAACATTGTTTTGGATTTTGGTTGCCATCCTTATAGACGCAATATCTTCATACGGTCAAGTACGAATTACATAAAATTTTATTCGCCGTTTTGTGAATGATTTCTACCGAAACGTGCAACTATTAGATGATGGCAATATTACACTTAGCCCTTGGGTACGTTTGCCACTGTCACGAGAAACCTAATGCTTGGCAGCTTTTTGTTTTCTGCGACCCAAACTACACATGATCACTTTTGATAAACAGTATTGATTGTTGCATTTGCTACATTGTTTTTCATGCAAGAACAAGTATAAAAAATTATCACAATTTTTGATAACTCTCCGTATTCTTACCCTAAGTAGGCCTACATACACGAAATGTTGAAATATGATCACATTTAAAAGTGATTTGAACTATGACTTAGGCGCACATGCTTCAGGAGACGATGGCTGTGGAGAAGAGAAATCGAGACCGACAGAAGTCATGGAGTCTCTTCCGTCAATAATCCTTATAGGATGTCTTTGTATTGATTAAATCTGACCAAGGGGTTTGAAGAAGAAGAAGAAAATTTAAATTCTTACGTTGAGCTTATTTCCAAACTTGATAACCCCTTGTGCGCTCCATTACCGCCATCCAGTGCCATGACAAACTTATTCTCTACCTGTGACACATATAACATGTACACTGTATCATTATTATAAGACTTATTTGGCTGTAGGCCCCCCTAATGTTGAAGCTGGAATAGATCTCTGCCATGGACAGTTTTGGGCCTCTGAGGGCCTCGCTCTCTCAGGCCTCCACCTGTGCTATTTGAACATGAGGAAGAACATTAGAACATGAACGGTGGAGATATACAGTACGGCACACGGCGCAAGACACATGACGCTTGACGCTCAACGCACGACGCATGACGGACGACGGGCAAGCGGAAATCAAACACTCAAACAACACACAAAATAGCCACGAAGTAGCATCTACAGCAACATTGATATGATTCAATTAAATATCTTTTCTTCTTTTTCTTTTGCCGTGTGCATTGACAAGTGCATATCGTGTGCGTGTGTGTTTGGTGATCTCATGTAGTTACCAGTTGCATAAAAGGATACAACGCAACGTTAATTTCTCGTCGATTAATACAAGAATGGTATTTCAGAAGATAGTATTAGCATGCACTGAAGTCCATCCTATTAGTCAATGAATACAAGAAAAATGAATAATGCGTGTCAGTATGATCTCAGACAAGACTTTGTTTAGATAATTTCTGCAAGTTAACTTCGGGGGAACACCGTTCCCCAAATATCTGTTCTTATTCCTTTATTAAAACACAGTGAGCTATTTTCATTGGCATAGTCATATGTTTTGGTGTTATCGTATGTTCATCATTCTGAATATTCGATTCAATAATCTTTGAGGGAAAAAAACTTATCTGTCTGAGTACATAGCGAAAAAGCGGCAAGAAAGTAAAGTAATTGGAGTGGTGTGATATTCATTCCAAAAGCACATAGTTAAAAAAAAAATGGACTTAGAAGCTGAACTACAACCAGCATTGGGTTCATCGTTGAAAATACACATTGATGTAAACTGTATTGCATGATGAACGCTAGTTTGTGGTTTGATTTATCTTGTAGCTTCAATATGATATCCATCTGTGAATGGTGATACTTTTTATTTGCGACGGGCGCGCAGGGTTTACAATGAAAAAGCAAAATTCGAATATGGCGTACAAATTTTTGTAACGAAAATTGTCAAGTACTTGATATCAAAATAATGCAATAAACTTCCTTCCATATGAAAATAACACACACATTTTCAAATAAAATCCTTTGACATTAAAGCAATTTTAAGGTGTTATTTTGCATAATCAACTTGGAGGATGTAAACTGAGTTGTAAATGCGCAGGAGAAGAACGCAAGATCAACAACAAAAAATGCTATTACAAAGTGTTCAATGTTCACCTTAGAAATCATCTGCTTAGACAAAGGCACACATCTGCATATATCTTGAACATTTAAGATGATGACAAGGGATACAAAAGCAAATAATTGTTTGATAAAAATATTTACAGATCTTTACATGCTTCGTAAATGATACAAACCATTATAAAATGGGTTCAAGGATGTAGCCAATGGGAAGCGCTGAAACGAGTCACGTGTGCTTTCGGTTATTTAAGTCCCATGGCACTGCGCGTTAAATCCTACTGCCGATCGTCTGTGCGCGCGGCGGCTCCTTTGAACTGCATGCATACGCGCTGTCAATCCTGTAAACAACTTCTAGTTCGGGCTGCCGGCCGGCCGGCGAAATTATTTTTCCCACATAAGTTCCGGACCTCAAGTCTACATTATATGAATATTCATGACTTGTGTCTTCAAAATAAGAGTACTCATGCGCGTGGACTTTGTTTTTTTTTATATCGCGGCGAGCTAGGAAAAGAGAAAATGAATAAAATGTCGACCTCCTGTGCTCGCATATAATCTTTGTTGCCCCAGCACAACTGCAGTGATTTCTTACGCGCTGTATCGTGATATCGATCTCGGAGAGAGTGCGTGACGATATAGTCGATTACCTAAGGGGGGGGGGGGGGGGTCACCGTGCAGGTGCCAGGTAAAAATGGCAGGGGTAAAAATGGCAGAGGTAAAAATGGCAGAGGTAAAAATGGCAGAGGTAAAAATGGCAGGGGTAAAAATGGCAGGGGTAAAAATGGCAGAGGTAAAAATAGCAGAGATAAAAATGGCAGAGGTAAAAATGGCAGGGGTAAAAATGGCAGGGGTAAAAATGACAGAGGTAAAAATGGCAGAGGTAAAAATGGCAGAGGTAATAATGTCAGCGGTAAAAATGGCAGAGGTAAAAATGTCAGAGGTAAAATGTCAGAATTAATGAGAGTGATTTCGTCAGAGATAAACGTATGAAGAGGTTTTGATTGATAACCTAGCCAGAGCAAACTGTATCGAATTATCAAATTCCAACTGCAGGTTTGAAGAATATTTATTGAATTATGTTTTAAAAAGATTAGAGCACTCTCATTATTCTGAGTTTGGTTCAAGTGCAGTGGCGTAATCTGTCCGTTTAGAGGAATAATAAACCAGCTAAGAGCCTAGTAGGCCAATGGGAAAATTTTATTATTATTATTATTATTATTATTATTATCATTATCTTTATTACTATTATCTATCATTATAAGGGGGTTCCAACAATGCTGCAAAACCCTTAAACAGTATAATCCTATATATGTTGTTTCGCCCAATGAAGTTATCACACACACACACACACACACACACACACACTCACGAACCCACTTTTGGTATAAACATATATACTTCTATACGCAGATATACTCTCACATACACACTCTTACACAAACGAATTCCGCTCATGTCCAGGCTAGTATATTGTCATTATTTTTCATTTTTTGACTGTTTAGTGTAAAGAAGTAAACGAGATATCTTCAGTAGTCGAAGCAAACCGCTAATTTTTCACCTGTTTTATGTTATTTTCTCACATTCAGGTTTCGTAGGAGGCTATTTATTTCACAAGGCCTGATCACGACATAATGAAGAAATAAAAATACAAAACGCAAAAAAAACAAACTATTACAGCAGATGTATCGGCAGACATAAGTAAGCTCTTACAAAATATTTTATAACATTGTTCAAGTATCACATGGCGCAAAAACAAATATCTCGAAGTTTAATGAACACTTTGTGGTCACTTAACAAGCTTATGCTTATTAAAACTGGAGACGAACTTTTGGAATAAACTGTTCAAGTGAGAGTAAAAACCAATAGTTTGCCATGGGATTTTTCAATCATTGTCGAACGAATCCGCAGGCGAAAAAAATGTAAATGTTTGATGCCTTTCAAACTTAGCTGTTGCTCCCGAAGTCAGATTCCATTATGTTTAACGTAGTAAATCTATCAACATGGTGTGTTGCTAAAAATTGGTAGATTCAGCCACCGAAAATGATGTTGTTTTCTCGTTATACAACAACAGTAAGAAAATCCAATCCAATCCCATCCAGGTAGAATGAAATCACCGCCTCGATGACTGCCATATGATCGCGATTTAATTTAGACAGGGATCGCTGAAGCTCTGCAAGACTCTCTTCGTCATTTTCATGAGGCCTGTAGTACGCAGCCATATATGAAGAGTCTTAGACCCCGCCATATTTAATTTACACAAGATAATTTCACAATCCCTTCATTCTTAATGTTCTATCGAAGAACATGATCAATGGTGGAAATGAGCTGCATGCTTGACGGAGGTCTGCGCTCTGAGAGTGCTTTTTTAGTTTGTTAGTTACCTCCGCCAAGGGAGGAGGTTATGTTTTCGTTACCGTTGGTTTGTTCGTTCGTTAGTTAGTTAGTTAGTTTGTCCGTGTGTAAAATAAGTCAAAAGGTAGTTAACGGTTTGAGATGAAACTTGCAGGAAAGGTTGAGAATGGCACAAGTAACAAACGATTAAATTTTTGTGGTGATCCGAGAATTTCAAACCTTTACGCGTGTTTTTTTTTTTCGCGCATGTATACCTTTTTTTTCCGTTTTAATGTTTATAATAACGTATACATCGTTTTACGTCACGGTTTATGCACTCTCATCTCATAGCCCCAAGAAAATGTTTCGGATATACCAGAAAGAGGTCAGGTGAGGCGATATGCATTCTACCTGTTTAAGTGAGGAAAACGAGGGGAATATTTTGTACATGCACGTAAGCCCTATTGGTCGTGAAGGATTGCAGTTTTCATTCTGGATAATTTTTGTACATGCTCCATTGGCAATAGTTTAGAGACGTTGGGGGCTGGGTGGGAGGTTTGGTCCTTTCCATTAAAACGCAGAGGGTATCCGGGAGAAAAAAAAATGCCGGAAAGTAAAATAGGGGAGACCAGGAAAAAATGGGCCATTTTTACCTCTGCCATTTTTACCTCTGCCATTTTTACCTCTGCCATTTTTACCCCTGTCATTTTTACCTCTGCCATTTTTACCTCTGCCATTTTTACCCCTGCCATTTTTACCTCTGCCAGTTTTACCTCTGCCATTTTTGCCCCTGCCATTTTTACCTCTGCCATTTTTACCTCTGCCATTTTTACCTCTGCCATTTTTACCCCTGCCATTTTTACCTCTGCCATTTTTACCTCTGCCATTTTTACACCGAACCACCGTGCACCCCCCAGGACTCCTCGAAACTTA
Source organism: Diadema setosum (assembly GCA_033980235.1). NCBI lineage: Eukaryota > Metazoa > Echinodermata > Echinoidea > Diadematoida > Diadematidae > Diadema > Diadema setosum. The sequence continues at coordinate 43,473,532 of CM067061.1, forward strand.
CATTTTCAGGATCCTCATGACATACCAAAACATAATCAAGATGTTAACAGGAACGAAAAGTGTCTGTTCTAGGTGAAATTTAATGTATTCTATTGTTTTTCATAATTTCCGTTACAAAAATGGGCGTGACTTCGCAAAAGTATGCGGGGAAGTTGCAAATTTGGTCTCAAAAGTTGCGTGAGACTTGAACAAAACAAAGTCAACTAAGTTTTGAGGAGTCCTGGGGGTGCATGGTGACCCCCCCCCCCCCTTAGGTACCCTACTATGTAGGCCCTACATGTAAGCACATATACATTATGTATATTACATACATACATAAGGACGGGGGGGGGGATCCGCCACCCCCCCCCCCCCTCAAAGTTTCGCGCTATAAATATGTCGCGAGGCTTCTTGACTTTGTTTGGTCAAGTCTCGCACAACTTTTGAGACCAAATTTGCAACATCCGCGTATACTTTTGCGAAGTCACGCCCATTATTGTAACGGTATGTCTCCCCAAAACGGGCACAATTTTGTGTACATTTCCTATGGAAAACAGGTGCTCTGTCATGAAGGTCATGAAAACCTTATTATTTTTACAATTAATCACTTTCATTGATTAGTTTTGTGCTAATTATGGTAGAAAAGTGGTCAGTGACAATTTCCAATAGAAAAACAAAGAAAAAACAAAAGTTGAAAAAGTTGAAAAACAAAGAAATACATAGGAAATTATGAAAAACAATAGAATACATTAAATTTCACCTAGAACAGCCACTTTTCGTTCCTGTTAACATCTTGATTATGTTTTGGTATGTCATGAGGATCCTGGAAATGTAAGTTTCGAGGAGTCCTGGGGGGGGTGCACGGTGACCCCCCCCCCCCCCCTTAGGTACCCAAGTAATATATGTTTACCTGTCTTGTGTCGAATTACGTTAGTGTGTGTCGTAACTTCTCTAGGTACGCTTCCCGTCCATTTCTCTCTTTTTTCTCTCTTTTGCTTTAGGAGTTTCGTATCATTCTATCTCTCCTATTCTCAGAGTACAATCGTACTTCTGAGAGTGTTTTGTTCACTTTTTTAAAGTGATTATCTCGTTTGCAACAATTTAGAGGTGAGTTTTTGTTCGAGTGTTTGTTGAGTTTTTTGATTGAACACGATGTAGATTATCTACGTGTGTGCGAGAACATCGTATGGTACCCACTCGTTTGTTTCCGTGTAAGCATTTTTACTGTAAAGTGTCTTCATCGTTCGTCTTCCAAGCATCGGGTTTTCACCCTAGTTTTCCTCATTGTAGTTTTTACCTCGATTTTTTCCGGTGCAAGATGTTCTGTGTATTTTTTTCTACGGTAAAATGCCATCGTTGATAGTCTTCGTGTATTCATTACTAGTTTTCCACCTCTGTTTCATTTTGTGTACAACTTCTGTCTAGCTAGGTCTGCAATGTATTTATCGTTTGCTGATGTGTTTTGTGAGAGTGACTATGTCCATGATGGGAGTGATATTCAGGGTTTTGCTGTGGTTGAGATGATAGTGATGATGATGATGATGATAATGATTCTGGTGATGTTGATGTACGAACCCTTTATGATGATGCAATTTATTTTGTGTGACCATGACGTTGACGAGGGCGAGTACGACACGATCTGCGAGTAGCAAGGCCGATGACGAGAGTGACATTGAAACGGGAGCTGTTCTCGCTCATGCACAGGAGGGGTCCAAAGACCTGCATTTTATCATTTTTTTTTTTTTTTGGTCCTTTTGCTTGTTCACTCGGGTTTAGTGCTACCAAAATTCGTGTCTCTGAAGAAACTCAACCAAAAGCTTGACAATAAGTTTGCATCAGGTCTATTCTGTTCTAACTTCTAGTAAATATTAGATCTAAATGCCATGGCGATGCTAATTTAGTTTTCATTTAGAACTCGATGAAATCCCATTTTCTTTGCTCATTTTTCAACTAATGAATTATTTAGAACTGTACTTAAATTCTGATGTACTGCGTTCACAATTGTGTTAAATCAATTAAAAAAAAGAGCCTGCTGAGCAGGTGTTTCATTCTATCCTTTTCATTTCCTCCGTATCCTATTTGTTTCCTTTTTGTCACTTTCTTCTTTGACCCTGGATGGAAAAAAAAAATCCCATCTTGCCATGTAAATACAGAACACATACCATCATGAAATATTACGACATTAAACTAATAAAAAAAAAATATGTTAGTGAAGAAATTTCTTGTTTGTGAAAATAAATCATAAATCAAAAGTGATTTCTTATGAAGCAGTTCTTTCAAATCTGTATTGAGGTAACTAAGTGCACATTTGCATGAGTGTACACGCATCAACCCTCCTGCCTAGTGGGAATGGCACACAGTCAGTTTTTCAATGACGGATGAATGCTCTTCGCGTGTAGAACGCGCCGTAGGGAAGATAGCGCCAAAGTTCACTGCCAACTTACTAGACAGGCGCGAAATTACAGATTACATGGAGGCCCATACGTGCATGGGTTAAAATGAGCACAATATTAACCAATGCCTTTAATATCAATGTCATGCACATCATCACTGTGACCACCACCATCACCAAAACGTCAATGTCTTATGAATTGTCAATACCAAAAATGCCAATGGCATACTGATCAAACCTAACAAGCTTTAAAAACTTAGTAAAAATCACTCCTGAATTAAATAAATCTTTAAATTAAAAATAAGTATTTTTATGTCAATAGTGTCTCAATACAATTTTAATTACCCTTTACTCAAATTAGTTTGACAGCGAGCGACAAGATGAGCTCTGATTGATGGTATGCATCTTTGCTTGTACTCATGCGTATACTCTTATTCATTTTCTCTTTTCCTCGCCGCAATAAAAAACTAGAAATGTCGCTTTGGCGACTGGTATGCCTCCGCCATAATGCATGATTTTCCCAATAGGTCTAGATAGTACATGTGGACACTGCGTGATTACATTTTCACAAAATTGGCAAAATATTGGAATGACAAGTTTGTCACAAATGTGTTGAATGTTCACCTTCCTTGATGTAGGTTTAATTGGATGAATAGAAGAGCATGTATCTAGGGATTTAAGGACTTTAACTTGACTTTGACCCATTCATACATTTAGGCATTGAGTAATTTTCAAGGTACAGGTGTGGAGAAAAAGTGCAATTTCTGAATTGAATAGTAAATTGTTACCATTTTCATCTGGCCCTTGACCCTAAAATTCATAAGATAATTACTTTCAGGTAGAACATGCATAATACGTACTAAGTTTCAAGGTAACTTGAGCCACTTCCGAGATATGGAGGAAAATGTTGGTTCAGCACTTTCACTTGATCTTTGACCTTTTGACCTTTGAGGCAAAAAGAGAAAAAAAGAACTTTCCAGAGAATTTATATTAGGTTACACACGCATACACCAAGAGTAAAAAAATAACCCTGCTGGCATTGCATAAATATGAGGGTAATAGTAAAATTTTGAAGTCTTGCACTTGACCTTTGACCCATGACCTTTGACCCCATGAACCCTACATTCTCTAGATAATCACCAGTCAGTACATGTCTATACTATGTTCCATGAAGATACCTTGAACAATTTTCCAAGGTACGGAGAAAAAAAAAAGAAGTTTTAATATTTTTACTTGACCTTTTGACCTTTGACCTTTGACCTCAAGACCCAAACTTTCACCAGACAATCTTAATTGGGTAATACATGTATATACTAAGTTTCAAGAAAATCTCTTCAGGCATTCAATAGATATGGTGGAAATAGTGAAATTTTATGTATTTGACCCTGACCTTTTGACCTTTGACCTTTGACCTCATGACCCAAACTTTCACCAGAGAATCATAATTGGGTAAAACATGTATACACTAAGTTTCAAGAAAATATCTTCAGGCATTCAATAGATATGGTGGAAATAGTGAAATTTTATGTATTTGACCTTGACCTTTTGACCTTTGACCTTGAGCATGTGCACCCAAAAGTTGATAGGCACAACTTCACCCCCTAATACACATACATGCCAAGTTTCATTAGGATACCTCAACAGGTTTTGATAGTTACCTTGTCCACAAAATTCATTACGGACGGACGGAAGGACGGACGGACGGAAGGACGGACGGACGGACGGACGGACAACCCGAAAACATAATGCCTCCGGCACCACTTCGTGGCGGAGGCATAAAAAAAAAACGCGCATGCGTACTCTTATTCCGAAGACGTAAATCATGAATATTCATATCATGTAGACTTGGGGTCCGGAACTTATGTCAGTATGTGGGAAAAATAATTTCGCGGCCGGCCGGCCTTTCTTGTGCATAACTGTGTGGCGTACGTATACTCTTATACGTACAGTACTTATATGTGCGGGATTTCCGAGTGCGACGTGCTTAAATGTTTGGGACGAACATCTTCATCGGACATCTTGACCCACAAAGGTACGTGAAAATGCTGTTAGTTTTCGTAATTTTATAAAACAATTGATGCACAGGATTATTTCGTGGCGTTAGTGGAGATGCAGCTCATGCGCTACATATCCACTAACGCACTCTATCCTGTGCATCATTTGTATATTATCTCATCACATCAGTGAGCTATGATACAAACAATTAATCAATTTTATCAATAGTCAGGTCCTCCCAGAACATTTTCGTTCAGAGGTGTAAAAGTGGTGTAGGATCATCAAGAATTCAAACCATTCATTACGTTTTGTGATGAATAGGGTGAATGAATAAGATATACATAATCGTACAATCACTATTGGTTTGGCATGTTGCCATAGAGTTAAGGCATCAACACGTCCCATGACATTCCATTTCACTATTCAGGTGATGTGTTTGTCAACTTTCTCAGTTTCAAATAATTATATGGAAATAATATATTATTTCAAGCAAACAAACGATTCAGCATATGGTCGCCCAGCTTTACGAGGTTATGCGATAATTCAAACTCTGGTTCAAATATCATATTGGGGCTGGCTATCAATAACACTGTGCTGCGTATCTTGAAATGAAAATCTGAGGTGAGATGCCATAAATCTGTCACGTGAATATTTCACACAATGATAACGTGGAAAAAGGTTGTCAACCATCTTTGCTATAAATGTATCCAAATGATACCATAAGTCAGTCCAGCATTCTGAAAGATGAATCTATTTATCGAATGCATGTCGCTGATTATAATTATGTCGAGTAAGCAAAGAAAAGGCGGACTCCTATACATCCGACACGTATAAATTTGTGTCAAGCATTGAGGTGTCGATCGGAGCTCCCTGCGTCTCTTCAAAGCCGGCAATCAGCTGAGAGAGTAGATTATTCTTATCCGTTTCGGGCTGAACTAACCCCGACTGGATATTCTCCTCCTGGAACTCGATTGTTGCCTCCTGAATTTCCTCGTACCCTCCATCATCTTCGCCGGCTTCCGATGCGATCTCATCTCTACAATAATAGAATGCCAACGCACGAAATTTGCATATTTCAATTTCAATTCAACCACGCTTTATTTCCATGAAAAAAAAAAGAAGTTATACATTTTACAAGGTACTAGTGCAATTATTTACTTTTCTCCGAGTGTCCTATTATTTGTATTACGATGAACTATTAAAGAGTGCTTATTTACCTCATCTCTTTTCCAAAAAGACGTTAAAATCACGATATCAATGCCTTGATATCGCATGGTGGTAACAACATGGATTCCTACATACCGTTTACCGTGCTGGAAATGTAGATAACATGATTTCATTATCGTATAGACACCTACACTAGCGTAGGTTAAAGAAATGAAATTTCCTCGAACAGGCAGGAATATCATATCCTACGTTGGAAACAAAGCGTTAATAAACAACATTAGGGAGCTTTAGATTTACGACGCGGACGTTTGAAGACGACGATTGCGTTGGACGTTCTTCTCTCTCCCTTCGTCGTTTTGCAAAATAAAGCTTTAGATTACGCGAGGACGCAGAGTAAACATGAATAAAGTATAAAATGGCGCCCCCATATGATCAGTGCATCAAAAAGCTCTCTGCGTCGTGATTTGAGCGGAGGCAAAAATAGCCCAGAACTCGTAGCGGATACTCAGACGACGCGAGATATAAATACATTTATATCGATTTTAGCAAGCGATTCTGTGCATGTGAAGAAAAGCTTTTTCTTTTCTTCTGAAAGTACGCGTCGGAAAAATAAAAAACTCCCTTATATATAGTTCTTGATCAGATGGGGAATAAAGTTATGGTCAACAGCTGGACAGTAGTGGTCACTTTTACTCACTGTTTTGGTGGTAAATCCGAATCCATCGGAGTGTTGTAAGTAGGGTTGTCAAATATAGGATTTCTGAAACAAAAAAAATAAACACACAATAGATTAGATAAATATATAGTAAGTTTCATAGTATATTATAGCGGATGATTTGTTGGTATGGTTGATATAGTTTGTTAATATGTTGATATAGTTGATAGTTTGTGCTGTTGGAGATGAAATTGGGGAGGTGAAGACATTTCACGCATACTATTAGTGCCTTTATTGGTAGAAGGAATTATTTGTGAAGGCATTTCTACTATTCCATGCAAGTGCATCGAGCTAATGTACACTCATTAGAGATAATGATCTTCACATAAAACCAAGGGAAGGCACTCACTGCTGCTCAGAAAATCTGTTCGTTCCTGGCGCTGGCGAAGTGGCCGTATTGTCATTCACGTCACGCAGGTCAGCCGTTGCAGCTCGCAATTTCCTCCTGTATCTGTAAATGTAGACGAGAAGAATGCCCCTTATAAGTGTGAATGTCTACTACTTTTTTTTTCTAAATACATGGTTGCATTTTCTGTATGAAGAAAAAATGCACGAGTGAAATTATTCAATTTATTGAGGAATCGATCTAACTATTACGAGCTATTAATGCGGAGTGTTACGCACAGGCCTTGCAGGGTATATCGATGTCATTAATTCAACTTACGAGCTTGTGGAGACATAGAAGGCGTACGCCAGGATCACAAATAGGATGATCATGATTCCAGCAAGGGAGAAGCTGACCTTTTGTAGGGCCTCTAAGGGGTCCGTGATCACTGCTGCAGTCGAATACTGGGTGATTCAAAAGCAGATTTTGTTACAATATTATATATATATATATATATATATATATATATATATATGTAATGTTTCATATTATATATTATGTATGATGTCTTTATTTATTATAAATTATGCTATTATAATCTGTATCGTACTTCCGAAATATAACAGTCTTACAATGGCATAATTTAAACGTGAATTATGTATGTATCGTTACAGTCAAATTTTACATACACATCCATACCTATATGGCGAAAGCGTGATTAAATGGACAAGTAGAGAGCAACGCCCGCTTCAAGCTTGCTTTCTTCCAATATTTTCTATGCTTCACAGTGAGAGTTTCGGTCATAAACATATATATATATATATATATATATATATATATATATATATATATATAATATAGTGTCGGATCTTATCATCTTCTTGCTACTTTTAGATTTTCGTTTTCATTTACGAAAAAGTGCGCACTGTTTTAAAAGGTATAAAAGCTAAACACAAATGGAGCAGCTAGTGCTCATCATTCCGTTTTACTTTATTTTGTCGTATTTAGTCCTCTGTCAAGATAGCCCATGTCAGCAGAAGTTGCAAAGTTTTCACTTAGGTCCAGGGATGAAATCAATTACAGACATTCTATCGTATCACCACGAAAGTATCTTGTGCATGCAAGCACATCTTCAATCCCACAAAATATAAGCTTTCGGGAGTACACAGAATAGTTGAAGACACAAATCAACACACAACACACACTACACACACACAACACAATCAAACATTGTCATTTTGCACTTACGTCAACAGAAACAACATGGTATTCTTCAAGCTCATCGGCAAACTGAAGAGCTCCGTCAAAGGCGCTGAATACGAAAAAAAAAATCATAGTTAAGTCATGTCATTCAAATTCATGAAATTCTTCCGTCGAGATGCTTTCATTGCAACTGATAGACAAATTGCCCTGCATCGACGTAAATAAGCACTGAATTAATCAGTGTTTTAGTAGTAGCCATGAAAAAAAAAATCATGGGCGTACATACTCGTGGGGGATTCGAACCCACGACTTCAGGAGGTCGTGGGTTCGAATCTCGCTCGAGTACGTACGCCCATGATTTTTTTTTTCATTGCTAATATTAAAACACCGATTAATTCAGTGCTTATATACGTCGATGCGGGGCAATTTGTCAATCAGTTGCAATTACGTCACGTTGCTTACTTTATTCCTTTTACGTTAAATACTATGTATAGTAAGTCCTACATGCTTATCAATTATAATTGGTTGGCAAACGAACGAAAAAGGTCTTAGTTATTATCTACTAAGGATCATAACATGAGACCCGAGAATATTAATTTCCCATTCAAGCATGATTATGTCGCAAGATCCAATCTGTATTGCTTCATACAATTATGTTCCATCTTATCAGATAACGAAGGGTTAGACAAACAAGTGTTTACTCGTTTAATTATGTAGGACTACTAATTACAGTGGCGGATCTACAAGGAGGGGGATTTAGTTTTAAAAAAGTGATGTGCATAGAAAAAAAATAGTTTAAAAGTAGTTTGTTTGTTTTGTTTTGTTGTTGCTGTTGTTGGGGTTTTTGCCTTTTCAGCGGATTTTGGGAGAAAAAGAGGCAGCTTTTGAAAAAAAAGAAGAAACTTCTTCACTATTGTATTTACTTTCATGATCAAGTGTCATTGGATCACCCCTTTAGAAACGAGCTATGGATTGATGAAACGATCGTTTTTGTTTGTATTTCATTTGATTTAACAGTTATATAACAGGTGTAAAACAGGCTAAGATTGTTTTATTACCAAATGTAACTGTCTGTTATGTGCTTGCTATTGAAATTGCATTCAATGGGATGAGGTGCCTCTGCCTGAATGATATAATGCTGTTTGTTTAGGTCAAGGTTATAAACAACCTACCAATTCTTGTAACCAGTAATTACTGAATTATCTTCTTTTTTGCCTCGAAATTATCAGTTTGACGGACCAATCAAGAAAGGTGCGACTTACGCCTGGATCTCAACTGGAGGTATAATGCTGTTGTCATCCACGTTCACCACATGCATCAACATAACCGTACTAGAAGGAAGGGGAAAGATTGTTGGAGATTACCATGAGTGTAGGGTTTCTTTCTTTTATAGTAATATAATACGTGCGATATACTTGTTTCAGATGATAGGTTTATCAGATGGCTTGACCTCCACAATAGTATCTTACTATGGGTAATTATAACACCAGGTATGATAACATGTGGCATTACTTACTTTATCTCACTGAGGCTCGAACCCATGAAAAATGAATTTTTGTGGAATTCCGTTTATATTTTATGTATATTGTTGTCCACACATGCTTTCAAAACCTCTAGTAGTCTCCTCATCTAGCAGTTCCAACACCAAAACTTTAAAAGTTCACAACTTTTGCATCGATCGTCCGATTTTCCTCAAACTTTCACTGATGTGTTCTGCTAATGTCACGAATGTTGCTGCTTTCACTCAATCCACATTGCTCTTTGAGATTTGGTTTCCTTTACTGCCTACATAGTTTCTGTGAACTTTTGGCACGTATCTGATGAATTTCTTGCAATAGATTTTGCCCTTTATGACGGAGCATTAGTGTGTGCATGGTGTGTAGAATTCTTATTATTATGTCGAGGGTCATATTTCAATCACCTTCTGTATAAATTACTTCTCTTTTTTTTTTACCGGCATGAAAATAGTTTGGTATCGTTTTTACAATACAAAGAGTAAAGTTTCTGCGCGTTTGATAATGGACATTGTTGGTTTAATCTCAACACTAACCTGTTTGCAATCTCTGCTCCATCTGCATTTCTCTGAATATCAACACTATCCACGACAGCACTGACGTTAGTGTATAAGTTTCCTGCAGCCCGCATAATTTCTTCTGTTAATCTAGGAATAAGAAGTAATCCAAGAATTAATAAAGATTATCATCATTGTTATTATGATTCATTATCTATTGAAATTGTGACTTGCAGCAGTGAAATTGCTGAAGTACTCACAATTGTACAAAAAAGGTATATTAAATGGACATGGAATACAATAATAAATACAACCACAAGGGGTACAAATAGTAGTAAGGTATATTTCAATTCATTGCCTCTTTGTGTTTCAAGGACATGTAAAACTGTTATTTTCTGGGAATAAAGGGTAGGCCCATATGTGTAGGCATGTGTATGTTTGTATGTATATATGGGTGTGCATTGGTGTGTGTGTATGCAAGATTATGATTTGCGTGCACATAATATACAAAATTTACTGTTCTGGTATAGCTGTGACAACAGGCTCATTTTTCAATAACAAAAAGGAGGATCGATAAACTTAAAAATTGCGATCAGTAATAACATAAAATGATATAGCCAGGATTGTCCAGCCTCATAGTGGAATAATTGTTCGAGTTTGTCCCAAAGTACCAAATGCATATACACACTCCCTCACATCAGCATTGAGCAACAATTCAAACAGTCAAATGGAGAAATAGAATAGAAATAAAGGTGATTCCACATTAGTTGAAAGGGAACCAAAACCCAAAGAACAATGTGGATCGTGTGAAATCACTCTTTAGTAGCAACATTTTTAGAACACATCAGTGAAAATTTGAAGAAAATCCGACAATCGATGCAAAAATGATGAATTCTTAAAGTTTTGGTGTCGTAATGACTAGACAAGGAGACTACTTCAGTTTATGACATTATGTGTCGACAACAAATAAAGAAAATATAAAGAAAATTCAACATATTTTCATTTTTCTACCTTACTGAAAGAGTGGTTGACTTACCTCTTTCAGAAAGCAGGGAGAATGATATTAGCCTTATGGCATATGTCACTAACAAGTTGATGGAATGTGTAATTATGTGTGTTTGTGTGTGTGTGGAACTGTTCTTTTATTTCCTTTATAATATTGTTGTCCACATATGACATCACAAACTCTAGTAGTCTCCTTATTCAGTCATTACAAGGCCAAAACTTAGTAAATTTTTCTTTTGGCATCGATTGTCCAATTTTCCTCAAACTTTCACTGATGTGTTCTACTAATGTTGCTGCTTTCACTCAATCCACACTGCTGTTTGGGTTTTGGTTTCCTCAGATATTTGTTTTGTTTTTGTTTTTGTTTTTGTTTTTTGGTTGATTTGGACCTGTCACATCAGTCTCATGATACAGCAACTGAAAACTCATGTTTCATGGTTTGCACTTTTTAATCTCTCCTCCCCCTTTCATCAGTGGTTTTCCTCAATTCATAGATAATAACAATGATGATAAAATTGATGACTGTCGAGACGCTTCTATAATCATGATAATGCTAATCCATACTATAGCAATAATTAGCATAGGTGATTTACGTCCTTGGAGAGTTGCTGTTGCGTACCTCCTTACTACGTAATTTAATTACATTTATTACATCAAATACTTGTTGAAACAGGAAACTGGTGTGGTAATTTGCTTTGATGCTGGTGACGGAAAGACGTTACCTATAAATACAACATAAAAAGGTGTCATTTCCTGATAGAGGTATGCATTTTCAGAGGACGTGCACCAAAAAGGGCCTGGAGGAACAAAGACGATAGGGAAGAGGGGGATTAGCAAAAGGACACAACAAGAAGATGGGGAAGTTTCTAAATAGATTAAAGTGTTTCTTCGATTCGATGAATGTCATTCTTTTTCGCAAAGGTTTCCGAGTAATACAAAAAGCGTTCAGTATTGATTGTGAAATAGATCACTTTGATTATCTAAAAAAAAAAATAATTGGGACCCTTACAACAACGAAATGAAAGTTGAAAATAGTGCTTCTCAATGAAAACCATGGCATCTCTTATTACTACACAGGTCTCGAGAAAGAAACAAAGAAGAAGGAGTTGAAACTTACCGTACAAAATCCTCCTGAATGGTTAGTACGTTATTAACCTCATCCTCGAAGAGAACACTAACCTGGTCGATTTCTCTAAGCAAGTACACCTGTATCGGAAGAGAGAAGAAATTTCTGTTGTTGTCATTTTAAGTTTGTATTATGATATGACCAAATAGATTGTAGCTCATTGCTGTAACCAAATCGTGCTTATTTCAAACTCAGTACAATTCAACCTCTCTCTGTCTCTCCTCCTTATATCGCAGAACTTATTCATCACTAAACACATTCCATCATAAAATCCCCAATTATTATAACACAACAACTTAATTTGTCAGTCTATCCTGTAAACACGCAAACATTTTGGTAATTAATCATTCTTCTTTGTTTGGTTGACTTTCTAGAGTTGCTGTTTTTATATTTTGTTGATTTCTCAAATCATTGACAACATCTCAACGGAAACACGCTCGTGACAATGTTCATAATTATGTATCGGTATGAGTGTACTGGAATAAATGCGTAGAGCTTACTGAAAAGGTTGTGTTGTCATTCAGCTCTGGATCTTTGCTGTCTTTAGCCATAGCCACAATGATGTAATAGTGGTCTTCACTACTCAAGGCTGGTTTCAATTGGACAATCACATTGCCTGACTCTGAAGATATCGCAAATGTCTCAATTTTGTCGCTCAGCAGTACGTCGTCTGTGGTGGCGAGAAGAGTACACAATCAGAATGCTGACCAGATGTTAGTGTAGTGGTGGTGATGGGGGGAGAGGGATATGTCGGAATACTGTCCGAGAGACCACTACAAGGTATTGACAACAGCAACACAAATCAGAATGACAACTACAAAACAGGGCATTTGCCAACTTGTGTATGGTCCACTTTGGATGCATGCAAGTAAAGTATAATCTACGAATGTAAGAAAAGATAAAAGTACAGGGTATCTCGTAAAAGTTGAAAATTATATTAGTAGCCTAGTATAATACAGTATGACTGGCGTTGATCGTCGCCGATACCATGATACCCTTGGACTGTTGGATGAATACTGTTAGTGATGGTCTACTGATGGACGTCATTCGAATCAATGCTCCACCTTCATAATCTCTAAGTAAGGTCCGAAAAAGAAAAAGACGAAACAGGAAAAACCAACTAACTAAAATAAATAAAACAAAACATGAAATAGCGAGTACAACTAAACTGGTTGAGACCATTTTGGCCATAATCGTATTAGCGATGTCGAGAAAATTACAACATTAACAATTTTTTGATGACACAATTTAAAAAAAATAATCTTCAAAAAAAAAAATGAACATGTGTTTCAGCATAATTATAGCCATTTACCCTCCTAAGTTACATTCAGCAGATTCGCATGTTATGTAAAGCTGGTATAATAATTCGATCTAGGAGAAAAAAAAAAGATGGGCCTACCGGTAAAAGCTTCACCGTAGGGATCGGCAATACTTTGCTTATTATTGACAGGAAAACACCAGGTATTTCTTGCATACGATACCAACAAGAAAATATTTCATAATCATATCTGCAGGCACACCTCTAAATCGTTGGTTACGAATAACAGCCACATTAATACGAAGTTTATTTCAAGTCAATATTGATTGTAAATGATTGAAGCATTTGAATCAGCTGAATCAACACTAGAAACAGGCATCTGCGTTTACTTGCACAAAAGCTAAAGAATGGGCAAAAATAATCTGACATAAAAAACAAGTAAAGTACCTTCATCGTAGGAGGCTTGGTTCACTATTTCGTACTCCACTACAGCATTTTCACCCTCATCTGGATCCACAGCCTTCACTGTTATTATGGACTCGCCGGGGTTAGTGGTGTACAGTAGACCTGTACAATTAAATGAGAATTTCATAATGTAATCTTAACTGCTGGCGTATCATTGAATAAAAAAAAAAAAAAAAGTTAGTTGTAGACATTTCTTTTTCGTACGAACGAACTTTAGTACGAATGAAAGCATTCTTACCCAACACGGAAATTATAAGAGTTGATTAAACAGTATAGGACTTTTAAATAGTGTTGTGCAGCTACCACCTTATAAGTATATTCGCAAGTCCTGTAAAAATAAAAAGGGTCTTTGATTCACAATATCAATGACACTGATCACGCATGAAGCATAGAACTTACCTAAGAAGGAAAGTTTTGACACTTTTCTTTATGTAAGAAAAAAAGGTACTTGCGTCTTTGAGCAAATATGTAAGGGCAACAGTAGATCTTTTTCACTAGAATAATCCTACTAAAATAAACATTTTACTTGCTTGCAATTTTTGGGAAGTGGGTGAGCCTGGTACGCACCCGTTGTCCTTCACATCTCATCATCACATCACATTACATCAAATTATATCACATCACATTACATCACATCACATCACATCACATCACATCACAACACATCACATCACATCACATCACATCACATCACATCACATCACAACACACCACACCACACCACACCACACCACACACACCACAACACATCACATCACATCACATCACATTAAATCACTACACATCCCTTCACATCAAATCACATCACATCACATATCACATCAAATCACATCACATACCTTCACACCCTTTCACATCACAGCACATCACATCACATCACATCAAATCACATCACATCCCTCCACATCACATCCCTCCACATCACATCCCTTCACATCCGTTTACATCACAACACATCACATCATATATCACCACATCACATCACATCACATCACATCACATCACATCACATCACATCACATCACGTCACGTCACGTCATATCACATCACATCACATCACATCAAATCACATCACATCCCTCGACATCACATCCCTCCTCATCACATCCCTTCACATACGTTTACATCACAACACATCACATCATATCACCACATCACATCACATCACATCCCTTCACATCACATCACATCACATCATATATCATCACAGCACATCACATCACATCACATCCCTTCACATCAGTTTACATCACAACACATCATATCACCACATCACATCACATCCCTTCACATCACATCACATCACATCATATATCATCACAGCACATCGCAGCACATCACATCACATCACATCACATCACATCACATCCCTTCACATCACATCACATCATATATCATCACATCACATCACATCACATCACATCACATCACATCACAGTGTCATCTCCTTGATTACTACAGAGAGAATGCCTTGAAAAAGAATAGACATAATCGCGAACATGCTGCGAGCTTTTGTATACATGACTAATACCAAAAAAAAAAAAAAAAAAACTTTGAGAATTCATAGAAATTCTTTGTCCTCTTTGCTTGATTTCTCGAGCAAAGTGTGTCGGTAATAAACAATATGTTAAACAAATCTAAAGTCAAAATGATTTGAACTTCTTGATAATATGTATATTATACACAATGGCTGAGGCTGGGAGAGACCATGTGATCCCTCCCAAGGACATAAATGGTTTGGAATACTACCGAGGGAGGTTATAGATATCGAAACTTAAGTAGCATTTAAAATCTCGAGATGCGAACAACCTCTATGCTTCCGACAGGATCGCCAGTCACTTGCTGTCTGGCCACAAATCCTTCTGATGTAGTTTTTAGGTCATTATCATAGCATCACGAAAAACACATAAAGCTAGTTTTCCACAACAGTTGACTCCACGCAACCACTGCCTTAGCGCGTCAAGCGCGTAATATCCAATATACTCAGTTGGTATACCTAGGAGGTCTTTTGCCATTCGTTCCACAAGAATAATAGGGAGCTTTAGATTTTAGACGCGCAGACGTTCAAAGAGAAAAAAACATGATCTGAGCGTGCGCAGTAGCGCGGATCAAGTTACTGCGCACGCTCAGATCATGTTTTTTTCTCTTTGAACGTTCGCGCGTCTAAAATCTAAAGCTCCCTATTGTCCCTTGGGATAACATTCCCAAAAAGCTGTTGCTCATGGCAGGAATAATCCACCATATGTTATCACATGATCATTTTTTATCCAATCGCTAATCAGGACTTGACTGACCCGTGATTTTTTAAAAAAAAAGAAAAAAGTAGTACTCATCATGTGTGAACCCAACATAGGAACACAGGTCGGGAACATAACGTGTTTCAAGGAGTACTTTGACTCAATTGGTAACATGTATGCCGAACACCACTAAGACTTAGTTCTTACCAGCCGCATAGTTGTAGCTCAAGAACCTGGGTCGGCTGTCGTTGATATCCAAAACGAACACCGTCACCCAGGCTAACTGTTGGTTCATGTCAGGATCGACGACATCGCCTACCGATGGCTCGAAGTTGGGATCACTGTCGGCACGGACTACGAGAATAAACTGGTCAGTTTGCTCTCTGTCTATTTCCTTTGCCAGGGTCAAATTTCCGGAAGTGCTGTCGAGCTCGAAGTAGCCTTGTTCGTTCCCAGCTTAACAGCGACACAGAACAAGAAGAGAGGATCGTGCATATTGATATCACAGCTACAGAGCTCCATCAAGAAAACCGCAACCGTCATGATCGACCACTTTTGACTTGTGGTTTAAATAACAGGAAATCAAAATATATCATTGAACATTATCGTTTAATTTTGACAACTGAAAAAAAAAGAATTAACTTGGAGTTGAAGGAAATCTAACGCAAATTAGAAGTCATCAGTCAGATTTGTGTCGGCTTGTGGCCCATGTCCATGATTATGGCCGTCCTTGAAATTTCTTGTTTTGCCACTTTCTCGTCATTTTTGCCAGAAATAAGTTGGAGAATATCGAAAAAAAAAAATTCTTTACACATTGTTTTAATTTCTGTATTTTGATACAAAAAAAAAAAAAAACCGAGATGAGAAAAAAAAAATCCGGATAAAATTTCAGTTCGTAATGTCAGGAGTTCTCCACGACTATCCAAATTGAAGACGAATTAATATTTGAGTATCGCCCTTCAGTGATATGAATCTCTGTCAGTCTCCCTTCTGTCTTTCATTACTTCTCCTTTTCACTGACTCACGAAACTTTGAAATGTTACCATGAAGGAAACTCGGACTACAAGAGTATACTCTTCGCATATGCCCTAAGGCTTGTCAACTTTTTATGTACTTCTGAAGTTTTGTGTGATACAACGATAATTATAACCCCGAGGAGTATTTCTCAGTACAAAAGAGAAAATATTCCATTAAACACAATGAATAGATATATGCAAAACATCACAGCAACATGCTACAGATAACTAGAAAGAAATCTGTACTTCGAGACAATCTTAAAGTGCATATTCTTTAAGAAAGAAGTGTACATTAAAAGAAAAACATGTTCAAAATCAGAATGAATATCAATTTTCGTCCGAAACGTGTCCGACCTTATTGAGGTAAAAATGGAGACTATGTGAGAGGGTTATGTGTTTGCAAGAACATAGTACAAGGAACCATTGGAAGAGATTTATGATAATAAGTAGCAGGTATTTTATACAACAGTGTACAATTACTGAAATAGCGATGGACAGGTATTAACTGTAAATGAGATAATGGCAGACGATGATTTAGATGATTGCTCAATAGGTCCAAGGAGGTTAAACATATGGACTTCCAACTGGATGTTATTCAGAAGGCTTTCAGTTTTCTTTTGATGTACAAAATGATGGAATTTTACATCATGAAATACAACCAAAACAAATACCGTTCAGAAATATGTTCAAAGATGTAAATAATAACATATGCTGTAAAGTATTTGTAACTGTACTCTCATTTAAAAGCTCATTATTATGTTTTCGATCGCTTCCGACAAATGAAACTGGTATGAAATAATCTTCAAGTACAGTTCTTCATTCACTAAGTCTTGTATGTAGGATTAGTGTAAGAAATGAAAAGTCGAGTAGTTTTGATGTTCATTTGATTAATTTTTGTGCGATATTTATTCTCGCATCTCCGTGTCTGTACATGTACCAGTACGTACCACTCATCTTATAAGAAGGGACGGCGAAAAGTAATTGCCATCATAAAGACATATTTTCGAGATTAGCTGCATAGTTATCATGCAATGATACATGAATCAATTGTCTTCGTATCTGTGGGACAGCTCCAGTTTGGCACATAGTATACTTGACATATTATTTTTGTGTCCTGGCATCTGACATGGTATCAAAGGAAACAAGAGTGATTTTACTTCATCTCTTGAACCTCCTTGTAGGTCACCGACCTGTATTAGAAGCACTGGTTGTTGCCGTAGTGAAACGATATGGGTTTAACTCACAGACGAGATAGTAGTAGATCGTATTATACGTGTCGCTGTCTAGATCCACCGCTGCCGGAACAATTCCGACAAAGGTTCCCTCGGGCTCGTGTTCGAACACCATCATTTCTTCGTTAGGTGGTTCTAGTACCTCGTCGGAGCCAGTACCCTAAACGAGAGACGGACGCATTACGTTCTCAAAAGATAACACAACAAACATTAACAAATGAATACATGCACACACACAAACAGACATACAGACATGAAATTAATAAAAACGCAGATATTTATATTTTCACAAAGCATTTTCATTCTGCTGTTCTCATGTCAGTCAATTAAATTTGACAAGCGCAAATGTTTATCAGCGTCTGGTTTTTGTAGATAATGGTTGTAAACGCACACACTATAGCCACACCCAATATTGCTCCCATCGCAGCAGTACCTAGCACTGCGGATTGTCGAAATAAAATTTTGAAGCGACTCTAGATGCCAAATCTTCCGGAACATATTTTTGTAACCTCCAGAACATTGTGGATAAAATTCAATTTATCATTAAGATGGGAGATCGTTGAAGCAAATGTGTATTATGCCCGACATACTACTGCATAGATGTAAGCTCGAGAAAATGAACTTACCGGGCCCCAGAAAGCCGGCTCGTTGTCATCTTTATCAATGACAATAACAAAGAAAGTGACATCTGACGTTGACGGTACACCCGTTGCGTTGTTAATGGCCTTCACAGTCAGCTGTTGATGATCAAAAGTGGACCAAGTTTATCTTTAAAAAAAGTTCAGTAATTTTCTTTATATTTAAAGCCCTTACCATTTTTTTTTTTAATATTTCTATACTGGAACGGGTTTGTTTCAAAGTTTTCAAAGCTGTAATAATGTCGTTTCATAAGTGGTACCTTTGGATTTAATTGATATCTCATGAAACTATACAATACCAATACATCTTTATCCAACGCGGTTGCTTACTAACTTTCTTTCCTGAACTCCCTAAGGATAAGATAGCTGTGGTTCTTGCTCTATAAATAGTATACTGTCCACCAGAAGAAAGACGACAAAATTCATTTGCGGTAATTGTCAGCGTAAATAGGCTATATACCAGTAAATTTACGTTAGCTTTTGTGTGAATATGTATTACAATAAGGATTATGTGCTTTATCCACAATTGTAATGACTAGCTAAGAATGGTTGAAAAGTACAGCGAATAAAGCATACCTCCAGTGTAAATACCATAGACTGAAAATGAATAATATTTGGTGAACGCGTGTACACTCACAATGTATTGTTCCTGAGTTTCCCTGTCGGTCTGGGTTATTATATTGATTTCACCGGATATTCTGCCGATTTCGAAGTGGTCATAATCCTCTGTTACACCAAGGCTGGTATCGAATTCATAGAAGGGTTCACCATTTGGGAGGGTAGCCTGTGCAGTAGTGACGATTCCTGTGTAATCCTGCAAAGACAAGATATCTTAAAGTACTATAAAACTTAATTCAACATGGTGTTTGGAAAGTTTACAGTTCGTTATTCCGAAAGTTCGTTATTCCGAAAGTTTGTTGGGGACACTGATATACAAACAAAACAAATCATATCTTTCTCAGCCTTACCTTAGTATATCTAGACAAAAAAAAAATACAAACGGAGAAGGCAGATGATGATGCAAACATTATCACTCTGAACCCCAGTTTTTATGCCAAGCAGCCAAGTATACTTCATAATATACAAATTCCGCGTATGCCATTAAGCTTACAAACTCTCCTATCACATGAGAACTTTCAAAGTGAAGACAATTTTAGATCAATGCTAAAACTCATTTATTCAATCAATCGTAATATGTGCTCTCTTTTTTGTCATTAACATATAGCAATGTTGATAATTATTATGTATTTGATTCAGCTTTTCTGTTCTATATCAATCCGCTTGAAGCTACATGACGATTATGATGATGATGATGATGATGATGATGACAATAATAATTATTATATGATGATGATGATGATGATAGTGATGATGACGTCGATTGTTAGTACCACTTCTGTTTTCTTTATATTTCTTCTTTATTATCCTTATCATCGTTATTTTGCAGAATGTGCGGAGGCGACGGATTGAACACTTCTATTCAAAAAAAAAAAGAAGCAAGTCATTATCTTCTGCAAAAAGCCATGGCAAAAAGTGTACAAGTTGTTACCATTTCAGATCTTCAAGTTGTGGGGATTACCTCTTCAAGGAAAAATTTTTGAGCCTGCGTTGGATTGATGAACACCGGTCTATCATCGTTGTAGTCTGTTACAACAACCGTAAAATTCATCGGTGTTGAAAACATTTGAGGTACGCCCAAGTCATAGGCAGTGACGTTACATATGTAGCTGCCCGGTTCGAGTGAAGAACTGCTAACGGTCACCTGACCTGTTTCGCTGTCGATTTCGAAGTAAGCTGGCGAAATAAAGCGAGAGTGTTTTCACAACCTGGAAAGTATTTCATGGCTTACTGTTTACGAGAGATTTCCTCTTTTTTTCGTTCAAAACTGTGTTACTTCCTTAGTTTCTTGTCTGAGTTTATTGAAACGTTTGCTGTTCTGTCGTTTCACTATTCGTGTTGTTATAGTCAAATTTGACATGGAGAAGTGAGCTATCAGTCACTATTGTGTTAATATTAACCGAACCATGCTTTCATGTATAGCATCCCTATATTGTAACGTACATAAACGTCGAGAAAGTAACACACCATTGCAAGAAATGTCTAAAACCCATACATATTGTGGTATTAGGCTCATGGCAACAAGAAATGTTGGCCTTGGAAGTGAGAATATGACCCGTTTCCAAACGGGAATCATGAAATTACTTACCACAAGTTATTAATATATAATGATGTCGTTTTGTTTGATATCTGTACTGGCTAACGGAGGTTCCAATGAATTTGTTGTTGTTTTAAAGCATCAGCATCACTGACTTTCATACAAAAACCGTGTCATAATTAGAATTTCTAATGTGGGGTACGATGTTTGGTCCAAAAGTATGTGTTACAACATTAGAAACAACCAAAATTCTGTACTTCCAACTTAGGATTCCGAAAGATCGTATCACAAGCGTATTTTGATATGCATTACGTAAAGCAAAACCTGCCACAGTGCAAAGAAATATGAGCAGTGGTGATATGGCGTATACGAAATGCCGTATTGTTTGCACCTACCTCGATCACCCAGGTTTTCCATAAAGTATCGGACTACCGAGTTATTCGTCCCTGGCTCGTCGTTGTCCGCGGCTGCAATGACGGTGACGCTGGAGCCTTGGTCCGCGACCTCCGAGATGGAGACGGTGGTCGGAAAACTGGTCGAGAAGACGGGAGGGTTGTCATTCACATCGAGTACATTGATGGTCACCTATTATGCAAACGCATGAAAGAAAGACGATGTTACCATTCATAACGATCGATGGAGAACGTGCACCATCTTCATTTGTGATGCAGGCGTCACACTGTCTTGAAGTTAAGCAAAGATTGACACACGATAGACATGATAAAGGAAACGTTCAAAATCCGCTCTGATTGTATAAACTTCGGGATATTCCTGAGAGCATGTTAAAGCCATACGTACAACCACCGGCTGAGTTTCGCAGGTTGCTAACAAAGAATGTATTTGCTTTGGCTTTTGATCGGCTTTCAAACTTGGAGCAAAATTGAAATTTCTATATTCGTACGGCCATCTTGTGTCGATTTCGGGACGCCATCCTACTGTTCACAGCGACCGGCAACAATATGGAAATAATGACCGTCGTCAAGAATTACCATGAATTATAGCAGGTGCATTGTTTTATTTAAGTTACGACCGTGCACTGCTCACTGCTGTGAATATGAATACCGGCAAAGAGGAGCGGTCATTCACATTGTCTGATTGAGAACATTGATCGTCTCAAACATGTCACTTGCCATGACTATGCCTGTCCGTCATTTTCATCAACAAAAACTCAATGGCCACCTTAAAGGAATGTGTAAAAGCATACAGATGTTACATATGAATGTTTAAAAGTATACTCGTAAGACAAACAATGCGTACTTTGGAAAAAGAGTGATCCACCAAAAAGCATACGTGTAAGGTCATGAGTTACGCTTTTAGAAAAAACAACAACACAATGTCCATAAAATACAAGGCGGCAAGATGTTGTAGTGTTTTCTATTGCTCTTTGTAACATGTATACATTTGTTACACATACATATTCCAGGGGTACGATCAACTCCAATAGTCGCCGATGATTAGTCTTGTGATACTACCATGTAAAACCGTCACAGTAGAGGCTGACTGCAGTAAGTGCTGACATTTAGAATAATGAAGATTTTATATACAACATGACAGGCTTTGCCAGAGGACTAATGAAAGCACTGGAATGATTCCTACCTCTTCGTTGCTTTGTCTTTCCCCATTATCACTCGCCACTACAGTAAGGACGTATTGGGACTGATCCTCTCGGTCAAGTTCCTTCACAATAGTGATGTCACCCTGCACGGTAATTGATATGGTAACATTACTTCTTCTTCTTTTCTTTATACTGTCAAACCTGTCTATAGCAGCCACCCAAGGGAGACGAAAAAAGTGGCCCGTTATAGACAGGTGGCCGCTATAGACAGGTGGTCGCCAAGACAGGTTTGACTGTTAATCGCTGATAACACATGTCTGATATTATGTTGACGTATCCTTAGGAATTATCACGAATAGAAACGTCACAATTGTTTCAGAAGTAGAGAGTGATATGATATGTTATATTAGGTATAAATACCTCATATTATGATAATATTCTTGTGAAGTAGTCAAGCTTGCATAGTGTCAAGCTTGCATAAGTGTCCAGCTCTGTGTCAGCTGAACGCTCAGACGTATACTACATAAAATTTTGATGTGCATCGTGATTTTGATTTTATCAAAAAGACTAAAAAAAAAGGTGATTTAATGATTCAGACAACCCGCAGAATTTCTCTGTTGTCCTAATACCATTAAGATAAAAGATTTATTTGATTGGGGCTTTTTGTTATTGTGGTTGTCGTTGTCAAACTGAATAGGGCCTACATGGTACATCACGGTTGTATTCATCAGCACTGTAATCATAGTGTTATGTGGTAGAGGGCGTTTGCCCGAAAATAATTTGTTTTATTCTAAACATAAGCCAATAATATTTCCTTTACCACCACAGCTCAGGTCTACACGCAATGAGAAGAAAAATTGGTTTGCTTAAATTGACATGCTTTCTATTTAAAGGCAAACCAAATTATTTTGTTGATAAGCAAATATTCTCTCTCTGATAATGCATATCGTACAAGAATCTTTCTTTTTCAGTTTCAACTTGATCATGGATGATTGCATTATTACAGAATGTACACTATTCATAAGTACACAGAATTAGAAGAAAAGACAAGACGGACAAAATTAGCACCCACGCTTTGAATTCCAATGTGGAATTTCCCTTCCGCATTTCCGGTTGAGATGTCGTATGTCACGTTCCCATAAACGGGGTCGTTGTCGATGGCCTGTACGACCAGGACAGTGCTGTCGACGTCAGCATCTTCGTAAACGTCTACTTCAGTCGGTATCGACTCGTTGAACACCGGTGAGTTGTCATTCACATCTTCGATGAATATGACACGAACCGTGTCGTTGATCTGTGGGGGATTCCCCTCATCTCTGGCTCGAATTGTAATTGTCAGAGAAGAATACACTTCTCTGTCAATGGGTTGTGCCACTTTGAGAATGCCTGGACGGAAAAGGAATTCAAATTGTTTAAAGTGCTTTCCAATTTGTTAACACTTAATTATAAAATGGGTTCAAGAATGTAGCCAATTGGAAGCGCTGAAATGAGTCAATGTGCGTGCATTAATTTCTTTAAAAATGCACGGCCGGGGCCTGACGTACGTCACAATGTTTACACTAGCAGTGCGCACTCAATCAGTTGTTACAAGTGCGTCACGCGCTACTATACGCGCTGTCAATCCTGTAAACAACTTCTAGTTCGGGCTGCCAAAACAGCCAGCGGCCGGCCTTTCTTGTGCATAACACGTGGCGTACGTATACTCTTATACGTACGTACAGTACTTATGTGCGGGATTTCCGAGTGCGACGTGCGTAAATGTTTGGGACGAACATCTTCGGACATCTTGACTCTTGAGCGAGTGCTACATGTAGCTGACTGGTATTGACCCACAAAGGTACGTAAATAATGCTGTTAGTTTTCGACCCATTTTATAAAACAAATGATGCACAGGATTATTTCTGCGCCTCGTGCATGTCGCACCATTGTCAATACTCTCGAGCGCGCCGCACCTTCACTAACACACTCTATCCTGAAATTCTTCCGTCGAGATGTTTTCATCAACTGATTGACAAATTGCCCTACATCGACGTAAATAAGCACTGAATTGATCAGTGTGCTAGTAGTACCCATGATAAAAAAAATCATGGGCGTACATACTCGAGCAGGATTCGAACCTACGACCTCCTGATCACCGGACAGGCGTCATCTCCACTAAACCACCGAGCTTTCGCCCGACAGCAAGTGTTGGTTCTAGTCCTTATAGCATGCAGCGGGTACTGCTTTGTTATTCAAATTCATGAAATTCTTCCGTCGAGATGTTTTCATTGCAACTGATTGACAAATTGCCCTACATCGACGTAAATAAGCACTGAATTGATCAGTGTTTTAGTAGTAGTCATGATAAAAAATCATGGGCGTACATACTCGAGCAGGATTCGAACCTACGACCTCCTGATCACCGGACAGGCGTCATCTCCACTAAACCACCGAGCTTTCGCCCGACAGCAAGTGTTGGTTCTAGTCCTTATAGCATGCAGCGGATACTGCTTTGTTATTCAAATTCATGAAATTCTTCCGTCGAGATGTTTTCATTGCAACTGATTGACAAATTGCCCTACATCGACGTAAATAAGCACTGAGTTGATCAGTGTTTTAGTAGTAGTCATGATAAAAAAAAATTATGGGCGTACATACTCGAGCAGGATTCGAACCTACGACCTCCTGATCACCGGACAGGCGTCATCTCCACTAAACCACCGAGCGTTCGCCCGACAGCAAGTGTTGGTTCTAGTCCTTATAGCATGCAGCGGGTACTGCTTTGTTATTCAAATTCATGAAATTCTTCCGTCGAGATGTTTTCATTGCAACTGATTGACAAATTGCCCTACATCGACGTAAATAAGCACTGAATTGATCAGTGTTTTAGTAGTAGTCATGATAAAAAAATCATGGGCGTACATACTCGAGCAGGATTCGAACCTACGACCTCCTGATCACCGGACAGGCGTCATCTCCACTAAACCACCGAGCTTTCGCCCGACAGCAGGTGTTGGTTCTAGTCCTTATAGCATGCAGCGGGTACTGCTTGGTTATTCAAATTCATGAAATTCATCCGTCGAGATGTTTTCATTGCAACTGATTGACAAATTGCCCTACATCGACGTAAATAAGCACTGAATTGATCAGTGTTTTAGTAGTAGCCATGATAAAAAAATCATGGGCGTACATACTCGAGCAGGATTCGAACCTACGACCTCCTGATCACCGGACAGGCGTCATCTCCACTAAACCACCGAGCTTTCGCCCGACAGCAAGTGTTGGTTCTAGTCCTTATAGCATGCAGCGGGTTCTGCTTTGTTATTCAAATTCATGAAATTCTTCCGTCGAGATGTTTTCATTGCAACTGATTGACAAATTGCCCTACATCGACGTAAATAAGCACTGAATTGATCAGTGTTTTAGTGGTAGCCATGATAAAAAAAAAAATCATGGGCGTACATACTCGAGCAGGATTCGAACCTACGACCTCCTGATCACCGGACAGGCGTCATCTCCACTAAACCACCGAGCTTTCGCCCGACAGCAAGTGTTGGTTCTAGTCCTTATAGCATGCAGCGGGTACTGCTTTGTTATTCAAATTCATGAAATTCTTCCGTCGAGATGTTTTCATTGCAACTGATTGACAAATTGCCCTACATCGACGTAAATAAGCACTGAATTGATCAGTGTTTTAGTAGTAGCCATGATAAAAAAATCATGGTCGTACATACTCGAGCAGGATTCGAACCTACGACCTCCTGATCACCGGACAGTTGTCATCTTGTCATGCACCAACAGAACACCCGTCAGCACCGACATAATATCTGTCATACACCGACAAAACATTCTTGGATCAGCACCGAATGACTGCAACTGTTCACGCCATGTTTGCCAACTCCAACTCTCCTGTCCCGGACACTTTTATTCCACCCCACCCTGGTTTCACCAAGGCACATCACGGTTCTCCGTCACACCTCCCCCCAACAAGAGGAAAGTTATGAATGTAACTTTTCGACTATAAACACCTTCGTTGTAAGGCTTGCTTCACTGTTCTTGCTTACTACACGTATTAGTTTTGTTTTGTGTTGTTTTCTTAAAACATCACCTAGCATACTACACATATAATTACTGATTTTGAGCCTTATCAGAATCAGTTAACTCCGGCATCAATTGTCTACTTTTAGAACAATTCATATGAAAACTTGACAAGCCCCCTACAAAACATGTAAATACACAAATCAACAGTCTACAGTAATACACATGTGAAACTGTTTTCAACGAGTGCACATACGAGTGCACATAATCCGGAAAGATTACACCAAATGTAACCAATCATTACTTCTCCAGTAGTATTTATATTTTGACTGAGACTGTGCTTGCTGGTAGTCTCGACTGTTATTATATCCTCGCATACTTGACCAATAAACTTACATAACTTCAGGTATGAATAGTATTTTGTTTTTGGTAACACATACACTTCATCTTTAAATGTGAAAACCAAAAATACACTTTCTCCACGAAATTGTTCTGACTTTTGCAAAGATAATATGTCTGTTTCTCCAACACAAACTTTCATTGGAGTTTCACTGAATGAGGACAGCTCACGTCTCTTGATTATAACAAAATCGTATTTAAACACTATGACACACGTGTACATCTATTCAATGTACTTGCTCATAAGTTTTATACTTATGTCAACTCTGCGTCATACGTTAGCCAAAACAACAACAAAAATGTAACCACCGGACATCTCTTTTGTCCTTTCACACAATAAATGTACGTATTGTCACCTGTTAGGATGTCATAATATATGTGCAAACTCTGGAAAATATCAAGATCATACTCGACACACAAATGTGACGCTGTCACTCTGTAACGAAATACATATACAGGTTATTAATTTACAAAAGTGACATTATATCTTGGCTTCTTTATGCCTCACTGTCACTCAACACTTTTTCATTTATACAAAACAACACAAATTCTTTGTTTTAACACAAATCGGTTGATATAAAACTCAAAATTTGATCAACAGTTTTTCCTGTGACTGGTCGATTGTGTTTTGCTATACTGTTTTTGCATTTGCTAGCATTAGCTCTGTAACGTATCGGTATAGATACAAATATGAATCATTTGACTCTTTGGTATATTGAATGAAATCACAATAGAAGTGTGCGACTGAAGCACAGCTTTCACTCTAATCTTACACACCACATATGTTGTATCCTGGCGCTTCCTGTAAAGTTGGGTTTTCAAAAATATCATATAATGCTTGGCGAATAACACATCATGAAATTTTTCAAGCGATGTCTTCTTATAAAGACAGAATACTATGTATTGTGTACTAGTACTTTCTCATACTTCCTCGCATAACTCTTTGTTTTCGCTTAAAACAAACATGATTAACATAAATACAATTTCTCCCTTCACAGGTCCTTGGGATAGGAAGAAAACAGGAAGAAAATACATAAACATATGTATACATTGTTATGTACACACAAAAAGTCAACATCAGTTTTTTGTCTGTTTTGAGTCTTGTTTGAAATGTTCTCCTTGATTTAGGTTTCACTGTAGATTTGAGATTGTTATCGTTCGGCAACATTATCAAAGCGTACACAGTTTCAAACTCGCGACAAAGCGTCTGCTAATTTGTTGTCCTTTCCTGCTATGTGCACAATTCTCAGTGGGTACGGCTGGAGAATCAAACTCCAACGGAAGAGACGCTGATTCTTGTGCCTGAAGCGTTCTAAGAATGTCAATGGGTTATGGTCAGTGTACACCACGATGTCTCTTCCACCGTCCAAATACGCTTCGAAATGTTGCACAGCTAGAACGACACTGAGGCATTCCTTCTCCACAGTTGAATACTTTTGCTGATGGCGATTCAGTTTTTTGGAGAAGAAACACACGGGCTTGCTGTGTCCGTTGTCGTCATCCTGAAGTAGCACGGCTCCTACTCCTCGGTCACTAGCATCCGTAGCTAGCTGGAAGCTCCTCTCGAAGTTCGGTGCAATGAGCACGGGATCATTCATGAGGACGGCCTTCAGCTTCTGGAACGCATCCTGGCAGCTCGCCGACCACTGGAACGTTGTACCCTTTTTCAACAGGTCCGTCAAGGGCACCACCTTGTGACCTAGGTAAGTCACACAAGCTTTCCCGAACTCGCATTTGGCCAGATTCACCACGAGTCCTGCACGTGACAACCTCCGGAACAGCTCTCGAAGATGAGCAACATGCTCCTCCCACGTATTGCTGAAAACCAACACATCGTCTATGTAGACAACACAGTTATCATGACCAGCAATAACTCGATTCATCATCCGTTGAAAAGTTGCGGGGGAATTTTTCATCCCAAAGGGCATGACACGACACTGGTATAACCCGGAGGGCGTGACAAACGCCGAGATCTCTCTTGCATCTTTGTCCAATGGCACCTGCCAATACCCTTTCATCAAATCCAATTTGCTGACATACTCAGCACTTCCTACCCGATCAATACATTCCTCTATCAAAGGAAGCGGAAATGAATCAGTCTTGGTTATGGTATTGACCTTCCTGTAATCTATACAAAACCTGGACGTTCCGTCTGCCTTTGGGACTAGCACTACTGGGGAACTCCAGTTTGAGTTACTGGGCTCTACGATTCCATTTGCAAGCATGAAATCTATCTCCCTATCCACCTGTTCTCTCTTAGCAGGATGAATCCGATATGGATGCTGCTTTATGGGTGCATTTTCACCCACATCTACAGTATGAACAGTATCTTTCGCACAGCCCAATTTATCACTGCAAACCTCCGGAAATTCCTGGAAGATGTCGACAACATCTTGCCTCTCCGAATCAGACAGATGACTGAGAAGTAACTCTGGATTTTCTAGTGCCTTTGAGTTCTCTACTCGCGGAATCATTCCCGACTTGAAACTCACACTCTGAGAATCTGGAGCATCATTTTCAAACTCTTCTGCACTTCTCTCAGCACTGTGTAGGACACTCTCACTCACAACTGCACCTACGTCTTCTACCATCACACGGCTAAATAACTTCTCAAAAGCCGGAATAGGAATCAACGGCGCAGGTCTAATGGCATGTTGTGGTTTTCCTACCACTTGACATTCATGACACGTTCGACAAAATCCAGACACATCCTTTCTCATCTTGGGCCAGAAGAAGTGAGTTCTGATTCTACACAAAGTCTTCTTGACACCCATGTGTCCGGCCATTGGAATTTTATGTGCAAGACGTAGAATTTCCTTTCGATACGGCGGAGGAACAACTATCTGGTCGACAACCGTCCAGTCCTCATCTGCGGGACGATCTGGAGGACGCCATTTCCTCATCAAAACACCAGACTTTACATAGAAACATTCTGGCACTCCCTTCGCCTCATCTACAGTCAATGCACCCTCTCTCAACTTCAACAACTCCTCATCTTCCATCTGTGCTTTGATTAAAGCTGGCTGACTGAACACACCTTCTTCCCAACTTTGTTCTCTTTCATCTTCACTAGTCACCTTTCCAAAGAATGTGTCACCAAGAGAAATTTCACTTTCAGACTCCTTTCTCTCACGCTCTGCTTCACTTGCTCGAAACCTTGTGATAGCACATGTTGGAAATACTTCTGGAAATTCATCAAGTTTTTCAGTTTCCTGCTCGTACACTGGGACTTCGGAAACAACCGGAAGGACACTCACTCGACCTCCTGCAAGGTCATTACCAAGCAAAAAGGAAACTCCATCCATAGGGAGAAATGGAACAATTCCCACAATCACTTCCCCTGAAATCAGTTCACTATCCAAATTCACTCGGAATAGAGGGACCGCCTGAGTTCCTCCATTGACATCATGTATCAGTACTTTCCTACCCGTGTTACAGTCTATGGGCATACTCTTCACATCTCCTACCATGAGGGACTGTGTAGCTCCAGTATCACGAAGGATGACAACCGATACTCTAAATTCAGCAATGGTAACTGTACCCTTGGAAATGAAGTCCTTGTACTTTTCATCCACACGACCACTTGAACATGTATCTGTCATTTTTGAGACACTGCTTTTCACCACATTTGGATGACGCTGTTCATCACTTTCACCTGACTTATCAAAACCATTGGTGGCTGTCTGGTTCGGTTTCTCGTTTGTTTCAGCATTTGAACTGCTCTGTGTACGTGTGTCTGTATGGACTAAACCATGTGTTGCTCTTTGCCTTTGTTTTTCTTTTGCTTCATTTTGTTCCAGCAACCGCCTACATTCAGACCTAATGTGACCCGTTTTCCCACAGAAAAAGCATCTCACTTCTTTGTATCGAGGCCGTGGCGATTTTGGTCGCTCTTTCTGTGATTCAGTCTTTATTTTATCCCTGCGTTCACTATGACTACTGTGCCACTTTTGAGTGTCAGGATTTCTCAACTGATCAAACTTCCTCTTTCCCTCAGGACTTTTTGTTTTCACTTTATGTGTCAACTCGTACTGGTCAGCGGTGACTGCTGCACTCTTTACATCATGTACTCTTCGATCTTCCAAATATGTTCTCAAATCTGGAGGTGTCGATTTCTTGAACTCCTCCATCAACACTATCTCTCTCAAATTGTCATAAGTGAGATCTACTTTCATTGATCGAACCCATCGATCAAACAGAATTTCTTTTTCTCTCTGAAACTCTATGTAGGTCTGTCTCGAACCTCTCCTATATCCTCGAAACTTTTGCCTGTAGGCTTCTGGGACTAACTGATAGGCAAGAAGGACTGCTTCCTTAACTGTATCATAGTTATTTGCTTCCTCATCCGAGAGAGCAGACACTACTGAATGTGCCTTGCCTGTGAGCTTTTGTTGTACTATCATAGACCAATATTTCTTCTCCCACTCCAAATTCCTGGCTATTCTCTCAAAGGAGAAAAAGAAAGAGTCTACATCCTCTTCATCAAAGCGGGGGACTGTGTTTGCCATTTTTGCAATGTCAGGCGTCTTTGGTCTCGACATAGTAACATTAGGCCTATCCCCTGGGACGCTACTGGACTGGGCCTGGGTCAACTCAATTTGACGTTGCATTAACTCTTGTTCGAGTCTCAGATTTTCTGCCTTCATTTTTTCTTTTTCTAACTCCAATCTAGCCAGTTCTAGTTGTGTGGAATCTACCCTCATCTCACTAGGTCTAGTAGTAGTTGTAGTACTTGGAGCAGTTTTTCTACCAGCACTCTCAATCTCATCCGTACTCTCACTCTGGTCTGTGTGTTCATATTCTACACCACCCAGTTCAAGCTTCTTCACCAGAACTGCAAAGATTTCTTTCTTTCGACTACACTCTCTGATATCAGCATCAACATGAGTTGCAACCTCAATCAATTGGGCTTTCACTAACCCTCTCAATCTACCAAGAGTGACGTCTTTCACAAACTCTGCAGCATCGAACTTGGCTGCCATTATTCACATCTAGCTTTCCGACTAGATTTCAAGACTACGTCGCTAACGCAACTTCCTACAGTACACTCCACTGCGTACCGCACTACGAGAATAGTCTAAGCAATTCAGACCGAACAAACACTCGTATATCTCGAGGCCAATTTCCTCGTAAAGCCACATCTAACGATGCTAATCCAAATAACCAGAAAGTGACACACTAATCTGATAAAATGACATGACGGAAACGGCAATACGTACCTTTCCTTTCCAGCAATCAATGCTGCAACCCTGGTATTCAGCTAGCGAGAAGACCAGAACAAGTGCGCAAAAGTACAAAACATACTCATCGCATCGCTTCGCGAATCGCACTTCCATTCACAACCACTGCTAAGGCAGCCCCATTACACATACCGTGCAATGTCACGCAGTATACAATACCGCTACATGTACGAACGAACGACACTGTTACGTTCGCTACCCTGTGTACACATCTCACATGAGTGCGAACACTACACACATACCTCCATCGGGCATCAACACTTACAACGATGTACAAATCACCGAAATACTACCCAAAAGATAGCTTGTTTGTATGTTCATTTCCCGGACATGTTCCCCACATGTCATGCACCAACAGAACACCCGTCAGCACCGACATAATATCTGTCATACACCGACAAAACATTCTTGGATCAGCACCGAATGACTGCAACTGTTCACGCCATGTTTGCCAACTCCAACTCTCCTGTCCCGAATGGACACTTTTATTCCACCCCACCCTGGTTTCACCAAGGCACATCACGGTTCTCCGTCACACATCTCCACTAAACCACCGAGCTTTCGCCCGACAGCAAGTGTTGGTTCTAGTCCTTATAGCATGCAGCGGGTACTGCTTTGTTATTCAAATTCATGAAATTCTTCCGTCGAGATGTTTTCATTGCAACTTATTGACAAATTGCCCTACATCGACGTAAATAAGCACTGAATTAATCAGTGTTTAGTAGTAGCCATGATAAAAAAATCATGGGCGTACATACTCGAGCAGGATTCGAACCTATGACCTCGTGATCACCGGACAGGCGTCATCTCCACTAAACCACCGAGCTTTCGCCCGACAGCAAGTGTTGGTTCTAGTCCTTATAACATGCAGCGGGTTCTGCTTTGTTATTCAAATTCATGAAATTCTTCCGTCGAGATGTTTTCATTGCAACTGATTGACAAATTGCCCGACATCGACGTAAATAAGCACTGAATTGATCAGTGTTTTAGTAGTAGTCATGATAAAAAAATCATGGGCGTACATACTCGAGCAGGATTCGAACCTACGACCTCCTGATCACCGGACAGGCCATTCTCCACTAAACCACCGAGCTTTCGCCCGACAGCAGGTGTTGGTTCTAGTCCTTATAGCATGCAGCGGGTACTGCTTTGTTATTCAAATTCATGAAATTCTTCTGTCGAGATGTTTTCATTGCAACTGATTGACAAATTGCCCTACATCGACGTAAATAAGCACTGAATTGATCAGTGTTTTAGTAGTAGCCATGATAAAAAAATCATGGGCGTACATACTCGAGCAGGATTCGAACCTACGACCTCCTGATCACCGGACAGGCGTCATCTCCACTAAACCACCGAGCTTTCGCCCGACAGCAGGTGTTGGTTCTAGTCCTTATAGCATGCAGCGGGTACTGCTTTGTTATTCAAATTCATGAAATTCTTCCGTCGAGATGTTTTCATTGCAACTGATTGACAAATTGCCCTACATCGACGTAAATAAGCACTGAATTGATCAGTGTTTTAGTAGTAGCCATGATAAAAAAATCATGGGCGTACATACTCGAGCAGGATTCGAACCTATGACCTCGTGATCACCGGACAGGCGTCATCTCCACTAAACCACCGAGCTTTCGCCCGACAGCAAGTGTTGGTTCTAGTCCTTATAACATGCAGCGGGTTCTGCTTTGTTATTCAAATTCATGAAATTCTTCCGTCGAGATGTTTTCATTGCAACTGATTGACAAATTGCCCTACATCGACGTAAATAAGCACTGAATTGATCAGTGTTTTAGTAGTAGCCATGATAAAAAAATCATGGTCGTACATACTCGAGCAGGATTCGAACCTACGACCTCCTGATCACCGGACAGGCGTCATCTCCACTAAACCACCGAGCTTGCGCCCGACAGCAAGTGTTGGTTCTAGTCCTTATAGCATGCAGCGGGTACTGCTTTGTTATTCAAATTCATGAAATTCTTCCGTCGAGATGTTTTCATTGCAACTGATTGACAAATTGCCCTACATCGACGTAAATAAGCACGGGCAATTTGTCAATCAGTTGCAATGAAAACATCTCGACGGAAGAATTTCATGAATTTGAATAACAAAGCAGTACCCGCTGCATGCTATAGGGACTAGAACCAACACTTGCTGTCGGGCGAAAGCTCGGTGGTTTAGTGGAGATGACGCCTGTCCGGTGATCAGGAGGTCGTAGGTTCGAATCCTGCTCGAGTATGTACGCCCATGATTTTTCTATCATGGCTACTACTAAAACACTGATCAATTCAGTGCTTATTTACGTCGATGTAGGGCAATTTGTCAATCAGTTGCAATGAAAACATCTCGACGGAAGAATTTCATGAATTTGAATAACAAAGCAGTACCCGCTGCATGCTATAAGGACTAGAACCAACACTTGCTGTCGGGCGAAAGCTCGGTGGTTTAGTGGAGATGACGCCTGTCCGGTGATCAGGAGGTCGTAGGTTCGAATCCTGCTCGAGTATGTACGCCCATGTTTTTTGTTTTTTTTTATCATGGCTACTACTAAAACACTGATCAATTCAGTGCTTATTTACGTCGATGTAGGGCAATTTGTCAATCAGTTGCAATGAAAACATCTCGACGGAAGAATTTCATGAATTTGAATAACAAAGCAGTACCCGCTGCATGCTATAAGGACTAGAACCAACACTTGCTGTCGGGCGAAAGCTCGGTGGTTTAGTGGAGATGACGCCTGTCCGGTGATCAGGAGGTCGTAGGTTCGAATCCTGCTCGAGTATGTACGCCCATGTTTTTTGTTTTTTTTTTATCATGGCTACTACTAAAACACTGATCAATTCAGTGCTTATTTACGTCGATGTAGGGCAATTTGTCAATCAGTTGCAATGAAAACATCTCGACGGAAGAATTTCATGAATTTGAATAACAAAGCAGTACCCGCTGCATGCTATAAGGACTAGAACCAACACTTGCTGTCGGGCGAAAGCTCGGTGGTTTAGTGGAGATGACGCCTGTCCGGTGATCAGGAGGTCGTAGGTTCGAATCCTGCTCGAGTATGTACGCCCATGATTTTTTATCATGGCTACTACTAAAACACTGATCAATTCAGTGCTTATTTACGTCGATGTAGGGCAATTTGTCAATCAGTTGCAATGAAAACATCTCGACGGAAGAATTTCATGAATTTGAATAACAAAGCAGTACCCGCTTCATGCTATAAGGACTAGAACCAACACTTGCTGTCGGGCGAAAGCTCGGTGGTTTAGTGGAGATGACGCCTGTCCGGTGATCAGGAGGTCGTACACACAGAGAAATTAGGGTTCTATTAGGGTTCTTATTTGCACCCTACGAGCAAATCTAACTAAGTGGCACCTTATAGGGTTCGGGATGGATGTAGAGGTGCAAATCCGAACCCTAAAGGGAGCCAAGTCTTAAGGGTTCGAATTTGGAACCATTCCATAGTCTTTCCCGAAAGCTGACATGTGGTTGTTGAATGGTGTTTGCTTAAAATGCCACACTATTTTTGGATATTATCGTATATTTTTATTTGAAAATATAACTACACGTTGTTAAAGACTGACAGTGTCATCAGTAATACTGTACTAAAAAAATACTACTTGAATTAAACATTTGTTTTTTCTTCTCGCACCGGGATCAAGAATATCATTTCAATGACGTTATCATAGAGAGAAAGCAAACGAGTACAAGTACACGTATTATGCGTGCACGCGTGGACAGTTGAGCACTTGGTCAATGGCAAAGCTAAAATCGCATGCGCACGCCACGCCGTAGGTCGCGCGGTATACGTACGTGCATACTATACTGACGTTCCTCGTTTGGAATGGACAGACGACCGTGAGGTTTGGATGATGAATTAATCTTTTTGATGAGCCAAACGTTGTGAGTAGATAATTGTACTGTAATTCCGTTGAAAATATTTCACAGTAATCGATGATATATGTGTGAATTATGCTCATAGAATGTTGAGTGGTGAAAACTGATGCGAAAGAGTTGTATCGAGGTACATGTGTACTAACATGTCAGAAGTGCGATCATACCTACAGTAAAGCATAGCGAATAAGTCAATGAAAGTGCACGTTAATACGGAAAGCCTCAACCAAGGTACTAACTACGACCAACAGCCCCATATGCATAGCGTAATTACGCTATGCGTATGGGGCTGCTGGACGCAGTTACCAAGGTACGTACGTAAATAGGTGACCGGATATAGTCGCATCATTTTCGTTAATGGGAATTATTACGTTTGAGCCGAGTTGAGGCTCAGTTGGATATTGGTTTCTGTGAAGTTGACAGAAAGAACGATGTAGGCATGTATGATGTGCCAAATGAAGAAAAATAGTGTTCCTGGTTCATTTAGGAGAATTTAAGACATGTATGAAGATTGAAGTCAGAAAATTTAGGTTGGCCTTGACTCCTTGTTGTCTATCAATGAAAATAGAATGTGTGCTATAAACATAAAATGTCTGTTATCACAGAGCATAAGCAATGATACACGATATGTGAATTTAGATAATATCCACTGGAGAAGTTGCATGTGCTAGACATGACATAAAATAAGTCACACAAACAAGGTATGTAAACGGTAAATCACTTCAGAAGTACAAATACATGATCCCATACTTTAGCAGGTAGATATTCCAATATTGACTGTATGTTGAACTTTGTTTTATTCAATTACAGGTTGAACCTTGCTGATCCATGCTGATGCATGGTGTTAACTTGGTCTCATACTGGGCCAAAGGGACCTGTGTTTGATTGATTATTTATCATCGAGTTCACTATGCATGAAGTTCAATGATGGTCTTCAGGATGAGTGATGCAGGTCAACCTCGAGAGACTGGTGAGCCATATAGGATGCCAGAGCTGGAGATGGAAGATGTTCAGGATGTCAATCCTGGTTCCTCGTTGAGTCAGTGTGGAAGCCATGCCAGTTCTTCTGAGAGTGATGGCCAGAAGGGCATACTATTTGGCAGCTGAAGCAGCTGCTAGAGAAACACATCAAAAACTAGAGCTCGAGGAGTTTCGACTTATGCAGCGTAAGATGAGATTAGCTATGAAGACCATGCTGCATGTTGCTGAAGCAGAGGAGCAGATATACCTTGACTACGAGAACAAGAAGTTGGGAGTCGGCTTTCCTGTGAAAGCAGAGGATGAAACCTTGCTGTACCCAACTGAATGTGCCAACCAACCAGTACACACGAGTGCACCGATTTCCCTGACTAGAGAAGTAGCAAAAAAGTTATTTTCAAATTTTCTTTGACTTTTAGCAGATATACAGGGTGTCTCTAAAAAAAGTAAACCAAACTTCAACAGCAAATTTTCAGAAAACTATAAAATATTTGCACATTATTTTTTCATGGTTAGATAGTCCAATAAGTCCTCTGTCCAATGAT
Organism: Diadema setosum; assembly: GCA_033980235.1. Classification (NCBI taxonomy): domain Eukaryota; kingdom Metazoa; phylum Echinodermata; class Echinoidea; order Diadematoida; family Diadematidae; genus Diadema; species Diadema setosum. The sequence continues at coordinate 43,511,076 of CM067061.1, forward strand.
ACCACGTAGGTTATGTAACTCTCATGCATGACTGAGCACGATTCAACTTAGTGAATGGGTGCGAAATCATCACTGTGGCAAGTTATTTCTTGCTATTGTCATGCATTCAGGGCATATTTGAAGTTAAATTTTTTGTCAGCAAAGGTTGTTCCTGACACAGGCACACTTCACATGCTTTCCAAACATGGTACAGTTGACAATTGAGCAGAGAGTATTCCTGGTAACTCGATACCAGGAAACAAGAAGTTTCGTGGAAGTTCAAGAGGCTTTTCGGGTGCAGTTCCCCGACAGGCAGCCTCCAACACAAAGAGCCATCTGGTACAATGTGAGAAAGTATGCTGATCACGGAACTTGCCACAGTGATGATTTCACACCCATTTACTAAGTTGAATCATGCTCAGTCATGCATGAGAGTTACATAACCTACGTGGTATCATTGGACAGAGGACTTATTGGACTATCTAACCATGAAAAAATAATGTGTAAATATTTTACAGTTTTCTAAAAATTTGCCGTTGAAGTTGGGTTTACTTTTTTTAGAGACACACTGTAGTGCAAAAGCCAATAAGATCATCAGCATCATGTAGTATCCCTGAACCAGGTTTGAAGAAAGCCCGTCAATTTTTTCCGTAGATACATCCGTACAGACCGGGAGACAGACAGGCAACCTGAAAACATATGCCTCCGGCACCATTCAGGGCGGAGGCATAATAATGAGACTCCTATATGTCATGTATGTTTAAACCATATAAAATTTGAGACGGGCCACATTGAATTCCCCCCCCCCCCCCCCATTAAAATTGCTAAACACCACGGCTCTAGAAACATTTTTCCATTTTAATCCAGAAAGTAATCACCTCCCTGTTTTTAGCCAAGGGTGAGAATAAAGCCACTCCATGAAATGAAGATTAGCATTTTTTTTTTTTGCAAAATATATGTGAAAATGTCTAATTTCATAGATAACAGTAACTATTTATTCTGTCTTCTAAACTGTTGTCAGGTTATTCCCTTTCTTAGAATGCACTGGCCTTGAATATTAACAAGAATACTCTAAAGAAAATATATAATAGAAAAATACAAGAGAACGAACTTGCAAATTACAAATTTAAACACAGTCTAAAAAGAACTTGACTTCTTTTCACTTTTATCTTCTTTTTTTTGGGGGGGGGGGTGGAGGGTGCATTATGAATGAAAATGTGAATCTGCTAATGGATATGAAATACTCAAAGTATGCTTTCCATTATATTTCATACTAAATTTAGATGGGGTTAGTTTGTATTGTTCATATTTTAGTTATTTCTTCACCATCGATAGCCTCAGTGCTTCAATAACACATGCACACTTTGAATTGATTGTTTAAGTAGGGAACACAAAAAAATAAGTCGCCTGCTGTTTTTTGTAGTAGACAGCCACACAATGTATGTCAATTTTGGGCAATCTCTGGCAATGCAATGTCATAAGTGGAGTAGCTTTGTGACACTTGACAAAAGCATGATTTTCTCACAAACCCTTTATGTATATAAGGATTAAAAAAATAGAGTTTGTTCCAAAACCTGAGAAAGCTCAACATATCATATCTACTTTTTTTTTTTTGCATATAAAAGAACACTGGACTTCACTCTTTAAGAAGGCAGAAACTATTATCAATTCCTTACATACGTCAGTGACTTGTCAAGGAAATGTGCATGTTTTTCCTAAAAGAAAAAAAAATTGAAATTCTTTTTAGGTTTTCCTTGAATTGTTCTACGCATGTAACATCATAAACTCTTCTCACTCTGCTGCGACTGCACAAATGATTTAAAGATTATTAACTTTTGAACTGAATGTCCGCTTTTCAATTTTTGTCTGATGTGTTCTAATAGTATAAGCCAGCTTGGGGTACCAGTTTGAGCATGTGCAGAAAAAGGTTATTTGTACCGAGAGACAGGTTGTTTTTTTTTAATTTCACTGAGATAAGCATGTGTAATGCTAGGATTATTCATGGAATCCTTATAAATGGTGCCTGCCAGTACATCCACTTGACAGCAAGCCTGGTATTTGGCAATATTAACACACAAAAAAAGTTTGTTAACATATTCAAGACAGCACTTAATAAAATAGATGATTCATCTACACTGGTTAGGTTCATTCTTTGTTTGAATATGAGTTCCATAAATGGCTATGGTGGGCAAGCTGCTGCATTGTGTCACTTTGCATTGAGTGAAGTGCCTAACCAACTGAGAAAAATGAAAGGTCATTTGTACCTATGTGCACATGAGCTATCTCCGGACTGGCTTATTGCTGCGCATTCACTCAATCCACATGCAGGTCTATTATGAAGGTGGACTTGCCCTCTAACTCTGATTATAATTTCAAGCTTTCTTTAAGTAGGTTGTATAAAGTGGTGATATATTTGTGTAAGGTTTGGTGAAAATTAAGTGTTAAAATCATAAATGATTGGGAGAGTTGTGAGACTGTAACATCAACACTTGAGGTATTTCTCATGCATGATCATAAATCTCTGTAAAATGTTGATGGTAATAGTAATAATAATAATAATAATAATGATGATAATAATAATAGGAATAATAATGATGATAATAGCAATAATAATATATTTTGCTCCTGATCATTATGCTTGTGATGGTGCCAATACCAATACCTGCTTTATAAATGTGAAAAATCGACTGCTCTTTACAATATTTTGAATGTTGGGGCTAAACTGCATACATTGTGTAATTATATTTTTGGTCTACTGAGTACAATGTGTCTTGTTTCCATCGCTTGGAAAAAAAACCAATGTATCCAAAAAAAAAAAATACTGTTTTTAAACTTGTCTCAGTGAAGACATATTCCTTCCTCTTTATGTCCAGTTTGTCATACCACTGATTGGTTAACCTTATTTTCCCTTTCTTAGGTAACATTTTCTGTGGAATTGTTAATGTTAATTTGATGCAATGAAAAGTGTTTTCAGATGTGTTTTCAGATGCTTCTGCCCGAGATTTATAACTGGGACATATCTTTAGCTGTGTGCATAAAAAAGTAACCAAATTTAGATGTGCATTCTTCATTTTTTGATTCTTTTTTCACCTTATCATTGGTGTAATTGTATATGAAAAACAAAATGTGAAGTATACTAATTGTATAATGGGGCACATTCGCAAGCTCTCAAGCTTGGAATTGGATGGAATATGTCAGTACAAGTAGTGAGTTTCAAATATATATGACAGAACTTTGCCATACCCTTCATTGTTTTGGCAATAACTTGTGTACGAGAAATCAGAGTTGACATATCGCTGTTAATGTCTAAGAGCGTCATAAAGGTGCTTTGTAAGATGTACCGGTAAATTCAAGGTACATATCTATGATCCATTCTAGAAGTAAAAGGACAATGTGAAAGATATTTGTCACATAGTTTACTACTACTCTGCACAAGCTTCAGGGATTTTTTTGTATAAAAAGAATTAGTGCTTTTTGTCAATGTGGTAACTTCCTTTAAAAGAAGAAAAAGTAATCATTTGATGGAAAGAACGAATATTTTTCTTCTTATTCAATGTACTGACCAAATTTCATACATTTTTGATTTACATTGCCCTTTTTATGACAAAATATGCATCTCGTATGAGAATTTGTAGAAATACAATGTATATTTGATGTTCATTTTAAAGTAAACCATGAAAAAGAAAATCGCTGTTAACCTGTCCCTCTTCCATGAGACATATAATAAAATGTTAATAATTTATATGTAAGTATGCACTGTATTCATCATGTTTATGTTCTATTTGTTGTTGAATTGAAGTCTCTGACTTCAGTTTTCGAAAGATTGTGGATTTAATTGACTGAGAAACTGTGTGTAAATCTGTGCATGCTATTTTTGCTTAATGTCTGGAGTGTTACCTTAGGTAATTGTTTGTGAAGTCAGTGAATGTATCCAGTATATGATTATTTTGGTTTAAAAAAAAGGTTATAACTTTCACCATATGGGGTGCAGAAAGGTAACCCTAAATAGAGACGTGTGCAAATTGTATTGCATCCTATTTTGCGGTGACTTTATCACCCCATAGGGTGCAAAATTACAACAATAACAGTATGAACCATAATGGGTGCAGGTATGAGGTGCAGAAGGGGAACCCTGTATAGAGGTCCATATTTGCACCTTATAGGGTGTTGAATATAGGGTGCTAAATAAGAACCCCCCAAAACAGAACCCTAAATGGAGCCGCTGGTGTTACAACGATATGAACCAGAAAGGGTGCAAATTTGCACCTGAATTTTTGTTCACCCTATGGGGTGCAGAAAGGGAACCCAATGGAGGGGTGCAAATATGCACCGTATCTGGTGTTAAATATAGGGTGCTAAATAAGCACCCTCAAAAATAGAACCCTAAATGGAGCCGCTGGTGTTACAACGATATGAACCCTATTGGGTGCAAAAGGGAACCCAATGGAGGGGTGCAAATATGCACCATATATGGTGTTAAATATAGGGTGCTAAATAAGCACCCCCAAAAATAGAACCCTAAATGGAGCCGCTGGTGTTACAACGATATGCACCCTCTAGGGTGCAAATTAGAACCGTAATTTCTCTGTGTGTAGGTTCGAATCCTGCTCGAGTATGAACGCCCATGATTTTTTTATCATGGCTACTACTAAAACACTGATCAATTCAGTGCTTATTTACGTCGATGTAGGGCAATTTGTCAATCGGTTGCAATGAAAACATCTCGTCGGAAGAATTTCATGAATTTGAATAACAAAGCAGTACCCGCTGCATGCTATAAGGACTAGAACCAACACTTGCTGTCGGGCGAAAGCTCGGTGGTTTAGTGGAGATGACGCCTGTCCTGTGATCAGGAGGTCGTAGGTTCGAATCCTGCTCGAGTATGTACGCCCATGATTTTTTTTTATCATGGCTACTACTAAAACACTGATCAATTCAGTGCTTATTTACGTCGATGTAGGGCAATTTGTCAATCAGTTGCAATGAAAACATCTCGACGGAAGAATTTCATGAATTTGAATAACAAAGCAGTACCCGCTGCATGCTATAAGGAGTAGAAGCAACACTTGCTGTCGGGCGAAAGCTCGGTGGTTTAGTGGAGATGACGCCTGTCCGGTGATCAGGAGGTCGTAGGTTCGAATCCTGCTCGAGTATGTACGCCCATGATTTTTTTTATCATGGCTACTACTAAAACACTGATCAATTCAGTGCTTATTTACGTCGATGTAGGGCAATTTGTCAATCAGTTGCAATGAAAACATCTCGACGGAAGAATTTCATGAATTTGAATAACAAAGCAGTACCCGCTGCATGCTATAAGGACTAGAACCAACACTTGCTGTCGGGCGAAAGCTCGGTGGTTTAGTGGAGATGACGCCTGTCCGGTGATCAGGAGGTCGTAGGTTCGAATCCTGCTCGAGTATGTACGCCCATGATTTTTTTTTTTTTTTATCATGGCTACTACTAAAACACTGATCAATTCAGTGCTTATTTAGGTCGATGTAGGGCAATTTGTCAATCAGTTGCAATGAAAACATCTCGACGGCAGAATTTCATGAATTTGAATAACAAAGCAGTACCCGCTGCATGCTATAGGGACTAGAACCAACACTTGCTGTCGGGCGAAAGCTCGGTGGTTTAGTGGAGATGACGCCTGTCCGGTGATCAGGAGGTCGTAGGTTCGAATCCTGCTCGAGTATGTACGCCCATGATTTTTTTATCATGGCTACTACTAAAACACTGATCAATTCAGTGCTTATTTACGTCGATGTAGGGCAATTTGTCAATCAGTTGCAACACTCTATCCTGTGCATCATTTGTATACTGACAAACGATACAATGTGCATTTTACATGAAGAATCCGACTGAAATCTTTTTGACGTCAAAAAAGAAAGGAAATTCAGTACAGGTAAAATATTTTCACGCAAACTGAAGCTTTTTACAGTGTGTTTAATCTTCTACATGTACATAAGTGTTTGAAACGAATAGCGTATGAATAGCATGAACTCCAGAATGTGCATAACAACTTACATTTGTTTATGAACATAAAACAATTTAGGTATTTTCCTCTGACAACAAAACTGACTTCTTTATTCAATCTTTCTATAAAATTAATGACCAAAGCGTCGTTTGGATACGTCGATTTTGGTTTCGATCGGCAAAGCATTATCAGATCATACCGAACAAACTCGGGTAGGTTACTCGAGTGACGTTGCTGGGACGTTATTGCAGATCGATCTTCTCATGCGTCTTTCAGGACCCAACTTTAAATGACATCCTAGGGATCATTTTGATGGTACATCATTTTACTTTCTTTGACTTTGCATAAAATAGGCACAAATCCTCTGCTCTTCACATGTTGAACTCGTTAAATTTATTGTTTGAGTCCCCTCAACTGACGTTATGATTGATGCGCTGTGAATGTGACATTACAACGAACTTTAAATCTGCGACGCTGCTGTTTTTATACGTGTTTGTGTGTTGTTTTTGTTGTTTTGTTTTGTGTTTTTGTTGTTGTTGTTGTTTTATTTTGTCTTTTTACTGTTTTTGGCACGCTCCTTCCCGGATTGGGCAACATTAATTGGAACAGCTGTCTCGCGCGTGAGCAGAACAACACTTTTGTCAATAGCCGCGTCGTAGGATAAGCGTCGCAGATCTTAAGTTCGCTTATGTCAAGTCTAAAACAAATGTGTATGACCCTGACGTCTTAGTATTACTTACCAGTCGTTTCCTCTATCTCAACTAATCCCGAAGCATTGTTTGGCAGCTCATATCTGACTATCCCGTTATCGCCATCATCTGGATCTTCGGCTCGGATGTCCACACTGATGACCATTCCCACCTGGTCCGTTTCAGCCACAGAAAAGGAGTCTGGGAGGTCAATGAACTGAGGCACGTTGTCGTTCACGTCGAGGACTGTCACGGTCAGCTCAGCTGGGGGAAGGGCGGGGGGGGGGGGGGGGGAGAAGGTTGGAGACACGACAGTTTGGTTACATCAAAGGAGCACTGATCCGATTATACGTCCAGTCTTTTGGATTTAATGGTATATGGCATCGATGGTATCAGAGACGACTGCGTTATGATTAGTTTCAAGTTAACTGGAGAGGTCAACTATATTGAGCTGCTCTTTTTAATGAAGTCTCCTTCCATTCAGACCTTCTAATACATTTCGTGAAGTGTGAGATAGGGTCAACGTCAACTAGAGATTGTAATTTGTCATCACTGACAAATTAAGGTGATCCGATTTTTTTTTTTTTTTAATCAATGATTCAAGTCCTGATCGCAATAGGCATGGCCATGCAGGTTTCATCTGTGTTCAGAGACATTGGCCGTGTGATGTTTGGATTCTCATTTAGAAAAGGGAGTCATATCTGCCATCTTTGGTACCAAATCTGTATACACTATAACGAAGACACAGCAATAAGTACATATGATCTTTGACCCCACTTTGCACAACCTAGATGGCATCTGAGCAAAAAGTGGTTATTTTGTGAAATGATTCTTGTAACATGATCTTTGCGTGTGCAAAATATGGGAAAGATAAGACATGTATTCACCAAGATACAGGATGAAACATTTGTGACCTTTGACCCTAATTTACATACCCAAGATGTTGTCCGATCAAGTAGTTGTTATTTTATGAAATAATGTACGTGACATGAACTAAACATGTGCAAAATATGGGTGTGATAGGGGCTGTTTTTCTTGAGTTATTGCAAAGAAAGTTGCAGAAACATTGAAATAGCTCAATACATCAAAGATAAGCTTTAATTTCAACCAAGTATTGTAACATGATCCCGACATCATATGAAAAAACAAAGGGCACGGAACGATAGCGCAAAGTCTCAGTTACAACATATTAAAATCTGAATACCGAAGGGTAAGTGAGCTAGTGCTCGATAAAGACAATCATGTCAATTTTCACATCTAGAAAAATTCCCTCCCATAGAGATAACACGTCATAACGAAGAAACAGAAAGAAGTACATATGACCTTTTGACACCACTTTACACAGACAAGATGGCATCTGAGCAAAGAGTGGTTATTTTGTGAAATGATTCTTGTAACATGATCTTTGCGTGTGCAAAATATGGGAAAGATAGGACATGTATTCACCAAGATACAGGATAAAACATTTATGACCTTTGACCCTAATTTACATACCCAAGATGGCGCCTAATCAAGTAGTTGTTATTTTATGAAATAATGTTCGTGACATGAACTAAACATGTGCAAAATATGGTGGTGATAGGGTATGTTTTTCTTGAGTTATTGCACATAAAGTTGTAAAAAGAAAGAAATATTACAATACATCGAAGATAAGCTTTAATTTCAACCAAGTTTTTTTACGTGATCCCGACAACGTATGAAAAAACAAATGGCACACTCACGATAGCCCTACGTCTCAGCTACAACATATTAAAATCTTAGAGAAATTCACCGAAGCATAAATGAGCTAGTGGTCGATAAAGATAGTCATGTCAATTTTCATTTCCATAAAAATTGCACTCCCATAGAGATTACACGTAAACTGGTCAAATTTGACAAGGTTACCTTCAATCCATTTTTTCGAGGTGATGTCGTCATCTAATCAAATTTGTGTAATTACAATTATGAAAGAGCATTTCATAAGCTACAACATATTGAAATTTAGGTGAAAATTGGCAAAGGATAAGTGAGATACGCTCGAGTAAACTTGAAATTTGATGACGTCATTTTGAAAATTTACTTTTTTTACTTTATTAAGAAATTTGATATCTTTTAATCATTTTGTCAGCATCGTCAGCCCATGAAATGACATGTACAACTCATCAGCTTTCAGAATATGTAAAGAAAATGGGGGGTCACCGTCCATCCTGACGAGTAAAATCCGATTTAAAATTGGCGGTTTTTTGGCATAGTTGCACTGTGTATCCCCATTGACGCACGCGCGGAATTTTGAATCTGACGGGCCCGTATGACGTTATATTGAATCGGATCGACTTGAAACTTGGTGTAAATATTCCTTGACATTTCGGACATCCTATCCGTGTGAAAAAATTTGAAATTTCTATTTCATATGAGCTGTGCGTGCGAATATGTGCGCGCGCGTACGCGTCCGTCCAATTTTTTCAATTTTTCAAAAAATGCTCCAAATGGTCTGAAACGTGTGCAAAAAAGTTTTGAGCTCGATTTGAGCATACAAATATTTTAACGCGCGCGTACGCGCGCGTTTTGAGATAAAAATGAATTTTGAGAATATGAGTAGAATTCGCATGACTTGAAATATATGTGACGTAAATTTCATTGAAATATTCTATTCCATTAATGAGATATGCATGAAAATGTGTTTTCATATAATGACGTCATAGTGACGTCACGGTCGACTGATCACTATGATTTTACTTGCGCTGTCGTCTTTGCGACATGATACATATATGGTATAAGTTTGACATTGAGAGGCAATGCACTTTCTGTGCTAACCTCTGCACAACTTTTGAGGAGAAATAAAGAAAGAAACAAAGAAAGAAGAAAGATTCAGTACAGATACAGAAGGTGATCCGAGAGGATACTCGGATCACCTAATAACTGCTGCATTTCTCTTGGAAACGACGACGATCACAAGATGTAAAAAATGTCTATGATTTTACACTGGATGTATGGTAACCGTCCTTTTTACCAACTTATGGCTTACTTGCACCACAGCTATTATAAGGTACAAATAATAATGTCTTCATACTTCGTAAATAACCGCACTGCAATTCCATGTTAGCTCTCTTCTCTATTCAAAACCGTAGACATACTTCCAGTTCGAACTGCCCTGAATCTATACTTGGAATGAAATTATTCTAACATTACCTTCGTCAGACTGACTGTCTGCGTTTTCAGCAGCATTTGTATCCTCTACTTGAAGAAATATATCGAATCTTTGAACTGTTTCCCTGTCCAATGGCTCCTGAAGAAAAATTTCACCAGTCGTGTTTATCACTCCGAACTGAGATGAGAAATTCCCAGACACTATCACGTTGTTCTCGTCAAAGGCAACCACTGAAGTGATAGAATAGACTAGAGCACTGTCTTCGTCGGGATCAGTCGCAGTCAACCAGGCAAGAATCGTGCATTCTCCGAAGTCACAAGAAGTCATATCTATGGGCATATAGAATCAGGGAAAAGGGTTCTCCATACAGGTAGAATTTACTGTTCTTTGACGTTTCATTCACATTGAGCGTCTCATGACATGATAAAAATAATGATATCATTACATTCCTGATTCTCCTCGTCGAAACTCCCAAGAGGTTCAGTTCAGTGGACCGATATTTATCGTCCTGATTACTAGTATTTGATGAAGCATCATAGTTCAAACTTACGACAAAAGCCAGACATTTTTCCTCGTACGATACGCTACTGATGATAACCATCATCTGTATAGTGCGGTGTACATGTATCTTCGGTAAACTGAAACACTCATTTTCCATAAACAACCTTAAACTTTTGCGTAATAGATTATGAAACAAACTTTCGCGGGATGTTCGGGTTCATAAATGTCAATGAGTATCGTATAGTTCGTGTAAGGCAGGGGCAGTGAATAATATCATCATGATCATTGAAGCTGCCAAAATGAAAACGTCGGTCACATTACCATATTGCATGGTTTTATGACCTCACATAGTGTAATATTTGGATGCAAAACAGGCTTAATTCGAAACTAATTTAAGAAAACACATAGTATTTGATTAACAACATATTCTAGAGTCGAAGTGATTCAGCAATTACAATTTAACATAACGAGCTCGTAGTTGCGAGTTGTAAATATATACGAAACAACAAAGTTGTAAGGGACGATATCAACGCCTAAGTCTGTTTATCATCTGCATATATAATTACGACTTGTCTCTCATTGCTTGAGTTCCCTGCTATCAGCGAAGACAGCCTCAATGTGGTGTGATATTTTTCAGCACGTGCATGGTCATTCTCACTTCTCATGTACATAATTATTATAACGTGCACTGGTACAAAAATAGAGGAAGAAATGATATTAGTTCACTTACTCTCATACACTTCAATGGATGCAGTAGATTCCACAAAGACGGGTGCCTCATCATTCACATCCCGGACGGTAATCAACACGTGACAAGTAGCCTCTTGGAATGGAGCGTCCCGGTCAGCGGCGGTGACCGTCAGATTGTAGAAATCCTCGGCTTCGCGGTCGAGCGAACCGCTCACGGTGATGATGCCATCCGAATCAATGACGAACAAACTAGCGCCCTCTATGCGGTAGACCACTCCAGTACTTTCCACATCCTGGTCCGTTGCAGTGACGTTTGCTACGTACTCTTTATAACGGGCACCACACAGGTAAAGACGGTAATTATTTTTTTTAAAGACTTTTAATCATTACTCCGCTATTGAGTCTTACTTTTAAGCGAACACCACTGTCATTGATGGAAGACTCTTTTACATTTTTAGGAGTTAATATTGAACATTGTCATTGCCGCATATTAATCATAATCATAATTTTTAATGTGCTGAACATCCTGAAAGAATTTAGAAAGAAAAAAAATGTTGCATCAAGCATTTGTTTACTTACAGAACTATTAAAGCAACCTAGAATAATCGCGTTTTTTTTTTTCATTACCGTGCCCTAATTCTTAGCTTTCTGCGTGTACAATCATCCTTGAAAGACATCTCGAATTATTCTTGTTCCCGAAACAAATGGTTTTTGCATGCTTGTTTTTTTCCCTAATACTTTTTTTTCCGGAGGTCCCTCCCCCCTTTATCTACTTTTTTTTTTTTTGGGGGGGGGGGGGGGAGGGGGTGTCATATTTAAAACACTTATTTCACTGCTATTTCATATAAGGGGATGTGAGACCACTTAGGCTTTTACAAGCAAACGCACGACAATCACTTACCTCTAGAAGGAGAGTTCTCGTCCACATAAGCCTCGTAGACGGCAGACTGAAATGACGGGGCGTTGTCGTTTACATCCTGAAAGAAGTTCGGTTGTACTTAATGTTATCAAAATATTGTTTACCTGGAATTAGCTGGTACGAAGATGATGGTTAAGTATACTATTTCGGAAAGGTCATAATTTTTTTATCTAATATTTTGTTTAGTTAGTATACGACCAAAAACCTTCGTAGTGATTATAACATTAACAATATTATGAAAACAATTATCTTGTTCTACTAATAATGACAACAATAATTTAGTGAAAATGATGATTGAAACCGAATGATGTGGTACATATTATTGTTATCATTTTCATAAGTTTTATTCTTCTCTTCTTTACTGCTATTCCATGAGAAAAAAAAAGGAAAAAATGAAGAAAAAAATGAATTGAATTCTTATTCTTTATTCGAAGACAAATTATTCTACCAGGTAGGCCTATTGGGCTTCAACAATGTCACTTTTTTGATGTTCTCTTGTCACGTACCTGTATAGTTATTTCAACTGTAGCTGTGTCATTTAAAGGCGGGTTACCGTTGTCTACCACCATGACAAGAAGACTGTACACTCCATCCTCCACATTCTCCATATTTTCTCTATCGATGCTTTGATTCCTTGATATTTCACCATTAAATGGATCGATGGTGAATTTGCCGGCTTCGTTTCCTGACAGAATACTGAAGGTCAGTACTTGTTCCGAGATATCCCCGTCGGTGGCCTGCAACACATAATATAGGCGAGGCAGCCAGATTTAGAGGGGATGGCTAGTAACTGATCAGTGGGAATGCTGGGGGATGATAGTTAAAATTCTTGTGAGATCCATTTAAGAGTACATTGCTTATTTATTGTTGTGTGAAAATTATTTGCTTCAGAATGGTTTCATATTCAAGTAATGTGCAGTTTAATGTTTCCAGGTTAGCATGCCTGTACAGTGACGGGGTGATCGTTAATGGCCCGTTAACATTGAACTGCACATTACTTGAATATGAGACCTTTCTGAAGCAAATAATGTTAACATAACAATAGATAAGTAATGTACTTTTAAATGATTCCCACAAGGATTGGAACAATGGAAGGATTGGAAAAGGAAGCAATGAATATTCGTGATAGCTGTACTACGTACAGAAAGTATGCAATCAAACACATTATTGGACATAATCTGGTCCAACCAGTACCTGTCACTAGGAAAATAATAGGCATAATCAAATGCCAAGTTGAATACGCGAAACCGATGAAGACACATCAGAAAGGCTTTCAAACAAAACAGACAAAACCACAAGGTCGTATTGAAACACTCCTTTCACCTCAAGCTGCAGTACAGGTTCTTGTGACGCCACGTCTTCGATGTTGTACTCAGGAATCGAAACCTCGTATTGTTCTCCCAGAAAGACCGGTTTGTTATCGTTTCCGTCGACCAAGGTGACGTTCAGCAGGGAGGTGGCGACGCGCTCGCCGTCGCTGACCTGACAGGTGAGGAAATACACGCTAAGCCGCTCGGCGTCGAACACTCCGCTTTCCGACACGGTAATTTCTCCACTCGTTTCATTAATGCTAAACCACCTATAGGGGGAGAAAAGAATACTACTTTGAGAATGTGTGGAACGAAATATTACCAATTTGATCCGGATTGCATCTGTGAGACCGATGTGGAGAAATTTTGCAAATTCATTGCTCATTTTATTATCATTTACGTTTCATCATCAGATGCATTGTTACTCCAAACACCCAGAGTAAAACATAAAAAGGGTATTTTTGTTTTCTCCGTTATGGCACCAAAATAGTGGAATCCGTTACCTATATGTATATTAAAGGCAACTGATATATATATATATATATATATATATATATATATATATATTAACAGGGAGACAGAGAGAAAGAGAGAGAGATTGATAAGAGATAAGAGTCCATTCTATACGTACTCAGAGTTGTAGCCGTTAAGATCATACACCAGCTCGTCATCCTCATCTGCGTCTGACGCCTGAACGAGGAGTGAGCACATGACAAAATTTAACGTAACGGTATACGCTAGATATGTGACGTCCTACCTCTACTCAGGCTAGTGGTTAGTGTATGTGTGTGTGTGTGTGTGTGTGTGTGTGCATGTTTACGTTTGTGTTTTGCTGTTATAGTTGATTCTGTTGTCGTTGTTGTTGTTGTCATGGTTGTTGTTAAGTTATTCTTTCTTTGTCTGGTTCTTTGTTATTCAAAGAAGCTTGTGTGTAGCTAAGAAAATATCACGTTCGGTTGAGCTAATACATTGGTAATATCAACAATGAATAAAGCAAAGAGAAACTGTGGTACGTATTTCCAATTCAATTTCGTTTACATCAAAGGTATAACAGGTTAATCCTGTTCTTTTTCTTAATTGCAAGCTTCATACTCATGTAAGGAAATCAATTACTGTTATACATTTTGGTGTAATTGGCTTGTTGTAAATGAAAAAAAAAACTTTCAATAGAAAAAATAAAGGAATGAGAAAATTTCTCAAGATCATTTCAAGAGCAAATAATTATTCTTATGATCTCTGAAGAAAATATTAAAATCTGGGAGCAAATGGATTTGATATCTCACTTTTCCGATATAGACAGAAGTCTTCAAGTTAATCTTTTTGTGCATAATAATTTTTTCCAAGTTTAAGGTATAACTTGTCATGAACATTAGATACTTTAATGTTACGACACCCGTTAATATTTAAAGCTGAAGTACGCTTTGTAAAAGTCTCCCCGTTCATTCCAAAGTCGTTTAAAAACTCAGCAAGCAAAGTTCGACAGTTATTGTCCGTTTCGTTTTTATCTGTTTTGGGTGTTTTTATCATTGAAGAAACAGAACATGAAATAGGGTCCTGATTACCTCTATTTGAGCGACAAAGGTCCCAGCTACTGAGTTTTCAGGCAGCAGAACATCGTACTGCTGCTGCGTGAAGACCGGCGTGTTGTCATTGATGTTGGTCAAGTTTACTGTCACACTGACGTAACTAGCAACCGATGCGTTGAGATAACTTGATGCTTTAACCTATTTTGGCAAATAAGGAAGAGCTTGCTTGTTTGTATTTAAGTGTAATAGGAAAGGAACCTGCGAAGAACTCCAGCAATAATTATAATTATATTAGAACAGAGTGATCAATAGGTTACTCGAAGTCACTCCTTGGTCAACATTAAACCGAGTTAAGTAAATCTT
Organism: Diadema setosum; assembly: GCA_033980235.1. Taxonomy (NCBI): domain Eukaryota; kingdom Metazoa; phylum Echinodermata; class Echinoidea; order Diadematoida; family Diadematidae; genus Diadema; species Diadema setosum. Next base: position 43,526,160 of record CM067061.1, read on the forward strand.
TATCATCATCACATTTTTTTTTTTGAAAGAAACACCTGTAACATTCTTTTTTTTTTTCGGCTACAAATCCCATTAAAAACGTTATCATATACGATGGAATTTTATCGTTCATTTAATAATACATCCCTTGCACGATTCTGCTCAATAATTTTACTCAATGATTCTACTTAACGGCTAAGAGAGAATGATAGCGACGGAACGTCATTCAATCGCAAATGCTCCTTATCAGATCAATTAAGGTCCAAACACTGCCAAGTATGAAGCAAGCAAAGTCTAATACGACAGTCGTAATAAGTAATTTAGGGGGTCATTAGCCTGGAACTATAGTGATAGGAACTCTTACAGCACAGAAACTCTTTAAAGGATGTGATGGCAAAACGAGTTAATAATAATGATTATAATAACAATAATTATAAATAATAATAATAATGATAATGATAATAATAATAATAATAATAATAATAATAATACATAATAATCATAATAATCATAATAACAATTATAATAATAACAATAATAATAATAATAATAATAACAATAATAATAATAATTGCATCTATATGGCGCTTCAACTGGCGTTTCTAAGCGCACTGGTATAAGGTCAAATAAGGTCCAAACACTGCCAAGTTAACTCAGTTATTGACAATTTGAGATATCATTTATTAAACTTACGAAAAAAGTAAGAATATAGATAAGAAAATGTGAGATATTTTCAGTCGTATTTCTAAGAATATATCTTGTGGTTCATAAAGTGAGGTACCAGTGGAAATACTTCATTTTGCTCTAATGATGGATTTTCGAAAGACAAAATGTTAAAAAATGGCACTAAATCCTTTTCTCCATGTAATAATAATAATAATAAGGTCTTATTTACCCAGGGTAGCCTCTTCAGTGTTGCCACTGCTCTACCAGAGGGCCCTGCTATTATTATTACCCTAGCGTTGCCAGGTACCCATTTATACACCTGGGTCGAGAGGGACATTGTGGGTAAAAACATCTTGTCCAAGGATGTAAGCACTGGGCGGGATTCGAACTCACGGTCCTCCGTTCGGGAGTCGGGAGTCTTATCCACTATGCCACAGTTAGTATTATGATACGCCAGAAATGAGGGTCAACAAACACAGTCTTACCTCGAATTCAAAAACTTTTCTTTTTTCGTAGTCCAATTCGGTTGAGTTCTGGACACGGATGTCTACTACGCCTTGACTGGAGACCGTATCTGACACTAAATAAAACATCCCACCATCACTTTCGAGTTCTAGTAGAATGCTACCTGCGTCACCCTAGATCAGAACAAAGAGAAATAAACTTTACTGTTTCAGGTTCCTGATCACTTATTTTCTTCTTCCAAAGATGATTGATACGGTCAGTATAGAAAATATCTTTATGCCATAATGAATCTTGGAGATGACAATATCTGTCATAAACACAGACTTCTTGTAACCCCTTGTGTTACTTGTAATCGGCATTGAAAAAAAGGCACCTTCATTTTTATATTAGATGTTACCACCAGACTGCTAAGTGACAAAGCTTTTATAATGATATACATATATATGACAGTAATCATTACATGTTGTACTTTGATAGTCTCGCACAGACATGTCATACTCATACCATTTGAGTACTAAGGGAACAGGTACTGAAAATATAATTAGGAGTGGGAGTAAGACAACGCTGGGAACGGATGATAATAATCATTTGACAAACTGGTATCTACACGATCTACATCAACAAAACCAGCACACTGTTATGATAATAAACTTGTTAATGGACACATTATTTCTTAATGTCTCCAACTCCATTTTGTCGTGAAATGTCGATCTGATAACATCTCTCTCATTAGAAATCATTTTTTTTTTGTAAGAACTTACGGAATCGAGGTCAAAAACTTCAAGGCCCAGGTCAAGCTGTGATCCTATCGGAGAATGCTCCTGGATTGAGGTACTAACACCAGTTGCTGGTACAAATGTTGGTACGTTGTCATCTACATCCAGCAAACGGATGTAAACGTTCGCTGTCGACGTCGTTTGGTTGGGAAGTTGTAGATCATCGTCTTCTTGCGCCTTCAATTCGATCATACATTTTCCTTTTTAAATCATTGGTGGATTTAGATTGACATTAACAATTATTATAACCTATTTCAATTAATTATTCTTCATTTTGTAAGTGGAATACTATTACCAAATGACTCATAGCCGTTCATGCTACAGGGAATGTAAAATAAAGAGACGTGATTTTGCATTTTACATTTAAAAACATGTAAAGTCATCTAGGTGTTTTTCTGTAATCTAGCAAATCAGTGTTTTTCAAGCCAAATGATTATTCAAAATTTTGCCTTTAGAAGGACCCATCATTGTATGCCTTTGAAGTCTGTATCAATCTCAATATCAACATCTGTATTTTTATTTCTATTTTTTTTAAATAACATAAGACCGTCATTACTTACAGAATGAAGAATAGACGTGGTAATACTGTATTTTTTTTAAATGATTGATATCATAGAATTTTTCGTTGAAATTATAATTGTATTTACATTATCTTCATCATTATTGTAACTATTACTGTAATTTGTCCAGGGAAGCTTGACACAAGCGCGATGTTGCCGGAGAGAGAGATAGAGAAAATATACCTCTACAGTTAGCGTGTAGATTGCTGCATTGGGATTTTCGTCGCGGTCCAGCTCCTTTGCAACCGTTATCTCCCCAGTTTCAGGATTAATTTCAAAAGTTCCATTTCCTGTTAATGAAGAGAATGATCATGATTACACGTAAATCTGCTGAAAAATGATAAAAGCTAAATGTCTATCCAATCCATTTCCTACACAATTGTTTCAAATCATATGATAAATAAATGGATAGGTATGTGGAGGCACAATCATTTGTGCCTGCGTGGTCCTTGGATTATTCTATTACAAGTGGAAATGGAAGGAGTTTTTTCAAGAATTCTTCAAATTGAATAACTGCATAATAGTATAAAAATAGACCAACAGATACCTAACTATTATTTCTAAATAAACCTGTCTCAGCTCCGTCTCATTCATCTGCTAAAATGATCTGCATCAAAGATGGCAGATCGTACTTTTTTTTTTCTTTAGGTGGTGCAAAGGAAGTAAAAACCCACGAAAATGTAAAGTCATTATTATACAGTGTCAGAGTGTGAGCGCGTATGTTTGTGTGTGGAAGTAAGGTGGAAAATGGGCATCAGGGGAATTGTTCGTGATTATGTACATGGATGATGCTCCCCCATCTCCTCTCCATGAAAAAAAAAAAAAAAAGAATGGGACAGACCCTCAGAATTTGGGGGCATTTCTTGCAATTTTTGTGGTATGTTCACCAATTTTTTTTTCTCGATTTCTACTTCAAACTCCTTAAGTATGTGTATGTGTGTGTGGGGGGGGGGGGGGGTTGGGGGCGAGAGGGCAGGGTTGCACCCCAAACCAACTCCTCTTGTATCACTCCTATAAATCCTTAAGCAATCCGGAGAGGACTTCTAACATTAGGCGAGCGTTAGGCTGTCACCCATGTCAGCCGTGTCACCCGCGTTTGGCAACATTATTTTTTAAACGTTAAGGCAAATGTAGCGCATTTTGATATGAGTTTATAGGGAACCAAACAATATCGAACAATGTCTACATATTTGATTACCATACAATTTCGTCCTTCACTATTTTTGCATTTCTTTCAATGTATCATGCGTAGCAATATTGCGCTGAGAAAGCAGAATAAGAAATACACATGTATTGAATGTAATTTGTTACCCTTTTACACTATCGTTGGAACTCGTTCACTATCAAACCTGGCAAGAGAGAGTGATTGATATAATCTAGATTACAAAACATAGTATGATGCTTTAGATTATTAGTTACCACTTTCAATCAGGGTGTAGTTGATGGTATTCAGGGGAGACACCCCACGGTCTCCGTCCAGAGCTTCCACCGTCAGAACCACATAATCCTGTGACAAGGGTAAATAAAGATGTCACTTATTTGTTTTGGTATACGGTTTTTGTTTTTGTTTTTTTTGTTGTTTTTTTTTTTGCATTCATATATTACACTTACAAATGTAACAAGTCAATTATGCTGCCTTCACCGCTATGAATTATCAAAACAAACAAACAAACAAGCAAGACAATATGTTTTGTAGAGCCTATAGGTTGAATTTATGATAACTGAAAAGAAGACAGAGTTGAAAAGGAATGCCGGCGTACTTGCCTTATAACATTGTCTCACTATAATTAGTTTATAATGTTCTGCTTATAGATAGTTGATTAGTATATGCATGGAATGTGTGTATCATTTTTTTTTTCACAATTAACTTTCTTGTAATTGTGAATTATCTTGTGGTGTGTGTTTTCTCGTCGTTTTCTCAACAACTTCTAAAAGTGAAGACATCGTACTTAAACCAACTTACCTTCATCTCTTTTCCCACATCGGATGACAAAATGGACTGTTTTGAATTTCAGTGGATTCAGTTGAATTCATGTAACTAACGATGATACGCGTCTTATAAAAAAGCAGCTGCAGATTGGCTGGTTTAGGACGTTTCACGTTTTTTCCCTTGTCGTACCTGTTTATACTAAATACTCATTTCCTTGCTTCACATTTGAGCGACATATGACCCTTTACTAATGCAGAAGTCGGACTGGGTTGATAATATCCCTTGATACAGCGTGAACATCTATGACCTCGTAATGTCCTGTTATTTGAGAAGTATATCATTCATACTGCAAAACTTGGGTTTTCTTACTTCCAAAACTTATTACCTGTTAATATATCAGAGATTTTTAGTATAAACAGTAGTATTCATCATTATAACACCCGCGTATAATGTAATGATTTTCATTTGTTCAAAGTTGATTCGGCTTACACAAAAAGATCTCTTCGCTTTAGCTTTCCCATTGTTTGGAATTCCATACCAAGTGAGATACTTTCATGCTCAAATTTACGGTTATTCAAAAAGTCTCTCAAAAATTATCTCCTGCTTAAATACTGATCATTTAATGTCTCCAATATTTCCTCCAGTTGTTTGTGATATGATCGTGTTCTACCGTGCACGTGTTAATGTAATTTGTTGATTGTGCCTATATTATGTTGTATAGAGGACTTTTCCCCCATAAGGCCTCTGAACTTTTTTTCAAGTTCTCTGTTTATTTCACATTTCACTCGACTTTAATCAAAGGCGTAATTTCAGATCGTAAGAAAGAGTTGATTACAGTAAGTGTATTATATGCATTGTATTTGTTGTATTTTTTTTTGAAATGGAAATAAATAAACGAAACGAAACGAAACGAGAAGTAATTTGTAAATTAAATGGACATTCGGATATTCTGCTTAAAAACACACAACTATTGAAGGAAGCAGTTGTCAGAGAATTGTGTCTGTATTTTTATACGCATGTAAGTATCGGATTTTTACCTCTAACCCAGACACCTTGACCTTTCCTTATAATCGCATAATAGATTGACCTTTCTTAAAGGTCTAATTGTTCTCTCTCTCTCTCTTTATCTTTATATATATATATGCCTACACACATACACACATTATATATATATATATATATATATATATATATATATAGTAATTCATAATGATATAGACAATACTATAATAATTGTCTGTATAACTAATGATGCATGCAATTTTTCATGAAAGTGGGAAACAAGTTGTCAGCATTACTATTGGTGCGTTCTCGTAGATTTGCTCGTCGTAAGGCTGGCCGTAAAACACTGGAGGGAGGTTTTGCACGTCTTTGATGGATATGACGAGCTGTACCTCGGCAGTTCCTTCTGGACTCCCTCTATCCTGTGAAAGATACAAAATAAGAATGGGCAACAATAACGTGATGAGAGGAAAAAAGTATGAAAACATAGATAATCATGTTGTAAAGTCGTTTCATTGCTTTAAGCCAGATGATAATGGCTACGGCTGGGCATAATATTACGTATTACGAAATGAGAATTGATGTGACAATAAAAATAACACATTTATTTGTCGTGGATATTTCATTTTTTTTTTTCATTTCATTTCATTTTATTTCATTTCCGACAGAAGTATGCAATATGACATTTTCATATAAACAAATTAGATTATATAATGTAATAGATATAGATATAGATATATATGTAATAGATATAGATATTATTGCTTTAACGATCAGTGTACAGTTGTTACTTCATTACCCTTGTGTAGACAGTATTTGGTAGAATAATTTATAGCTGCGGAAAAGTGATCGAGACGAGAGTCAATAATACATATATGATATCTACGAGATAAATTTCAACCATGTACCAAAGCATGAAGTAAAATAAAGCCCCCCCCCCCCAACACACACAAATAAAACAATCTTGGCATACCAGGTATCATATATTGGAATTATGGATATTTCAAATTGAAATTTATACCCATGTACCTACACAAAATATGGGTTTCCAGTTTGTTTTTTTCTTTACGGGTAAATGACACGATATTGTTCATCATCATGATATATATACATTTACATGACTTGTACATTTTAAAGAACTGGTACAATCAAACGAAACAAAACAAACAAGACAGCCAGTGCCTAGAATGAATACAAAGATAAGTGGCAACACTGCCATTGAGGCTAACATTGGGTTTACAAGTCAGCCATCACATTTGGTGACATTTTAGAGACCAAAAACGCTCCTGTATACAAATAAAGAAAAATGACGCAGTTCAGATTGTAATCTCTCTGAAATTTAGAGTGTCTTTTGTCACTTATGAATTTTGATTTCTTCGTCTTGAAAGAATGCTGGTTTTCCTATAACGTAGTATGACTTTAGAAGTGTTATTACTCTAGCAGCTGTATTGTACAAGTTATTTCTGAGCCATCGGTGATCTTGATAGGAAATGATGACGGAATTGTATTCAAACAAGGGTAATCTCCTTCCACTGTACTTATGTTTAGATGGAGTTTCACACGTAAATTGTAGTTATTCTTGATGTGGAACTGATGTAATACTCACGCTTGCTTGAATGCAGAGCACATACTGTACATTTTTAGTGTAATCAAGTTCTTCATTAACGATGATATTTCCTTGTTGGTCAATTCTGAATGCGCCCGTTTCACAACCCTGGTTAGACCGAAAATGGAAGAAACAAAACGTTAAACACATATTGTATCCTGCATGCAAACTACAGTACAATTTATGACTAATGTACACTATATAGAGCAGCGATTCTCAACCAGTGGGCTGCGAAGCTCTTGAAGGTTGGCCGCGATATCTTCCCAAAATAAAAACGAAAAAGAATTGTATTCGATCTGCATAAGTAACTGGGCCGCAAAACACTTTGAAGGAGTCAAATGAGTGGACCTCGGTTTAAAAAAAAAAAAAAGAAGGAGGAGGAGAATTAGAAGAAGAAGATGAAGAAGAAGAAGTTGAGAATTAAGCGCGACACTATACGGTAACAGAAAAGGACGTTCATAGATGTTTTGGAAGAGCTACATTCAATTGTCCATGCACGCTGTTCTTCACGAAGCGTGTTTAAAGTGCTCTGCAATAATTCAACGTATAGTCCTTGAGTTTTGTTCTAAGATCTAGCAACACAGACTTCCGATATCATGTTCTTTAATTTAGACGTGCTGATGACAGATAATGCCCTAAGTACAAGTGTGTAAGAGACATGCCTGTATACAGTGCCTATATGCTGCCTTTTGCTCATGTAGGTTCTCAGTATTTTATGCTTTTCATGACTGAGTATTAGTTTCTTGCTGGGAAAAAATATGACTGCTCTTGCCGTTTTATCAATAATGGTACTCACAGTATCACTCTTGAGAGTGTAGGTTATAGTGTCTCCAGGATAATCGGCGTCAGTTGCATTCACGCTGAAGATGATTGTACCAATCCCTTCATCCTGGCATGAGAAGGATAAGCCGCGTGTGATTGTATATATATATAATAGGATGATGCTGATATCTTTTACCGAACGCTACTGTCATCTTGGGAAGAATGATATACTTGTGACAATAATGAAGACAATATATTGTCGCACGATGCCAGCTAGGGGTAGAAGCTTTCGACCTCAGGTCTTCGTCAGCTTTATTGTCTACATTATCTGTTTATACGAAGTGGACTAAGAAACACACACACGTTTGCCTAGCAGGTAACTACCTTAAGTTTAGTAATGATATGTTTATTTTTGTGTATTATATTTCATTGTATAATATGTCTGTATGTAATATATATTACTTACGGCAATATATTGTGGATTTTTGGTAATTGCTAAATACGCGTATGTTGCCAAGTATGCTCAAAAGTTGTTAATTCATGCTGAAATTGTAATCAACGTATTATGCTCATTACTCCATATGATTTGTTATGCTCAAAACCTCTATGCCATTTCGTATAAATGGACAATAAAGCTGACGAAGATCTGAGGTCGAAAGCTTCTACCAACAGCCGCCATCGTGCGACATCTAATGTCTTGATTGTCTCAATTACAATATGTGATAAAAGCCCAAAATGGCATATATAAAGCGCTTTATCCTGGCGAGGAAAGCACATGTTGTAGAAACAAGACACCAAACAGGTTAGTCATGGCATTTTTCATCAGCGACCACGATGCGATGTGATGTTACATTAAAATACGTTTCTGAAACAGACATACACACAAGGGTATATGTCTTCTCGTGGTCGAGCAGACGTATACCCTTATGCATATAATATTTGTGTGCGTGGATGTGTGTATACATGGGAGGGACATACACGGAAAGCACATATAAAGATTTCAAAAATGTTCACTAATGCCTTTGACCATTTCACTGTTTGCAGTCTAACTGACTAAAGAATATAAATCAGATAAAGTAGAACGAAACGAAACATGATCTTATATATTATAGCAGGCCAGTACTTTTTGTCCACGTTTTCGTCTAATCATCAGAATGCATATAAGAGACATAGAGCAAAGATGTTTTGTATATGATGTGAGATAGACCCCTTCATACAAAGGTCATTATACTTTGGTCGCTGTTATGTATCAAACATGTTGACAATCTGTTCTGCTCATATGCAACAAATCGAAACAGAACCATTTATCAACTTGAGTAGCACTTCACATGAGATAATGTCAGCAACATTAAAGGTGCATGGTCCCGGTGTTTTAGTCAAATGTGTACGCGGGCGCACGGCGCAAGTTCCCTATAGAGACCTACGCTATCGACTTCTCTTTGGCGCTTACGCTTTGGCCCACTTTCCCGAGTCCAAAGCAAGTCCAAAGAAGTCCGATTCACTGTAGTCAGTGGTCGGATCACAGTTCGGCTCATGATTCGGCTGAGGAGGATGACAGCTTAAGCAAACTTCTCTTGTGATGTCATAATAACAAGCACATATGCACGCACCCTGGCATTACTACAGATTGCGCGATGCGCAAAGAAGACAACAAAGCAAAGATTAGTTAAGCGTCTTTGCAACAAAGGCAACGTTACTTAGCAACATCTACGCACTTTACTCTTGATGACAGCTCAACTTCGATAACCTTCGTATCAATGCTAACGGTGATCGGCAGTATCATCAACAGCGCCATCTATACTACCGGGACTATGCCCCTTTAACTCTCTCCCAGCACAATGATTCCTTGTCCATAGGTATATGTGTGAGCTTTGTGCGCATTTAAGTCATTGTCACATAAAGGGTTATTTAAGCATTTGTATCGCAGGATGAGGGTTTCTATCCTGGATACAAAGTTTCAAAAATGCAATGTATATGTACGTATCTCTGAAAGTGAACAGTAATTATTAAAGGCAAAATAGTAATGACGAAAATGATCAAAGCTATACAGTGGTATAACCTGTGATAACAATGGTACTTCTCATCATAATTCACCCAGATTTTGCCACGTTTGTGACGAACCAAAGCCTGTTAACCCCTTTCGACCCACACTTTACAATTTGGGGCCTGCATATTTGAATTTGAAGACTTTGTTTCACTTCATACAATGATCTTACCTCATTAACGTCCTGGGCATACGGGCCAACACCCCCGACAAATACCGGAGAGTTGTCATTCGCGGCTACCACGAACATGCGGATTATGTTTGACTTTTGAGAATCAAAAGAGACAAAAAAAAAAATCCATTTACGACATGTCACTATTCCTCAAGCTTGTATATTGAAATAGAATTCTAAATTAATATTGCCACACCTTATAAATCGTTAAGCGACATATTATGTTATTACAAGACCTCTTCCGGGTATGCTAGGGTGTATGTTACGAGACCATGATTTTTGTTTGTTTCGTTTGCAAGTTTACGAATTAAACTCAAGGAACAATAACGAAACAACTTACATCAAGCAAACTTGAAATTTAAAAGTAATTAGTGTGTACATACTTAGATACTAACATAATGTATTATATCAAACATAGAAAGGGGGATTAAAGTACATTATTATTATTAATATTATTATTATTATTATTATTATTATTATTATTATTATTATTATTATTATTATTATTATATATTATATATATATATGACCGTGCATCACAAAACACACAAAAAGTCGCACCCCTTGATTTTACGTGAGGACTCAAAAAGGTGAAATGGGTCAACCAAGTCATTATTGAGTTTTTCATATTTTCTGAAAGAGCTATCCTTCTTCTAAATTATTCTTTAGTTTGGGATTATAACATTGATGGGAAAGTGTGTTTCCAGCAGTTTTTCTTCAAGGCGGGAGGGAGTATGGTGGGGGGGGGGGGGGCAGAAAACCAAATCACACAAGATAAAAACAAAACATGATGATAACGCGGACAAAATGACAATGTTTACTGTGTTCACACAAAAATTCCATGTTCTGTGATCTGAAATACAAAAATTTTCGGCTCGCTCGCTGCGCTCCCTCGCCAAAATGTATATAAAAAAGAAGATAAGAACAAAACGTGATGATGACAAAATGACAGTGTCATTGTGTTCACACATGTCATTTTATATTTAGCAGGCAAAATGTTTCACGGAGCAGCGGCTGCAATTTCTTTCGTTCTGAAGCGATCGCCAATTGGATCAAAAGAAGGCGCCAACGGTATCGAACATACGGGGGGGGGGGGGGGCGCAAAAAAACCCCGAATCAAACAAGATAACGACAAAACGTATAATGATGACGCGGAAATATACAAATTTCGGCTCACTCGCTCGTACTAATTTAGAGTATTTTTCCAAGTCCTCAGTTTGTTGGTATATTATTGTTATCTATAAGGCCGTCACAATATCTTGATTAGAATTGTAAGATTTAATAAGCAAAAAATGACAAGAGTTTCATGATTTGTTTATTTCCAATCCAATCAATCAACGAGAATCAAGAAAAAAAAACATAGTACAAATTTCCAATCAACGAAAATCAAAACATAGTACAAAGTATACATGTCATGAAATGATATTGTTCAAACATTTGCAAAAGATTTATGTAGGCTATCCGATAAATTATATAACAACATATGTTTGAGGAACAATACATATATACTTCGTGGACGTGCGGAAAATAGATTCGATTTTGGAAAATAGTGATCCACTAAAAAGCAAAGTTTGTGGGACATGGATCGCTAGATAAGTAATGAGTGAATAATATATTATTCGAGGGTTTTTCATAGCTATTATATTTAATATAGACTATTTAAATCATTCGTAAAAAAGATAAAATATAGTTATATTGAGATACGCAGGTCGGGAAAAAATATATATAAAATATCAATGCCAATGCCCGGACACTGTTCACTGACCTCGTGTACCGGGAAAATGTGACAAGGACAACACACACGTACGCACATTACCCACACACATATAAGACGCGAGACAGTACCGAGAGGAGAGAAGACAGTAACAATATAGAAGTCTACGAAGAACAGAAGACAGGAGAGGAAGAGGAGAGAAGAAAGAAGAGAGGTCCGCATACAGAACACGCAAAGTGCTGCGACATCAGGGCAGGTGAAAGTTCAAGCGTGAATTAAAACAATTTGAATTATCTAAAATTATAAGTAGAGAGTAGATGTTTTCTGAATTTGTATTTAAATGTGACAAATTTGGGGGAATCTTTTAAACTATTATCTAAATTATTCCAAAGTTTGGGTCCGGTATAAAGAAATGTACTTTGGGCATGTGCGGTTCTCATTAATGGAAGATGAAATTCACCGGATCGTCGCGTGGGGTAGTTATGTACATGACTGTTTCGATGAAATAAGTCATGAAATATTTTAGGTAAAAAATTACTGTTATAATTGAACATAAACTAGCCAAGTTGAAACACATACACATCTTTTATTTTTAGTATTTTATGGTCAAAAAACAAAGCATCTGTGTGTTCTCGGGTATGTAGATTAAAAACAATTCTGAGCGCTTTCTTTTGCAATAAAAAAGTTTATCTAGTAATATCTGATATGTATTACCCCAAGCAAGAATCCCATATAGTTTAAATAAGGTAATATCAAACTAGAATAAAGAGTTAATAATGCAGATGAAGGAAGATAATATTTAATCTTTTCATGACGCCAATATTCCGTGAGATAATTTTACATATGTTATTGATATGATTCCTCCATGAAAGCTTGTTATCAACACAAACACCAAGAAATTTAAAAGTAGAAACTTCTTCTAGGGGAGTAGTATCAAATGTTATACTGCCTGGGAGGCTGTCTAAAGAGTTACTAAAAAGCATAAATTTTGTTTTTTGAATATTTAGTGACAATTTATTTGCGTATATCCATTGTATAACCTTTTTCAATTCTTCATTTACTGTTCTTGTTAAGATATTTGGGTCTGGGTGGGAAAAGAAAAGGTTAGAGTCATCCGCGAATAATAATATCAAAGATAGTTTCTCCGAGGATCTATGAAAATCATTGATATAACTAATGAATAACAGTGGGCCTAATAAACTCCCTTGTGGAACACCACATGCATGTAAGCTGAAATATAAAAATTTTCGGCTCGCTCGCTGCGCTCGCTCGCCAAAATTTGTATAAAAAAAGAGAAGAAGATAAGAACAAAACGTGACGATGACGCGGACAAAATGATTAAGTCTATTGTGTTCACTCATGTCATTTTATATTTAGCAGGAAAAATGTTACACGGAGCAGCGACTGCAATTTCATTCGTTCTGAAGCGATCGCCGATTGGATCAAAAGAGGACGCCAACGGTTTCGAACACACGGGGAGGGGGGCGCAAAAAAAAATCAAAAAAGATAAGAAAAAAACGTAATGATGACGCAGAAATATACAAATTTCGGCTCACTCGCTCGTATTGATTTAGAGTACTTTTTCAAGTCCTCAGTTTGTTGGTATAAATCGTTATCTATAAGGTCGTCAGTATAATTGTGACATTTAATAAGCAAAAAATGACAAGAATTCCATGTTTTGTAAGCTGAAATACAAAAATTTTCGGCTCGCTCGCTACGCTCGCTCGCCAAAGTTTATATAAAAAAAGATAAGAACAATACATGATGATGACGAGGACATATACAAATTTCAGCTCACTCGCACGCACTAATTTAGAGTATTTTTAAAGTCCTCATACGTACTGCAGTTTTGGGGTATAAATCGTTATCTATAAGGCCGTCACTATATCTTGATTAGATTTGTAAGATTTGGTAAGCAAAAAATGACAAGAATTCCATGTTTTGTAGGCTGAAATACAAAAATTTTCGGCTCGCTCGCTGCGCTCGCTCGCCAAAATCTATCAAAATTCATTACATTTAAATCACCCTCAAATGATCCCTTTTAAGTGCTTGAAAAAGCACCATGTGGACTTTGTTTGAAGTACCTACTGGGATGGTGTTGGGGTTGAACACTTTTTCAGAAATTAGGGGCGCAATTTTCGTGCTTGCCCCGGGCGCCGTTTTCCCTAGATACGCCACTGGAATAGAATGATCAGGTATGTCTTAGAGTCCCCTTTTCATTTCTTGAAATCCTTTGCACACTCTTCACTTTCAAGTCTAATAACTTTTGAAAGGATATTACTACTGCTTTGAAAGTTGGCATTAATCATGGACAGAATGTGTTGATACAACATGCTCAATTTCAGCTTAATCCAATAATCCCTTCATTGTTGTTGCTCTGGTAGTTTACATCCTGTGTTTTGTCCCTTTCATCACACAGCTAGTGCAGCTTGGTAAAGATTAAGCGCTTGAATAGACCCTATACTTCAGAGCCTCTTTCCTCAGTTCACACTTTTCCAGACTGTGTGCTTTCTTTCAAGTATTTAGGTAGGTTAGGGGAGTCCATTTGAATTGAGTTACACATCATTTAAAAGATTAAAGTCTGCTCTTTAAGAATCTGCCCTTAACTAAAAATCCATGTCTGGCGACTTTTTGTTGGTTTTGTGATGCAGGGTCACATATATATATTGCCCTTTTTTAAAAGAATAACGTGTTAATATGGGCTCAATAAAGCTTTGAGTTGACAAGAGCACAAAATTGATTTATACCTCTAAATTATGTATGTTGATAAGCAAATATAATTTTTTGAGAAAAAACAGATATACCTATTGCCCAATTACCCGTTTTCCATGCAAATCCAATGTATACACGCATTTCTTATGTTTCATTTATTTATTTTTCTATCTATTCATTTATTTATGTATTTATTTATCTGTTTATTTATTTACTCATTTATTTATTTATTTTCATATTTATTTATTTATTCATTTATTTATTTGCATTGCTGACAATCTCCCCTAAATTGTATTGATGGTATACAGTCCTCAATCTATACACATTACGCCCTCTGTGTCCTATACTGTGGAGCATGCCCCTAATCACTGGTTAAGGCATTGAGGGGAATAAAAAATTTCCCCTTTGGAGCGAATTCCCCTTGTGATACCTCGTTTTCGGACGTATATTCGCCCTATGGTGTGTATGGACCGTATTATATCTGCATAATATGAATATATAAAAAATATTTTGTTCTGTTCTCTTCAATAAGAAAAGAACGTACGATATCCTCAACATTGCTGTCGAGAACCAATCAAGAAACACACAAACAAACAGAACATCTGCTGGCTGTGGAATTTATTAGGGGCGCATTATTCGCAGGAAGAGCTAGACTCACAATACTCTTAACTAACCTGAACGTCTGAATTACTCGGATCGCTCACGAGCCAGCGGCAGATTAGCTCGTCAAACTCCTGTAGATCAAGATGCGCAAAATTAAAATGTCTATACATCGAAATAACTTTTGCTTTTAGAATCACTTGTTATTTCAAGAACGTCAGTCCCATGATTTACTAGTTCCTATCTTATTCTTTCATAGTGTGTTCATCTAGGGTCTGGAGGAAACATCTCACCCAAGGGTGTCTGAATAGTTTCTTGTATTTCTCTCTGAATAGAATATCCAAAACAAACTGACAGAACATATGCACTGCAATCATGAGAAGGAAATTGTGTGTTGCCAACAGCCGCATGTATAGACCTATAACGTGTTAGCATTTAAGAGATTTTTGAGAACCTGTTTCTATTTTTTTTTTTATAAGTAACGTTTGATATTGCAATCTACTGCCATTTTGTCTCTCTGTGAATCCTTCGTCACGAACTGAAAGCAAAAGTTATTTCGGTATGGATTTATAAACACTTCATTCACACAGCTCCTTATTATAGTGGCTCTTGTGTCTCGTGTTGTTTGTCTGGGTCTTCCGTCACACGTGATAAGATTTTTCTCCATTGAATGACATGCACTTAGTCAGCAAAAGATAAATCACATATTAAATTTCAGTATTTCCATCTTCCATACAACTAATTTGATATCTTTCTGATCATTGAGGCAGCACATAATTTATGATATTCTTTAACCTTTAACCTTTCACGTCGAAAGATTCCCAAGTTATCAATTCCTGCAATACAATAGCCATGTTTGAAATCTGTGCCCATGACTTTGCTCCATGAAGAAAACACAGAAACAGCTTGCTGCTATTAGTCGCAGAGCTGTGAAGAAACATTTACCTCATAATCGAGTTTAACTGCTAAGGTAACATTCCCTGTATCACTCTCCACACTGAGATAGTCATAGCAGTCTCTTTCACGATTGTCCTCATTCACTTCGGTAGTAAGATCGTCGATACCGTAAGTAAGTGGGTCATTATCTGCATCGAACGCTTGAAGGGTGCCGATAAAATATCCTGGACAGAGATACAGATAGAGGCGTGATGCAGAAAACAAAACAAAACAAAAAAACAACAACAACAACAACGATTCATTTTTAGTTCTTTATCCCAGACATCTGAAATATTTTCAGGACGTAGTATACTGATTATCCGTGACTACAGTCGGAGAAAACATGAACAAGGTTTACCCTACGACATCATAAGTGATTCAGTTGTTACAAGTCTGGTTACATTTACGGAACCAGTTTTGGTCCTATGAGTGATACGGTCCTGCAAGAAGGAGTTGCAGTAGAATGTGAAATTATATTGCAGTAGATGTTGCACAGAACGAAGATTTCGCCACTTTGGCCTACAATAATTTCCAGCATGTAACTTGATGTATAATCATTAGAGACTGAAGAGCAAATAACCATTTCTATATAAATGACGCTGTTGAAAACAGAGTCATTGTGACTCTTGTATAGTCATATTTACCGGTAGACAAAAAGACTCCACCCTGTACACTTTCTGAATCAAGCAAACTGTATAATAGATGAGAAGCATGCCTTAAATGTCTTTGCATTACAATATCTTAAGTCTGTAATATACCGATAGGACTTAATTGGTCGGGTTAACAATGTTCAAATAATCATAATCATCCGTACGCAGTCATTCACGCAAAGTTCCCATGTGTTTAAACAACAGTAATATTGGTATATACGAGGTGATAATGTTATAACACTCGAAACACTCGAAAAAGATTTGTGCAAAGAACAATTGATGTTTTGAGTTAAGATCTACTAGTATATGAAATGTGTAATGAGAGATCTTGTGAGGATATGGCATCGTTACTTCATCAATTTTGCGATTATTTGAAACCTCTTTAACTCCATTAATATTAACAATAAAAAGTCAAACTTTAATGAAACTTCTTCCAGTCTCTTTGATTTTATTCTATGTAATAAAGTCATTGCCAACCTGGAGTGCATAATTTCTAGTTTCTTGCTTTGTTTTTTATCATACTCACCAGGCGCCTCGCTTTCACTTATCTGGGAATAAGCTAGATTTTTTCCTCCATTCCATGTTGGCCGTGCACCTGTTACAAAAACCACACGAAAAATCCGTATATGTATCGCGCTCTGAATAACATTTTGATTGTTCCAATCCTCTTTGAGAAAGAAAAACACTGCATGAGAAGCAAGAATAATTGACTTTGTTTTGTTGCTACGATCGATTTGAATAATATATAACTCTGACCGTCGGCAAAACCCCCTGACCGATATGTTTATTATATCTTTACAGAAATATATACATGAAATTTCTACATATAATATCAAATGTTTATAATACGTATATGCATATATATATATATAATATTTTATTATAGTGCTTGTTATAGTGACATTCCCTTTGTCCGCCCAACCTGCAGTGGATGTATGCTATTGAAATAAAATGTATCGTCGTTAGCAAGGCTAACCTTATTGAATACCAGTATTCAATTGAATTATTATTATTATGATTATTATTATCATCATTATTATTATTATCATTATTATGATTATTATTATTATCAATTTTATTATTATTATTATTATTATCATTATTATGATTATTATCATACTCACCATCATTATTTTTATTTAATTGGCAATTCAAAATGGAATACAATCGGACGTAGAGTACAAGTCGGCACTTATTATTCCATTTAACCTTACACTTGAAAGACATTTTCGTGACTTGTTCTGCTCTTTTTCTTGCCGTACGTAGTTTGTGATTGAATCACACATTTTGCCTCGACATAAGTCGCTTCTTTTCTGATGATATCCCTCCTTGCAAAACAGTCATATGAAACAATTTACCTGACCAACTGATCAGAACAGAATAATCCTATCAATCAAATATATATGACACATTAATGCGTTTATAAGGTAGCACAGTTTTGTCAACAAAAGAAAAATCAACCTTTGAAATGGTGTTTCAGTGTGACGAAAAGGTATGATAAGTACTGATAAACATATCAAATGCAATCCGCCCGAAACTCAAACACCGTTTGCTTGCCTTTCCGATATGATTGGTTACTACCCAATCCATGTCATAATTCAAGTGATGACGGGCATTTAATTCTAATATGCACAGTACACGAAAATATGCATTAACCGTGGACTAGGCGTCAGATGTAGTGTTTTTACTTTGACCTGTTCCTCTATGTAATTTGGAATTTAGACATTCAAAAGAGATGACGCCGTATATTTCAGGAGAAACTATTGTAAATGTAGAGAATAGAGAAAGGTAGTATTCTAGCTTCTCCAACTTCAGTTTCTGTCAGTGTCTGTTGTACATTGAGATCTTAACCAAATAAAAATCCAATGATACTATATAAACGGTCTCAGCTTTATCCATTGATGTCACAGCACAATAGCACACACACTTTTTAGACATGCAAAATTGAGTAAGATATCCCAAAGCAAAGCGTAGCAACTAAAATTATGTTTTTTCTCTTCATCGTTCAGACGTACCAATCACTTCTTACCAAGATTACTGTGAAACGAAATCAGTCTACTCTCTAATAATTCTAAGTATGTTATCTTATCACAGATGATGTGTTAAAACCCTTACGCGATCATCGCTTTTTGCCCGTGATCGAGAAAGATGCAAATGTGCATATTGATCAAGCGAATGTATGAATCGTGTCTCTTTATGATCTGTTGTTGATACATACATACACCACAAGATTCTCTCCAGTGAATTTTTTAATGAAAAAAAAATATAATTGAGTGTTAATATTTGTTAACCATTATATTGTTAGAAAATCATAGAGGTAAAAAAGAAGAAGACATAATTGAAATGTGATGAAAAGAAATTGATACTGAGATCTCTCAGAAACTGTTAAAACTTTCATTTACGGATTTGGAAAAAAAAGAGACTGTTCAGCAGAGATAATAGATATTTGATTATTATACATCCAATAGGAGAGAGAAAAAAAAAGGAAAGAAAAATACTTTCGACAAAGAAAAATGTTTTGGGTTTTGTTAAACGAGTTTGTTGGATTGGACAAAAGTTTATTGGTTTTAATGATACAAATCAGTTCCTATGAATACTACCTGTACAAGGACATAAAGGCGTTTTGTATAGTTGAGTTTTTCAAATGTAGTAACTCAAGACGGAGTAATGTTTTTTTTTTTTGTGTGTGTGTGTGTGTGTGGTTTGTAACAAGAAACAGCCAAAAGTGGGAAAACACCACCTAACCATTTTATCGTAAAACTTATAGCAAGTTTGTAATCACAAAATTGAAATTAAAGAATATTTTTCAGATTGGTTCAATGTGTGAAATAACTATGTCATGACCACAGAAATGTGCGACCTAAATTGGTTTAGTAAAGTCAGGGTTATCACTATATGCAGTGAAAAGAGTATCTATCTTTAGCGAGGTCATAACCTACGCGACATGTTGGTTGTTTCTTTTTTTCACAATGCTTATCATTAATGCCTGAGCACTTGTTCTGAATTTTCAAAAGTGCATATAACGAATTCTATACATGTATCTGGATAATTCTAATGTACACTTCTTGGAAGTGCTTCTACTGGGTCCAAGATTAGAAATATGGTGAGAAAAAAAATAGCAAATCTACAAAATCAAGTTAAATGGTGTAAATCTGCATCTAGAGTGCAGAGGGAGAAGGGATCTCCGTCAGCATGGTGTATTGTTATTGATTGAATGATGTAAATCTTCTTCATTTGGATGAAACAAAATGGAAAGTTTTGAACCTTGATCTCACGTGAAGTGAATTATCATAAGACGCCTTATTTTGGACTTTTTTGAGTGGCGATTTTTACATCCGTGATATTTTATCACCGTTTGATGTGCTAAAATCCTTACACGATCTTTGTTTTTTATATATCTCGTTTGTAAAAAATAAAAAAAAAGAAAGAAAAAGAGAGAGAAAGAAAAAAGAGCTTAAATCACGCGAAGTGAAATGTTTTAGTTAATTTTTGATATAATTATGGAGCTTGTCATTTCGCAAATGAAAATGAGAGAATAAGTATGATCCAGAGGAGAGACTGACTATAGATATTCATTTTGAACGAACATTTGGTGCGAAATGGTCATTGTGTTTAATAGTCATACTTCTTGACTTTAAAAACATTTTGCTTGTTTGTTATAGACAATTTTTTTTACGGTTACATTCATGAATATTCACCTTTAGACAGTGATGGTCTGGGGCATAGATTTTTTTCGGACTGATTTCCATACATTGATCCGGAAATTGTGGGGGTTGATTTGCTATTCGCAGCTGTCGTCAGTCAGCTCTGATGCGTTGCGTTGCGTCCAAACGTTTGTGTGTTTTGTTTTGTGTTGTGTGTATTGTAATGTTTTCGTCACAGTACAGTCTTGTTTGTGTCGTTACTGTTTGTGTACATAAAATGAAAACTTCCACAGGTTGTTCCTCTTTTCTTTCCTTCATTCTTTTCAGGCGCGGTGGAGCACCCCAATTATCTCGCAGAAATCCATCGGCAGCCGAGCCTCATTTGCATAAAGTAAACAACATGTACTCGCGTAGTTGAGAAAAAGTAAACAACTTCTCAAGCTAATAACAATTTCAGGAAACCTATTTTCGGATTAAAATTGAGTTAGTTTGAATTTGAAAACATGTCCGAATATGCACATATAACATATTAAAGGATTTGACAATGATAAAATGTGAAATTTTAGCGAAAACCTGGCGAGCAAAATTACCAAAAATATGCCTCGAAAATCATCCTAAAATTCACGAAGTGTGATTGCGAAACAAAAGCGCCATTTAAACAAAGTAAACCGAAATTTATTTATCTGCTTGCATTTTAAATTTCATACCATAATATTCCCGGCCATGGTTGTGTCGGAAAAAAACAGAAGGTGATGTCAAAAATGACACGAACGCAAAGCGTACAGGTCGGTCCCATGTATAATTAATCGCGTCACTGTGGCGTTGCATGTCACAGCACACACAACGCATTGCTGCATGCAGCGTGCGCGGCAGCAGCTCAGCAATCACCGCCGTGCGACACTCAGCAAAATTGACTGCGTCACATGCAAACCAACAATGAGCACGAAATCCTGAATCTCACGTACCACGCATGCCCAATATTACGGGAAAAGAAATGACGTCATTTTCAATTGTTTCGCCGACTACAATTGTCTATTCCAAACCCTGTAGAAACAAGTTGATTTCTCAAAAAGTACAGGTGGTACAAAGCGAAAACTTTCACCATATGTGGATTGAGGCCTGATGAACTTATGTTGCCAGTTTCGGACACATTGGAGCCCGGCCATAGTCCAGTCGGAAAAAAACAGAGAGCATGTTTTGCGAGAGGTGATTTTCAAAACGCGTTAATATCTCAAGTTCTAGTGCAGCAAATTTCATAATTTTTTCATCAAAAGGAAGGTTTTTAAAAACTTAGATAGTGTGGGAAGTTTGAGTTTACTAGCTGCACGCATAGCGGCACAAGGAGAAGGTAAAGATTTGACTTTTTCATGCACACAGTTTCGGGCAGCCGTGGATGCCCGTTGGAAATTCAAATAGAACGGGGCGATAATGAGATGCAAATTGGGGTGCTCCACCGCGCCTGTTTTCGTACATGATGCAGGATAACGTTACGTTTATTTCAATGAATTGTCGCGGCCTAGGA
Source organism: Diadema setosum (assembly GCA_033980235.1). Taxonomy (NCBI): domain Eukaryota; kingdom Metazoa; phylum Echinodermata; class Echinoidea; order Diadematoida; family Diadematidae; genus Diadema; species Diadema setosum. The sequence continues at coordinate 43,547,900 of CM067061.1, forward strand.
GATAGTCACATAATTCTAAAAAGTACTACCTGATCCTCTTTTATAAACGACTTGCCAGTTTTGTATTACGCGATTATTGTAACACAGATGTTCCATAATGTTGCTTTGTGTTTTGTCGCCTTGATACAGCTCTCCTTTGCATGCAAAGCATTTTTCATAGAGGGAAAAATGGGAATGTCCTGCTTTTAAGAACAAAGTACTTACATAACGATAAAAACTACACCACTTTATAATCGCTACCCTTTTTTTTCTCACTAAGTTTTTCTCACTGAGTTTACTATTACTGGTCTTTCCAGGATGAGACAAGGATTTGTTTCTCCAAGATACCCATGAAGAGCATGGCGCTGTGCAATAGAAGGCTCTGGTTACTTAGCTGCAGCTTGAAGCACAGGAAAATTCCGGATTCTTTTCAGACTTTAGGATTTGAATATTAATTGGTTCTACTGGGAACAGAGCATCAAAATTTAAAGTGAATCTGATGAGCAATAAGAATGTTTCAAAATTCATACAAAATGTCAATGAACAAGGATGATGACATAATCTATTATAACAGCTTCACTTTATAAGATTGAGTGCTCAAGGAAGCAGAACAAAAGAAGAGAGCATACAGATGAAGTTGTCAAGCTAGTGATATCATAATGGAATTACGTTGCTATATTAACTGGAATACGTGAACCTCCTATGCCATCATCCCTGTACAGTGTATTTTTGTTTTTGTTTTTGTTTTTGTTTTTGTTTTTAGAGGATTGGTCTATCTGCTCAAGAACTGCATGCACAATAAATTCAAAAATCTATACATAACACCTACATGTATGTGCACATGAAGTAAACTTATGAAAATCATGCAGATTCCCTTTTAAGTGTTGACAATATTCTTTCCGCAAGTTGATTTCGCCTTTGAGCTATACTTTTTATGATTTAATGTTTTAAAACTTAATTCTCAGGCAGCTCCTTATCTAGTCAAGTTGACTCGAGGTGACGTATAGCTCATTACAAATTCTGACAAACAGCTTATGCTACTTTTCGTTTCTTTCCAAGCAATAAAACTTATTACACATTTTATCACATACGTCTTGTTTTTATAGAACTTGGTGCATGCAATGAAGCCACCTTTGATACGGCGCAAAGAGCTGGCGTCCATAAATTCCTCTTTCGGATTCAAGTAAAAAGTTGACGATGTTTCTCTTTAGCTGAAACGTGTTCAACTTTTAAAGAGAATGCAGCCATAAGCCATTTCCACTAAAATCTTCTCTTCGACTGTTAAATAGTCTCCTAGTTGTCTGATTAATAAGGAAATAAAACCGCAACTGTTAAATGCAGCAGCAACAACAACAAAAACGTGTTTCGTATACGGTAGTCGTTAAAGCCATACTAGCATAGTAAAAATCAATGCCTTTTTATATTGTATACACACATACATAATTATGTAAATATATATATATATATATATATATATATATATATATATTCATATATATATATATATATATATATATATATATATATGATATGCATAATAATATACATTGGTAGGCCTCGTAGTGTTTTCTTGGAGAATTGCATATAGCATTATAAATCAATTTAAGCGTACATCACAAAGACGTATGGTGGACACACTAGAGGTAGTGTGTGAAGCTTTACAGACTTATATCACGGAAACTTACCGTAGGCCATAGGAAGAATAAACCCCAGAATAACCAAGACAGAGAAACGCGCCATCATGGTTTTCGCATCTGAGTATGAAAGGACAAAGTGGTGTAGATTTGATGTCTGTAAACACATCAAACTAATATATAATGGTAATAACGCCGATAACAGTAAGCTTAGTAAGAAATAGAAACAAAGTATCTGGAACATTCTTCATTTCTGACGAGGGCACCATAAAAATTGAGTCAAAATAATGGTTGAAAGGAAAATTATTCAAAAGAGAATATGTATATCTCCCATCCTTACAATCTCAAACACAACGTATCGAGAAAGTTTCGTATTTTAAAAGTGTTCTTGATTTCATTTCCTCGACCCCTTCCTCTTGTTCTCACTTCGATTCTTTTATCTTATAATACATTGTACTGACACTTCATTATGATAACGATGAAAATTATTATGATGGATCGTTCTAATTCTTAAAAGGTTCTTTTTGTATTGCATATTTATTTTCTCTCTATTTCTATAGGGTGAATAATGTAGTTTTCTACGTAGAAAAGTTAAAACGTTCATGTCAAATGTTCTTGGTAGTCCCCAATGCCTTGTGAAGTGACAAGCGAGAAATAAAATGGCCATCATTATTGCCATTAGCGTCATCCATTCTATTAAAATATGTCAATACGTAATTCATAATCTTTACAATGATGCAAGTCTTATTCGATAAAAACATAAGATGAGAATTATATCCCCCATTCACTCATGACAAAAGGGACTATTTCAACGCAGTTGATTTTACCCTAAACTGTGGAGTCTGCCTTTGTTCGCCAACTGGCATCCCCATTTCTTGCATTAAAAAAAAAAAATGTCATCAATCACATTGTCTATTACACACAAAGTTCTCGAATGGTGCTTCCATCCACTGCAAGATAACACACAGTGACTAACTGATGTTCTTGGTCTATATTAGCATTGTCCAGCATCACAAGCAAATGGCTCTGTATTACCAAACTTAGCCTATGAAGTCCACCTGGTGCAACAACGATTTAAACAAAATACATGTCGAAATGAAGTCATTCGGATGCAACTTTATGTTGAAAAAATAGTTACTGGCAACTTCCACATTTGCAATTTAATGTTCTACATCTGTGCACGCTTCAGTTCCAACCCGAAGAAGCCAAGTGTTCGGCTTTGGTGGAACAGCACGGCAAAATAAGTCTTAGTACAGTTTTGTTCTGTTACTTTTGTATGTTTCGTTATAACTAAAGTTTCACTTCAGATACAGCAACAGGGATCAGCAAGGCTATTAGTCTCGACCCCCCCCCCCCCTCCCGATATTATAAATTTTATATACAATGTATACTTAACAGTAGATTACCCAGCACTGGTTGAGGTGGGGATTCATGTTTTGAACATTCCTAAGTGAGATAATGAGAAACCTCTTATGAAATATGGAAGAGCATGTAATTTTAAGAAGGATTCAACATTTGATGAAAATTGGTTTTCAAATAGCTGACATGACTCCAAAAAAGTGATGATAATAATAAAAAGTGACAGGCCACGCCTTTTATTAGGATCTCTTTGTTTCACCTTGTTTTTTTTTTTTGTTTTTTTGAAATCTCAGCCATTTCAAAACCGATTTTCATCAAATATACTTTTTTATACCCCTTAGAATTGCATGCTCTTTGACATCTCATAGAATGGTTTCTGAATATCTCGCAAAACGTTAAAAGCTAAATCCTCACCTCGACCACAACTGTACACTGCACCCTTTAAGGCTATATAGATTTGCGAATCGTGTATGTCACGTCTCAGATTTAAAAAAAAAATGCGAACACAGATGTGATTTAAAATGGAATCTTAAAGACTGTGATGGATACAAACTATAATATGACAAGTTGTGAGGCTAGGGCATCATCAAGTCATTCATTTGCATAGTCATGATATTGACTGTTCTTCAAGAACTGTTTCGTGAAAATAAGCGAGAATGTACAATTCTATAACTTTCTAGATATTCATCCGAATTTCATCACATTTTCATTGCTGTGTTTATGAAAGTTTACTCTATCCGTTCAGATTGACTTTTCAGTGGTCCGGAATTCCCACTTCGTCAGTGACATTTATATTTCAAGAAGATCAACTGCGATACTCTTTGTACTGTTCCACCTGCCTCTTGTTTGTCGATGTGTGGCCTAGAGTATGATTATTCAACAAAAGATATATTATTGCGAAATGTTTAATTCACCCCTTCCCTCTCCTTTTCTGCCCTAAGCTCCGTAGGAGCTCATCATTTAATCAGCATAATGTGTTTGTTATTCAGCGTTCATGTCGGATCTCCAGATAAAATGGCCACCGTTCCGTCTGCCGCATATAGGACGTGCTCTGATACTGGCTGCAATGAGTATGGACTTTGCAACGTGCATGAAATAGTAGACAGACCGAATTATAGGAACTGGTGTGATGCATAAAGAAAGGCATTTACCGTCAACTGCGTGCATTGTGCGTGTTTTCACGGCCGAAAGAAAAATGAAGAAGAATTGGTTTACACTTATCAAACTTCTCTGTGAGACTGCCATTCATTGATCCTCATGATGCATTGTTTTCTCAATTTATTGAAATGTGTTTTTTTTTTCAAAATAGCAATTTCATCCTGATTACAAAATTAGCAATAATGGTAAAATCTACGCAACTTAATCGTTGAATAATTATAATAATGCTATGACGACATCATCTTAAGAACAGGAAACTAACGTAGTGTAGTTTTTAATCGTCACAGCACAATGTTTAAATATTTATTACAGCAATAAAATTTATGCCTATTATACTTTATATCTTACAAGAATGCTCACAACTTTGATTTCTATTATGCCTAAATTAGATATACGAATGGTAATGACAATCGCTGAAGGTATTTGGACGGCATGTGCTCGAAGGTAAAGAATGTAATCCCTCTTACTTCGAGATTAATGAGGAATAAAACACACACACACACACATACAAACACAAATAAATTAATATATAATGTTTATTGAAATCTTATCATTAGTCATTGGAAAAGACATTCGGAGTCCCTAGATCTTACTTTGAAGCTAACCTTACTAAGACCATACGCATAACTTTGTCTGCACTGTGATGTTTTCCCCTGAAAAAAATAAGAAAAATAGAGAAAGAATATCCCTTAGAATGTTCGATTTTGTAACAAATTTTGTCTTACGACATTGATAATGCAGTATTTAGGCCTAATATAATTTTGTATAATTTCGGTTATAAGGTGCAGCGACTTCTTTCAGTGTATCTAATAGGAATTCATGGTTCTTATTTTATTTGGCTGAAACTATTTAGAGTATACAATCTAGGCCTACATTATGTAGCATATAGGCCTAGAGCATTTACGATTAAAGGGATAGTACAGTATTGGTAGAGATGAGAATTGGGCTTTTAACTTTTTGCTAGATACCAAGAAAACACTTATGATGTAGTACAGAGCATACCATTTTAAGAGGAATTCAAAGTTTATTTAAGTTTGGAATGACTGAAACATCCAAAAACAAAGTAAAACAAAGCGATCGTAATAAAGTGTGGGTCTCACACTTTATTAGAATCGCTCTTTTTTGGATATCTCAGCCATTTCAAAACCAATTTTCATCAAATAAACGTTGAATTCCTCATAGAATAACATGCTCTTTCATATTTCATAAGAGTTTTCTCATTATCTCACAAAAAAAAAATGTTAAAAACCTGAAATTAGGTCTCAGCCAAAACTGTATGATCCCTTTAACATCTATGCATTCCAATTTTGTTCTATGTACGGGCGTTGAATTGCAACTCTCTCACCTCTCACCAAGTAAGATATTGCATAAGGCACAGTATATGTTACAGATTTTATGATAAAACAGAACCAAAGAAAAGTTGGAATAAACGATAGCAAACAGTACGAATGTTTTACCTGTCTCTCAATCTAGCACCAATGGCCTGGACCGTGGACGAACACGACCTCTTGTCGTTGATAGTCCCTGCCGTCAGAAACAACCACACAGCATGGAAAGCGACTGTGAAAGATGGGCGATATCGAGGGGCAAGATATTCAAGCTTCAGTTTGTTTCATTAAGTTTCTGTCCGTTTTGCCACGTGCTCACACTCACTATGAAGATTTACAAATGCCTTTGATCAAGAGAATTTGAGTCGGTCCTGGGTCTGTGCGTCTGCCGAACGGTCGCAAAACAATGGGGTTACTGTCAGTGACTGTGGCTGTAGAACAGCCCTACCGGTCGAGTAGGAATAAAGCTCAAATAATCCTTAATAGAGTAAACAAACACATCAAATTAAATTTCGGCAGCCATCGCGCACGTAGATTCCTACTGACGAATGGCGTCGAAATCCACTTATAGATCCTGGTATCTCTCCCCCTCTCTCTTAGTACCTCTTTCTGTTTCTCACACCATGGACTTACAACGTTGTAGCTCCATGCTCACATAGGCTACGCTCACACACACACACACACGCACACACACACACGCACGTACTATCCCTCCTCCGCTCCGCCGGTAAACATGGTAAATCAAGAGATGGCTGATATTATAGGCTCATAATATCTCACACTCAAGAGCTGCTTGTGTTGGTACTGACATGGAGAAGTTGTGTGAATACGATATATCTGTAGCAATTAAAGAATCAAGTGTGAATACGATAATGTAGCAAATAAAGAATCAAGTGTAATAGATGTAATAACCACATAACCAATAACTTATTGGTAACAATAATCTCTCATTGTGTTACTAAGATAAGAAGAACATCTTGCCCAGCATAATATTATTTACTCATGGTTAACTTCTGTTCTTCTTCATTTTTGGATCTGAGGTTCATTAAATTATAACTCTCATTTGCTCACTATGCACTACCAAAATACAACGAAATAGGCAACCCTGACAATTCATTGTGAGCTATATAGGGTCACATACAGAGTCTGCACAACCTTCGATATTCCGTCAGACATGATGTATACTGCTCCTCAAAAGAGGCTCACAGTCTATAATATACATTGTATATGTAAAGAAAAGCATAATATAAGAACAGATCTCTCTCCATTTTTTTTTTCTTTTCAAAAATAGTGTGTGGTTAGATTGATTTATGATTTGACAAGTGTCATCTTCAAAGATTAAAGAGGAAATTCAGGTGAAACTCACTGACATCAGTAAACGGGTTCGTGGTGAACGTAGATGGTAACAGTTTTTGTGAGCTAAGTTCTGTTACATACACACACAAAAAAAGAGGGAAAGGTCATGGATAAGTGCTAACCTGTTTATAGTCTACAATTATTTGTCGCAAGATTTTATGATGATATTCTTATATCTGAAGCAATTATACAAAGATGTTCGACACCAGTCCCATGACCAAAGTCCACTTCGCAAATCATTTTGTTTGATCATTTTCCCTCTGCTAATAGAACGTTTGTTTGGCGTGTCAATGTATTGTGTACAACCTTTGTACTGCAATCAATACGCCCGCCCAAACTTTGGAGCTTACCAGCAGAGTGACAATTCGTCCTATAGATCAAACATTGCCACAAGGATTAGCCAGACAAAAATTAGCGGGGGATTTACCTTACTAATGACGAAAGGGTGCGAAGAACCGGAGAATTGTGTATTTTCGACTTTATTAACCTAATGAATCATCGCCCACTCATCTTAACCTCAAGTACAATCAAATAAAAATGCCAATTCTACTGGCGTTTTCTCCTCAAGATCAATTATAGCTTTAAAAGTGGCTTGTCTAGCACTATAAGATAAATTGGCAAGCAATGAAAGACATAATAATGCAAGTGAAACGTCTTCTGTAAAAGAGGGATATGACAGCAAACTATAGCGGATTGATAGGATAATCACAGAAATTATAACAACACTACACTGTCACCAGAATGAGAATTATTTCAAGTCACTCTGGTGAACCTGATGTAGATGATAATACATGTAATTTCAGTCAAGTAATGCAATAACATTACAAAATGACCTCATGCAAAATGATAATGAAATTACAAGGATTATGATAATAATTTTTACAGTAATACATGTAACAACATAATGTTTTCCCGGCTGATTTCGTAAAAATGTCATCCATCTTCATTTCATGTGCATTCGAATTCGTGATTTTTTAAGCAATGGACTGATATTGGTCAAACGATCTCACGTTTTAGTGCTTTCAAATCTGTTTTAGGCATCCAAATCAATGGTCACAAGTTCTAATTCGGATGTAAACCATTGTAAACATTAATCCAGTTTCGTGTTTAGACATCATTATTGTGTGCATTCAAATTAGTGCGATGGGATGGCTATGCACTTCAAAGCACTTTCAGTTCTATTTTTGTGCCATCGATGTTCCTATTTGAGCTTTCAATTTCATAATACACATTCATACATCAAAAGCGAGAGTATGTCCAGTTGATCATGGAATGTGACTTTTGCTTTTCATCCTTAACAAGCTTGCTTAATTTCATCATAATGATCAACATCTTTTTTTTTTCATCTGAACATCCAGAAAATTTCCTTTTCTCAACTTTTTACGTCAACTTCAATATACGCGTGTAAATCTTTCTTGCATACATTATCTTGACTCTTATACAGTTTTTTATGTATCTTTAATTTGCATCTTTATTTTCATTATGATCATCATAGAATTATTGTTTCTGTAACTTTCCTAATGGTGGTATAATAATAGTAGCAGTAGTTATTGTTTTCACTTTGTTGGTTACTGTTGTTTTGATTGATTGATTGATTGATTGATTGATTGATTGATTGATTGATTGATTGATTGATTGATTGATTGATTGATTGATTGATTGATGGATTTTTTTGTTTTGCCATAATGGAAAAAAATGGAAGGATGGATGGATGGATGGATAGATCGATCAATAGATTAATTTGAATTTATTTCAACTTTATGTTCACAAAAGCAAAGAAACAAACGTAATTTAATCATACAATGATTATTGCTTTACAATGACATTGTTGTTATTCAAATTCATGTAATTCTTCCGTCGTGATGTTTTCATTGCAACTGATTTACAAATTGCCCTCTATCGACGTAGATAAGCAATGAATAGTCAGTGTTTCAAACACTGATCAATGCAGTGCTTATTTACGTCGATGTAGGGCAATTTGTCAATCAATTGCAATGACATTGTTGTTTTTGTGAAGTAGAAAGATAATTAAAACATATTGTTGTTATTGTTGTTGCTGTGCAAGATTACCATTATCATCGTCCAATTCCATATGTCTCGTTTGGGTTTCGTGTTCACGCCAGGGAGACAACGTCAGCTATCATCTTGGCTGTAACACCGTTATGTCCCCCCCCCCCCCCTCCCCCAACGAAAAACAAAAACAAAAACAAAACAAAACAAAACAAAACAAACAAAGAAAAATACAACGGGACCCACCGCAATGATATCTTTAAGAATAGTTTAATAGAAATGAGGAATTTTGTAGAGGATGTCAAGAATCTCTTCCCTCCAAGTTCTGTCTATTGTATTCACACACAAAAGCATCGAAGTGCTAAACTTGGAAGAATCAGACTCATGAATGACATGCTTTACAACATTCCACATTTCTCTATGGGGTTTTCTGCAAAATGGAGCTAAAATATTATATTTTTCAAACCCTGAAGTAGCATTTAGACGGTTTGATCATATTGGGTGTTATCAATATCAATGCAAAAATTTGATTGTATTTTTTTTTTGGGGGGGGGGGGGGGGGACATACTGTATAATCACGCATACAACTATCCACGGCCTCAGTCTCAATGCCATTAGCGCAAGTCTGTAGATGGCGCTGTCGCCATCCAATGCCCAGTGCCGTATGCCAAAGAGCAATAGAAGTCTTTTGCTATCTCAGTGCCACGAAAGCGCGTGACTCACCTCCCTGCTGCAGGCGGTTCACCCCATAATACCTCCATTACAATGTTGTGCCTTATTGGGTTATATTTTGTATAAGATAAACCTCTATAGGCCCTACAGATCTCCATAATCGAAAAAAGCTGCAATTTATCGTTCAGTAGTCATCATTCTATAATGACATTTCTATACAGAGCAATCTATTTATGGAGCCAAATCCATGTTTCCTCGCGTCCAACAAGCAAGGTATGACAATAGGCCTAAATATCGTCGTTCTGTGGTGGGAAATTGCCAATCTTGCTTCTCTAAACAAAAAGAAAAAAAAAAGAGAGAAATCATTTCTATTCAGGTATTAGTTCTCGATCACAAGATTAACCATTAGCAATATCGGGTTTTTTTTTTTTCAAGTTCTGCTTCACAAAATATCATGCTTGGAAAATATTAGTGGCATGTACAAAATTATGACTTATCGTCTGCATGTCAGCTGAGACTAGTATCTGGGTACAAGGGAAAAAAAAGTGAAATTCAACTTTGTTTTACAAGCTGACTTTATATCGATAAGTTGAATGAACAGAAAGATGCGATTAAGTATCATGGAAAAGAACTCAAAATTATTAGGCCTATTTCTTTTTATCTGAAATATAATTTTTACCCAGTTCGAATGCCAGTTTTCATTGGGATTATATTTATACACCGTGTATAGGGTCTATGAATATCTTCAATCGTCATGACTAAAGTAGGAGCCTATTATTATAGTAGGAGTCCTATCATTTACCAAGAGTGAATAAGACTAAACAGTCTTGAAATCCTCTCAGTTAATTAAAATTTTGATAGGTTTTTATGATGCGTCTCATCACATAATATTACAGTAATAATTATATACATGAAATCGGAAAACTTTGTTGAATTTTCTCTTATCTATTTTCATTACGATGCCCTACTGTGACCTTACGAATTGTCATCTTATCCAGCAAAGACGGCACATGAAACTTTGAAAACTTGAAAAAAAAAGCAAAAAAAAGTTCTTTTGAACGGATTTTCCTATTTTCCACAAACTTCATTAATGTATTCACATGCTTTGTTATTGCTATTTTTACTGTATTATTCACTGCAAAAGCTGAATCCGCATGATCATTGGTGGAGGTGAGAATTGGGCTTTTAACTTTTTGCGAGATACCAACAAAACACTTATGATATAGTACAGAGCATACCATTTTAAGAGGAATTTAAAGTTTATTTGATGAAAATCGGGTTTGGAATGACTGAAACATCCAAAAACAAAGTAAAACAAAGCGATAAAAAAGTGTGGGTCCCACACTTTATTAGAATTGCTCTTTTGTGGATATTTCAGCCATTTCAAAACCAATTTTCATCAAAATAAACGTTGAATTCCTCATAGAATTACATGCTCTTCCATATTTCATAAGATGTTCCCAATTATCTCACCCAAAATGTTAGAAACCTGAAATTAGGTCTCAACCAAAACTATACAATCCCTTTAAAGCCTAGTGTAGCAAATTTTCAAATTGAAATGATTGAGCCCAGGTAATCATGTCATTGAAATTGACGCATTTAACGTTGTTGGAGTAAACTTTTCACATCAGTAGGGCCTATAACAAACTTATTAAAAAGGCAAAATATTTACCTTGAATTTACATTCAAGCATGGGCGTAAATCCCGGGGGGGGGGGGATGGGGGGGATATATCCCCCCTGAAATGGAGGAGGGGGGATGGCCTGTACAATCATCCCCCCCCCCCCCCTGAATTTTGAGGGGAAAAAATGGAGGAAGCAGAAATGTGATTGTATCAATTTTGGCATATTGCATGACGTTTGTACGCCGGCCTTCAAACAGAGCTGAACAGTATTCTATCTTGTAGGAAAATGTATACATAATTTTCTTAAGCGCTCGCTCGCTTCGCTCGCTCGCGAAGAAAGTAACATTGACATACACTGTAAGGTATATGGCTCAGACGTTGACAACGTCAATATAATATAGGCCTACATGTAGGCCTAAACATGCTATGACGCGAGTAACTGGGGACCATCTGCAAAATATGTACGAAAACAAACAAACAAACAATAACAAAAACTATATCGCCGTAATTGAACCCCCTCCATTTCCTGAATCATTCCTGAGAAACGACAGTGACTAATGACTCAGTCCGGATATATTATCATCTATGGGCATACCCAGGGAAGATCAGGGAAGATCAGCAGATCTTTCACTTAACAAAAGCACCCTCATATTATGCAGAGGCGTCGATGAGGGGGGGGGGATGGTTCCCCGATAAAGTGGGACGAACAAAAGCGAAAAATATAGCTACAAACGGCAGTTTTTGGAGTGTAAAATGTCAAAATTTTCAAGCTCGCTCGCTCCGCTCGCTCGCATTTAACCGCTATGCCATTCTCCTGATGTTGCTGATAGTGACTGACAGCAGTTGCGCCCAGTGCGCCTCCCTTAATTTCCAAAGCGAAAAATTTATCTACAAACGGCAGTTTGGGGACTGTAAAATGTCAAAATTTTCTAGCTCGCTCGCTTCGCTCGCTCGTATTTAATCATTATTCCATTTTCCTGAGGTTGCTGCCAGTAATATTGCCAGCAGTTTTCGCCCGATGCGCCCCTTTAATTTCCATAGCGAAAAATATAGCTATAAACGGCAGTTTGGGGATTGTAAAAATGATGTCAAAATTTTCAAGCTCGCTCTCTTCGCTCGCTCGCATTTAATCATTCCATTCTTCTGATGTTGCTGCCAGTAATTGCCAGCAGTTTTCGCCCGGTGCGCCCCCCTTATTTTCCAAAGCGAAAAATATAGCTACAAACGGCAGTTTTGGGCCTGTAAAATGTCAAAATTTTCAAGCTCGCTCTCTTCGCTCGCTCACATTTAATCATTATTCCATTTTCCTGACGTTGCTTGCTGCCAGTAATTGCCAGCAGTTTTCGCCCGGTGCGCCCCCCGTAATTTCCAAAGCGAAAAATATAGCTACAAACGGCAGTTTTGGGACTGTAAAGTGTCAAAATTTTCTAGCTCGCTCTCTTCGCTCGCTCGCGTTTAATCATTATTCCATTCTCCTGATGTTGCTGCCAGTAATTGCCAGCAGTTTTCGCCCGGTGCACCCCCCCCCCCCCCCGTAATTTCCAAAGCGAAAAATATAGCTACAAACGGCAGGTTTGGGACTGTAAAATGTCAAAATTTTCTAGCTCGCTCTCTTTCGCTCGCTCGCATTAATCATTATTCCATTCTCCTGATGTTGCTGCCAGTAATTGCCAGCAGTTTTCGCCCGGTGCGCCCCCCCCCCCCTTAATTTCCAAAGCGAAAAATATAGCTACAAACGGCAGTTTTGGGACTGTAAAATGTCAAAATTTTCTAGCTCGCTCTCTTTCGCTCGCTCGCATTTAATCATTATTCCATTCTCCTGATGTTGCTGCCAGTAATTGCCAGCAGTTTTCGCCCGGTGCGCCCCCTTAGTTTCCAAAGCGAAAAATATAGCTTCAATCGGCAGTTTTGGGACTGTAAAACGATGTCAACATTTTTAAGCTCGCTCGCTTCGCTCGCTCGCGTTTAATCATTATTCCATTCTCCTGATGTTGCTGCCAGTAATTGCCATCAGTTTTCGCCCGGTGCGCCCCCCCCCCCCTTAATTTCCAAAGCGAAAAATATAGCTACAAACGGCAGTTTGGGGACTGTTAAATATTAAAATTTTCAAGCTCGCTCGCTTCGCTCGCTCGCATTTAATCGCTATGCATTCTCCTGATGGTGCTGCCAGTAATTGCCAGCAGTTTTCGCCCGGTGCGCCCCGCCCCCTTAATTTCCAAAGCGAAGAATATAGTTACAAACGACAGTTTTGGGACTGTAAAATGTCAAAATTTTCAATGCAAAAAGATTTCACCGTGGGAGGGGGAAATTCCCCTACCATACCCTCCCCCCCCCCCCTCGCTTGGTTCGCTCCCTCACATAACCGCTCCTCCTAAGATCAAATCCTGTCTACGCCGGTGATAGGCCCCATTATTTAGTAGGCCTTCACAGTGTTGTCGCACAGGTGGAGCAAGAGCTGAAATACCTCGATTTAGTCATTCAATAATATATTGTGAATATTTCATTTTCTTATTGTGAAAACAAAATTTTCACCAAAAGTGTGCAACAGATCGCTGAATTTCAGGTCTAAAAATGCAAAATCCTCCACGTGTGGGAGAGGGATACCCCCCCCCCCCATACCCTCCCCCCGTTCGGTCGTTCCGCTCCCTCTCACTGGTATTTCAAAAAAAAAAAAAATGTTTTCATACTTTTAAGCTCTGATTTTCCGCCAAAAGTCATCTGACAAGCAAAAGAAAAGCAACAAGAATAAAAAGTCTTCATATTTTTGCTACCGCTTTCCTCCCACTTTATATTTCATGCAAAAGAGTGGGACATCCGATCCCTGTAAAGTGTGTGCGTGTGTGTGGGGGGAGGGGGACACCAAGCTTCCCCCCCCCCCCAAAAAAAAAAAAAAAAAAAAGGCTGCGCCGGTCCGGTTATGGGCTTGTAATCGTGGTGATGGTGACCATCCCCCCCCCCCCCCTACTCCTCAGTACGGATTTACGCCGTTGCATTCAAGGCCACACCTTGCTACTATGGTTGTGAAAGCACAACTGTGGATAAAATAGTGTGGTGTGGCAGGGGAGTCCCATCAAAACCAGTGAGAGATGGAAAGGATCAAGTGAAGCAATGAAAGTATGACAAATGACAGAGGGCAAAATTTGATAATTTCTTTTCATAATTATGTTGGCGCTTTCACCCTTTTTGACACCAAATTCTGCAAATTTTGCATATCATCCCATGTGCAATCCCCATGGTGATGTTCTTTTAGTTTCGCTTTGTATTCAATGCAATATTGCAATGGCATGGGGGGGGGGGGGGGGGGTGTTTGCAGCACACTCGTACTCGAACTCGTACTAGAGTAGTCGCGTTGTGCGTGTGTGTAGGTATCTGTACTGTTCTATGTAAAAGTACCAATAAGCAGGCGCACCGAGATCGAGAAGCAAAGGTGCCTGTTGTTGTTTACATACATACATGTATATGACCGAGTGCGAATGGGTGATAACTTGAGCACGTCCCGTACGTTTTATGTGTGGATCGAGTCTGGTCCTGTCCTTGAGAAAGCAGTGAAGTCGACGACATTAGCTGTCCAATATGCCCCTGATCCGTAAACCCGACTGCGGCCACACATTTTTGAAGGCCCTGGTGTTCCTCTATAATGTGTTCTTCTGGGTAAGTTGGTTGCCATGGCTTTCATAAACGGGAGGATTTTGATCAATACGTCTATGTCGGTGCTTTACTATTTTCACGTTCGAAGGGAGCGAGCTTCTCCCGAATGGGTTTGCCAACAGCAAAGGACCCGGGAGCTGCGGCGGAGATTTGTGTTGATGTCCGTGCGGTGGCGTCGCATCTCGTCTTCACTCTCTCGCATGGCATTCAAGCCAAAATGAAAGTAGTGGTTTAGTTCACATGACGCTGTGTCGTACTTTGATCTCTCGAGGCAATGACATGTACAAACGTTTAATCTCATCCACCATCTAGCATAGCATCTAAGACCTAAAGAGATCCTATCTGTTATTTTAACCTCTCATTCTATATTTGAGGAATAATTTTTCGCATTTCACTTTCAGGCTGGCGAGAGTGTTAATTCACACTGAGATGAGGGACTCTCTTAGGACAGCTTGGTTTCCACATTCCACTTGATAGTATATGACATAATGTCAATGAATATTGTCTTGGCAAACATGTTCTAATGTCGCCTGAGAAAACACATTCATAATATGTTAATGTAATCTACATCATGTAAATTTACATCGTATACATTGTTTATGAATAATGATGAATGTCTGTCATCATGGAAACCTGATGATGTTTAAATGACAAAGTCAAGAGTAAATTCCCATTCTGTATCACACTTGAATTCTTTTGAATTCAGTTAAGACTGAGTTTTGTGGTGATACTGCCAGTTTATGCTGAGAAATACATGTTTTATTTTCGAGATCCTATTTCTACCACAGAATACTTAGGGTTGACTTGAAGATGGATAGCCACCAGGTAGAGTGAAGGACAAGCATGGTGGATCACCTTTCTGTGTTTTTGGTCCTAACAGTGCTAGCATGCAGCCCACAGGTTGACATTTCTGAGTCCCCATGCTGTTGAAGTAAACTTGGGCAGGCATCTATGGGAAATGCCTGCCGCATAGTAAAATTACCTTTTCCTCACCTGGTTCAAAAGCTAGCTGTATCACAAGTAAGGGTACTGTACACTTTGAGTGCCAGCCCGATGCAACAAGTACATGTGCAATTGTTTGTACATAGTATATTGAGCTATTGAAATTTCCACCAAATATGTGCTGTCTTCCATCAAGTTGAGATGCAGCCTTGTGCAGTGTTTTTTGTTTGTTTGTTTGTTGTTTTTTTTTATGTTTGATAAGGTGGAGCATGCCTTGAGCTTGTATTGATGTGGATTTGTCATAAAATTTTGGCCATATGTACAATAAAGGGATTCTCTACATAATAACAATACTTGATATAATTTGGATGAAATTTTGACATTATATTAATTATTATACAGTGTAGACAATTTCACTGTATGGTGTAGTCTTGAATGATATTCAAGAATTAAAAAAAAAAAACTAAATCTATAATGTGTTATCAACTAGCATTCACCGTTAAATGATCAGGAGCTAACAGGCTGTATTTAGATTGCCCATCTTTGCTGTCTCTCCTGTCCTTTGTATGTACCTATCCCTACCTCTGGTATGCATGTTGCGTGTTGTTTCGACAATATCACTTTGTTGAAATGGGAAACTTGTAAACTTCCATTTGAAATCCATACACGTGTATTTCATGGCTGATTTTCTTGAAAATCAACTTCTATTTTTTTTTTTGGTGAATTTACTGTATATCAGGGGCTAAGTCAACTTAAAGCATATTGAGTGGAATCAAATTTTAATCATCATTTTAATAGGTGCCAGTGAGGACTTTGTATACAGCACAATTGTCTACAAAGAAAGGTACGAATTTTTAGCAGTCAAAGCAAGTTCTGTTTGAGATGTGCTGTCCTTCAGTATATCATGCTGATAAATTATGGACAGTCAATGAGCATGGTATTTTGTGCAGTTTTATTAGTTTGCTGCTTTTCTTTTATTGTCTTTGTATTAATCTTCCTAGCACCAAGACCTCAGAATATCAGTTACAGTGAACACAAACAAGTTCTTATGGAGGCTAGAGGGTTAAGGCACATTTGCATGGCTGTTAACAAGATCGGTAGTTCCTGATACTATTCTCAAGGACTATTCTTTGTAAATATGTGTAGGTCATTCTTTCTGAAAGAAGGCAGTTAATAGTATGCATGTGTAAAATGTCCTTCCCAACTGAGGTATTAACTCCACTGTCTGTTTAGAAGGTCAGCCATTGCCCTAGTGGATTGGAAAACTCCACATTGTATGACTATGAATAGATAGAGGATACAACTTTTGTGCATTCACCTTGCAGAGCCATCTTGGCACAAGTTGCAAATCAATGCTATCAGCAGACTGAGTGCAGTGTGATTGTTACTAAAAAGCTGCAATGATTGACTGTGAAGTCCTTTGTAAAGATTAGGCCTTAGCCAGCTCTGCCAAACTGCAGGATCTGTGACATTTATAATTTATGTTTGTAAGTACTGTAAGTACATGGTGTAAGTGAAATAAACCCTGCCAGGAGAAAGGAGAACATGAATTCCTTCACCCCTCCCCCCCCCCCCCCCCACCACCACACCCTGTGGATACTTACATTGACGACTCAATACAGATGATGGTTTGTACAAATATCCTTTGAAATAATGAAACGGGGACAATGAATCCAACAGATTAAAGCTGAAGTGCATAAATCTTAGATAACTCTTGTAGTAGTATGGAGATTGACAAATCAACAATTTTTTTCTCCTTTTTTTTTTTTTTGTTTTTTAAAGTTATTTTGATCTGCAGTTGTTGGCAGCTGTGCATTGAGCTTATGACCTCACTTCCCTGTTTCTGTTTTGAATGTTGTTTTCGGTTTGCAGTCTGGGCGAACACTTTTGGTACAATGTACATAGCATAGTATAGATAGGCCTCCATCTTGTAAACATTAAAGGGATGATATGGATTTTTTTTTAGATGATGCAGGAAACCTCTTTAAATTATGAAATTTCAAAGAGCGTATAATTCTAAAGATGAATTCAAAGTTTATTTGATGAAAATTGGTTTTGAAATATCTGAAATAGGATTCGAACTAAAATTGACAGTAATTTGAAATTGATGTATAGAGATGAGGAAATTAAACGAGTATTTGATATAAAATTTTTGGGTGTTTTTATTGATGATAAATTGTCCTGGAATTCTCATGTGAATCATATATGTTCAACAATATCAAAAAGTATCAAGGTGTTCTGTACAAATTACAATTTCTTCCACAGAATATTTTAAAGATGCTGTATTATTCGTTTGTTTCAGTTCACATAAAATATTGTAGTATTGTTTGGGGTTTTACTACAAAGAAAAATATTGATCGTATTCATAAATTACAGAAACGCAGTATTCGTTTGATAACCAACTCTTCATATTTAGCTCCCAGTAAGCCATTATTTCTTAAGATGAAAATTCTACCTGTTCAAGAATTTATTTCTTTGGAAAGTATGATTTTTATGTTTAAAGTTTCCAACAATGTTCTTTCTGAAGTATTTCACAACCATTTCACTTTGAATTGTTCTATACACAATTATAGTACCAGGAATGCAAAAAATATTCACACACCATTAAACCGGATTTCAAAAACTCAATCCTCCATTTTTTACCATGGCCCTATTCTTTGGAATACTCTTCCTCCAACACTCAAGAGTAGCAAGACCTTACGTCAATTTAAAAGGCTTTATAAAAAAACATATTTTTGATGAAATGTATCTGAAATTGTAAGTATAAGTATGCATTGTTTCCACCTCTGCCTCTTTTCTTCTCTTTTCATAGTATCTTTGACATTTGTTTTATCAAATGAATTTGTATGATAATTGTTTAGTTGAAATGTATTGATAATTGTTTGTAGGGGATCATTTCCAACAAGCCTTTTGTGTGCTTTCTATGATCCCTCCATTCAAAATGTATAAATGTTCTAAGGCAATTGTATTTTGATATTTGTAGATGTTATGTTTTGATATGGAAATAAATGAATGAATGAATGAAACAAAGCAGTCCTTATAAAAGGTGGATCCCACCTTTTACTAGGATCACTTTGTTTTACTTCTAGAAGTTTTGGGGTGTCTCAGCCACTTCAAAACCAATTTTCATCACATATCTGTAGTTTGAATTCCTCTTAGAATTGTACATATTGTATGCCTTTCAGCATTTCATGAAGTGGTATGTGTCTAAGTATCCGGCAAAAAAATATTTTAAAGGGATAGTACAGTTTTAGTGGAGATGAGAATTGGGTTTTTAACTTTTTGCGAGATACCAAGAAAACACTTATGATATAGTACTTAACATACCGTTTTAAGAAGAATTCAAAGTTTATTTGACAAAAATCGGAATGACTGAAACATCCAAAAACAAAGTAAAACAAAGCGATCGTAATAAAGTGTGGGTCCCACACTTTATTAGAATTGCTCTTTTTTGATATCTCAGCCATTTCAAAACCAATTTTCATCAAATAAACGTTGAATTCCTCATAGAATTACATGCTCTTTCACATTTTATTAGAGGTTTCTCATTATCTCACCAAAGAATGTTAGAAACCTGAAATTAGGTCTCAACCATAACTGTGCAATCCCTTTAAGCTATTTAACTTCTCATGTCAACCAATACTTTAAACCATCCCTTTAACAGGTGTAGTTCTAAAGTACGGTATAAACTTATTTTATCAGCATTATTGTGAGTGACAGTATTAAAACCCTCTGACTATAGATCTAGTCAGTGAGACTGAAATAAAAACACTGGACTCATCTGTAGCCCATGCAGAGAAAAGGTCAATTCATAATCACTGACTGTGCATTAAAGTGCAATTCATATCTCCGTACCCTTCTTTTTTCCCCCCTACTAAAGTGTAAAGAGTACATTCCTTGAGAGCCCCAGACCTGGGCAGGTTCCATGATTCATACTGCCAAGAAAGTAGTGTGTAGAACACGCCACGGTATTCGATGTAAGCACACTCTCCATCCTGTGCGGGGCAAGGGAGCCGTACCGTGTGAATCACGGACGTGTTTGTCTCTTGGCAACGATTTCACAATATCCTGTCCCCGTCCCTGTAGTGTGGGCACGAACTGGGAGGACATGACGAGAATTGTCGTAGTGTGAAGCAGAAGCTGACTCATTTCTGGGCTGTGTAAACAGCATCGTGTGGGAAATTCAATTCATCTAATTTGTTGAATTTGTTTGTTGTTTGTCTAATTCCACTAACCTACAAACTGTACATTGTAATGCTCTATTTTTAGATATCATTATAAGTTGTTGGGTATTTTTTTTTTTTCTGGAAGAATGACTGACAGGTGCCTGCAATGTACAAGTTTTTAATGAATCTTTACCCACTTCATATTTTTTTCCAAATTTGTTGTGTTTAGTGTGATAGTTTGATCGCAAATTACAGAATTTTAGTATTTTTTTATAACATTCACCATTTTTCTTCTATGTCCTTCTATAAGTTTAAAACAAATTATATTCAAATCTTTGTTGATATCATGACCATGAAATATTGCCATCAGTTAAGACAAAAACATTGAAAAAGAATAAGAATGGATTATGGTAAACTTAGTTATATAGTAAACCACGGTGATACCTCGTAGCCTCTATAAAAGTGGCCTGAAGATGTACTTTCAATGCAATACTAATATCCATTGGGTAAAAACCCTCACTCCCACCATGCTTTCATATAATATATCTCATTGTGTGCAGTGAATGTAGCCTAAAACCTATGATGTGCATTCCAATCATGGATGTGTACACAGTCTCCTTGCTATTTCAGGGAGTTCTTGTCAGTTTCCTTTGTGCTGTACAAAGTATCAGACAGAGGCTGATTATTATGCAAAGTATTAAAGTTGCATTGTGGTAAAGCAATTTCCTCTTTTTTTCCTGAGAGTTTTATTCCAGTGGACTTTGTGGTTTGCATTCGAGGCAAAACATTATGATTGTATGCTATATAAAAAAAAAAGTCCCCCCCCCAAAAAAAAAAAAAGAAAGAAAGAAAAAGGTGTACATTTTTATGATTAAATTTCCAAAGTAATTTCATCCTGAAAAATGAGGCTTTTTTTTATGGCCAAGTCTTTAACTGCACCTCTGTAAAATCAAACTTACATGTATGTGTACAGCATCATTGACTTCAAGCTGGTGGACCATATTTACCCAGCCCAAGCATCAAGATGCATGTCAACCTGAAGCCACCATCGTGATTACTATTTTACATACGGCCCTTCAACTGCACTTGCCAATTTCTTTATCAGAACAGCAACAGATTGTAATTTAATGCATTGCCAAGCAGTGTTCTGAAAACAGATCTATGTATAATTCCAACACGTTTGAAGATGTTCTCCAGCGTTACTCTGCTATGATTTTAAAGGCGAAGGCTAGTAACTGATCAGTGGGAATCAGTGGAAATGCTGGGAGATGATTGTTCCAATCCTTATGGGATTCATTCAAGAGTTTATTGTATATCTATTGCTGTGTGAAAATGATTTGCTTCAGAATGGTCTCATATTCAAGTAATGTGCAGTTTAATGCTTCCAGGTTAGCGTCCCTGGTCAGTGACGGAGCATTAATCTGCACATTACTTGAATATGAGACCGTTCTGAAGCAAATCATTTTCACACAACAATAGATATACAATGAACTCTTGAATGAATCCCATAAGGATTGGAACAATCATCTCCCAGCATTTCCACTGATTCCCACTGATCAGTTACTAGCCTTCCCCTTTAATAGCTGCACATTGCATCACAGGGCCGAGTGATACTGTACTAGATCCAGAGTTTTTCAGCATACCAGTACTTCATCAAAGTTCAGAAGTCTTCAGCTCTCACTGTATTTCAAGTATCATGTACCCTAGCAATGTCATAATGTTTCCTTTCAGGTCAGCAAAGTCTTTACCTTAAAGGGACTGTATACAGCTGTAGTACTGGTTGAGGTGAGGGATTCATGTTTTGAATATTTCTAAGTGAGATATTGAGAAACCTCTTATGAAAGAGCATGTAATTTTAAGAAGGATTCAACATTTATTTGATGAAAATTGGTTTTCAAATGGCTGAGATGTCCAAAAAAGTGATAGTAATAAAAGGCAACAGGCCACAACTTTATTAGCCTGTTCTCTTTGTTTCACCTTGTTTTTGGATATCTCAGCCATTTCAAAATGGATTTTCATCAAATAAACTTTTGATACCCCTTAGAATTGAATGTTCTTTGACATCTCATAGAGTGGTTTTTTAATATCTTGCAAAACGTTAAAAGCTAAATCCTCGCCTTGACCAGAACTGTACACACCCTTTAATTCAAATATACTCCCAGCAATTTAGTGGCATGATATGAAATACATTTTTCTCACCAACTTAGCGCTGAACACTGAACTGTTTTCCCCACCCTGCATGCTTCGCAACAGTCACTTATACATTGTTCATTGTATATTAGCAGGAAATATCATGGTGATCACAATTACCATATGTGGCTATTAATTTGCTGATTCATTTCAACAAGGGATTGAACACAAGAAGCAGGATCTGGTTTTGTACAAACATGTACATTTTTGTACATATCTGTATACCATTGATACAATGTACATAGTATGCCGGTGCATGAATCACACGCACATATACCCGGTATTCAAATAAAAAAGAGGAAATGATAATGATTAAATGAAACAGCAATGAGTCATCAAAGAAATTATCTTATTAATGTCTTGTATGTCTTTGCATTGTATGGAAACATGTGAGGAAGATTATGCTTCATACAGAATAATGCTTAAATGCTTGTAATTTGTTTTATTATTGTCAGCATTTCTCTGTACTGTGTGTTGTCAACTAAATTTTTTTTCTTTTGCTGTCATTTATTATTCTTTCAAAAATGTCAGCATACATTGTACTGCATTTCTTCAAATGAATGAAACTGAAGTGGATGGAGCATCTTACACTTGTACATGTACACATTGTAGGTACTTAGATCTACATGATACGTAAGTGTACATGATGTCTGGCAAGACAGAATGAGATGTGTTAAACGCTGGACCCATGAGTGCACATGGAAACAGAAGACCCCTTTGTCCTCTGTGTGATTCACATTTGTATGTTAGGAGCTCATATCATGGCCTTTAAAATGCCTTTGATAGGTCACGGGATACATTGTGTGCCTTTAAACTGTATTTGCATTGTATCTCAAAGGGGACTGGAATACGTACACGATTGTACAGTTGTAGAAAGTCTCTGTCAGTAACTTAATCATCTGTGCTAGAGATACACAATGCACATGTGTAGAAAACTCTTGTTTTGCAAACTTAAAGGGGATGGCTGGTAACTATGATCAGTGGGAATCAGTAGGAATGCTGGGGAATGATTGTTCCAGTTCTTGTGGGATTCATTTGAGAGTACATTATATATCTATTGTTGTGTGAAAATTATATTTGCTTCAGAACGGTCTCATATTCAAGTAATGTGCAATTTAACGCCCCGTCACTGTACAGGCATTCTTATCTGGAAACACTAAACAACACATTACTTGATATGAGACCATTCTGAAGCAAATAATTTTCACACAACAACATATAATGTACTCTTAACCCGTTGAGGACGAGTCCCGAGTATACTCGGGCAGGTGTCTATGGGAATTGCGTGTTGTAGCAAAATCAAACCATCCTCAACGGGTTGAAATGAATCCCACAAGGATTGGAAAAATCATCCCCCAGCATTCCCACTGATTCCCACAGATCAGTTAGTAGCCATCCCCTTTAAGCCAGTGAACTATCGTGATTCACAAGCTCTCATTCCTTTTTGCTGCACTTTGCTTCTGTTTGTTATTTTCTATTCACTGTTCGAGAATTAGACACGAAAAGAAAATCATACTTTGATAACACTCTCTGTCAACATCTCATATTCAGATTGGGATGTGTGAGCATTCTGCACCAATGTGCAGCATAATTCATGCACCTTTTCGCAAAGAGTATTTAAAGCAAAAGTGTCCAGAATGCCCAATGTACAACAAACCCTGTTCAAACCAGCATTCCATTTAGTAGTAAATCACAACAAAATGCTGGCTCTGAAAGACTATCGAGAAAACTTTCATTTCATTGTCTTGTTTGATACATTTGTAGTTTTTACAGTTTACATTGTCAATCAATTTTTGAAAATCAAAATGTGCATTCCATTTCTAGCTATTTGGCACCACACTCTTGGGGGTGGGCATCTATGCAGAGGTTGAGAAGAGAAACTACCAAGCTGTGGACAATGTCATACTCAGCCCGTCGTCCGTCCTCATCTTCGTCGGTTGCTGTATGTTCATCCTGACTTTCATCGGGTGTGTCGGAGCCCTGAGGGAAAACATCACTCTCTTGAAGATTGTAAGTAGAATTATTTTCATTGCCCTTTTTTTTTTTTCGATTAATTTCTAAAGTTTAGAAGTTTGTACAGTTGTAGGTAGTGAAGTCCACTGAGTCAGACTGAGAAACCACATTTCACAGCTCATCTCTCAAGACCAAAACTTTATAGGTGAAAAATGATACAATTACAATTTAAAAACAACAACAACAACAATACATTCATGTTGCGGCCTTCAATCTTTTCAGGTTGAAGTTGGAGGCATAGCAACTGATCATCTCTGTGTGATAGACCATGGAGAAGTTGATAGAACCAGCACCGTAGATCTAAGTTAAGTGTACATACCATTTCAGCTGGCCATATAAGATGATATATTCCAGTATGACTCTTTATCATCAGCCTTATTTTTCCTGTAATGACAAAATAATGATATGAAATATCTGAAATCTAAATCATAAAAAACTATACACACGACTGTGCTGCAAGAGATCCTAATGTGCTTTATTTTACAAAATTGTAAGTACAATGTTCAATGTGTAATGATTATATGGCATGCTTGAGTTCTTCTTTGCCTGATTATTAGATGGTAGAACACTCGTTCAGATGTACAACATGTACACGTATAAGACATCACCAATATTGGATAACATATTTTCACTTTTTGCATGCTTTTAGTCAGATTTTCTGTCAAACTGTGTATGTACCCAAGTAAGAATGTTTAAAGGGAAATTCCAGACAATTTGCATAATTTCACATCATGTAGTACATAAATCGACAACTCCAGGTATAGATTTGTGGAATTTATTGTGGTTCTTGATCAGAGAAACAATACTTTGAAAAACCTTCGACAAATTACACTGAACAAGGATGATGACAGAGGAGGTTCACGTATTTCAGAAATGTAGCAGTGTAATTCCATTACAATACCACTTGCTTGCGAGTTCACCTGTGTATAATCTATGCATGCCTTCTTCTTTTATTCTGTTTCCATGAGCCCCAACTCATGCATTCCTATGGTGACTCTGCTATGTCATCATCCATGTTCACTGCAATTTGTTCTAAATTTTGAAATTATTCTTATTCTTCATCCCAGTTATCATAAATTCTGAAACTCTGTCCTCAGTATAACTAATTTATAGTTGTTCAAATGTAAAAATTTGAAAATCATCCGGAGGTCTCCTTTAACAGCCATTTCAAACCTACATGTATAGTTAGACATCTGTCATATCACTATCAGCAGTACTGTGTAATAGCTATGTCATAAATGTAAGGAATTTATGAAAAATGCACACCAATTTTTTTTTTCAATGACATTGATATACTGTATACGCCATAATTACGTTTTAGCGAGTCTAAATTTTTGCAAATCGGAACTTCAGAACAATTTTGCGAATGGTTAAATTCACGACATTGTGGAGTACATTACTGAAGATAGAAATGTATACAGGCGCACATGTCACATTCATGTTGGGATAAGTTAATATGTTTGCATGTTTTACAATTTGCGAATAGCATAACTCACGAAATTCATAAAAATAACAAGATCGCAAAATATTCGGCATATACAGTAGTCATTTTCAGGTATGACGACGGCAGATAACTGCATTGTATGGCCCTTCAGTCACTGTTTGAGATAGAAAGCACATCATTTCATTTGTTTTGTGATAGTAAGAGCAGCCTCTGATCACCTGCCAAGTGAATGTTTTGAGTCAAGTGAATGGTGTAATATGTTGTGACCTTTCCCTAGTTTGGCTGGACCATCACGATCGTCTTCATGCTACAGCTGATAGCTGCCATCATGGCCATCGTCTTCAAGACAAAGGTACGGCAGCCCTCTCAAAGCTTGGATTCATCCACAGTTGATGATAGATTTTGGAAAAGAGGCACAAACAAAGAGGAAAAGGGCGATGCCTCCTCTTTTTTCTACTTTCCCTTTCAAATCTGCTTTCGATTCAAAAGGATATACATATAATATGTGGAATCATGGTCATCATTTAATGTAGCATGGAACTGCAGATTCTGAAACGTAATAGCAGTTTTGTTGCTGCCTGGAGTAATTACAATTTTTGATTTGTGAACTTATTATTATGGGGAGATTGCTCAAACCAACTGACCAGTTTTTATGAATTATGCAGACAATGTATTAAAAGCATGAGATCAGGCATGATTAGCCCACTTTTACTTGGGGGGGGGAAGGTTCAATATAGAGTCTGAGGTCATGCACAACAAACCATGGACAAAGTCTTTACTGCAAAAATGGTATTTTCATGGTTGTATTATTCCTGTTTAAAGCATCGATGACATTTCACAAGAGTTAATCATCTATAGTGCAGAATGATCTGCTATCATGAAAGCGTTGAAATCAGGTTGAATCATTTTAACCAACACTGAATCTTGTTTTATGTATTCCTTTTACTTCATCATAACAGTACTTGTAAATGAAAATCAATCAATGTTGATTTATTACAGTAGGCAACATTCATGTATAACATGTGAGCGATTTCATTTTTTAAATCTTTGTATAATTTCCTTGCAGGCAAAAGCTCTTGTGAGCAACAGTTTTAAGGGTGCCCTTGACAACTACTACGATGACCCTGACATTCACTTTGCCATCGACACTATCCAGTTGAAGGTAAGCAGATACTAGAAAGCTGATAGAAGGTAGGATTTATCATCAAAATGCAGCTGAATTCAAGATTTGTGAAAATATTTCTTCATACATGTATCAACCCACCTTTTTTTTTTTGATGAAAAATTGCTGGGCTGCACTGTCAACTCAAATCAAACTTAACCCGTTTCTTCCGCAATTCTCTGAGTGCCCTGAATGCCCCCCCCCCCCCCCCAATGAGATTCTTTTTGCCTGTCGATCAGAGAACAGACAGGTTGGTAATCCACATACACGTATGTGCAAAAGCAGTCAAGCAGTACATGATGACATAAATGGTATCCCGGGGTACCAAACAAAAATCAGCCATTTTGTTGAATCATTTATTTTTTTAAAAAGGTTGTACCCTGGGTGCCAAAAAGAGGAAATTATTTTGGTGCTGGAGCTAGCGCGCGCTAGCTACTGCACTGCACTGCACTAAAGCACACGCTAGTGGTATCGCAGCTTCCATGCACGCATAGTATAACATGCAGTGGCATGGGAATGACTATGTACACGCACACACAGTGCATGCATTTTTCTCTGGCTGTCCTCGAGTGGACGTGAGGTGGCGCTACACAACGCGGTTACCCGGGGTACTACGGTACCCCAGGGTAACGCGTGATGCATCACATGTACATTGTACCCCCTTCCCTTGGTCACCTACATGTGCCATCTAACAGTGAAAATATCGATCGATTGCGAGGTATGAATAGAACATGTGCAAATTAAGCTCAAGATCATATTTTAGCCTATTAATTAAAAGCTTTGAGAGTCTACTTTTTGGTCTGTTAATCTCTTTTTGCATATTCAACAATTGTACATCACAAAAACTTCCAAAACTCATTTCAATTCTTATGTATTTTATTGTTTTTGGAATTTCTTATGTATTTCTTTGTTTTTCAAATTTTGTTTTTGCTTTGTTTTTTTATTGGAAATTGTCACTGACCACTTTTCTACCATAATTAGCATAAAAGTAATCAATGAAAGTGATTAATTGTAAAAATAATCAGGTTTTTATGACTTTCATGAGAGAGTACTGTTTTCCATAGGAAATGTACTCAAAATCACAAAATTGTGCCCATTTTGGGCCGACGTGCCGTAACAAAAATGGGCGTGGCTTTGAAAAAGTATGCGCGGACGTTGCAAATTTGGTCTCAAAAGTTGCGCGAGACTTGAACGAAGAAAGTCAAGAAGCCTCGCGACGAGGCCTTCTCGCATTATGGCGTGAAACGTTGTTGAGAGGGGGTGGATTCTGACCCCCCCCCCCCCCCCCCCCCAGCCCTGTTAGGGTTAAGTCTAGTTTCTCTCAGTTGAACATTGTGTTAGCAGTGAAGAAGAGGATAAGCTGTTGGCACTTTGACACAGGCGCTATAAAAGGTGTTTTTTTTTTTTTTAATCTTGTGATTTGTATGATTTGCCAAATTTCACCCAATTAGCCAAAATGTTGAGTTGGCTCAGTCAGATACATGTCTACTTTCCAATTAAGAGACTCAGGTTTTGGCGCATAATGTCTCCACCTGAGTAATGTTGTTTGTTATCATGCTGTCAGTTCTGGTACATGGATAAGTAAGAACTGACCCTTTGATTTTCAAACAGGTGATAAGCATTGTAGTCAGCAAACAGTTTTGACAATTTCTTTTTGCCATACAAATGAAGGAACCAATTTGTTGCTTGTATGACATTATTTTTGTTCTCTGTACTGTGCTGTTTTCTCTCCTGTTCTGTTCATTTCACTGAAGTTTACTTTGTATTCTAATGAATACAGCTTGAATGCTGTGGAGGTTTTGATTACAAGGACTGGGAGCAGAACCTCTACTTTGCCTGCAACGACAAGGGGAGCTGTGGTGTGCCCTACTCCTGCTGTATATCAAGCAAGGTAATGACACTGAAGAAGCTGCCTTTTCACCTAGTTTCAACACACCCTGCAATCAAACTAGACCACGCATTGCAGAGACAGTCAGGAAAGGTGTGATCTTTTTTTTTTTCATTTTAATTTTTTTTTTACAACTGACCGTCCACAATGGTATCTTGACTGTCCCTGAGCTGCGGGGGCACTTACAGCTTGGGGCAAGCCCTACTACTTGACACCAGATGACGTACATGTGGGCATTTGATGAATACAGTTGGGCACTAATGATAACGTCCCAAGGTCACCCTCCCCTTCGAATTTTGTCCCCAGACCCGACTTGACTCACAGGGACAGGGTAGAAGTCATGGTGAGAGTCCACACTATTGTTTTGGAGGGGAAGGTCCTGCGATATGGGACCTAGCGTGAACGCGGGGCTTGCTGCAATCGTTATTACTCATGCCAGGTTTTCATGCTTATGCAAGAGTTGCTATTTTTGACGGGAAGTTAGGTGATATGTCAGTGATTGCTCAGATTGAAACGCAGCACACTTGCCAGAGAACTAAGTTGCTGCTGCTAGTGATTTTGAGATTGATCACAGACTGACTCATCCTTCTTGGGACAAATTTGAATTTCTTTGAGTGGCAGAAGAAGGGAAACAGGAAAATCAATTGTCTGCAAAACCGTGCCTGAAATAAGGCATTTCTCTTAATAAATTGTCATGCCTTGTATGTAAACTCTTGAAGTGTGTGCTCATTTTTTTTTTTCAAATTGCTTTACCTCATGAGTTAAGCATTCCATAATTACCTCAAATGCACACAATTCCAACTGATGCTCTCAGTATATTAATGCATATCCTGACCTTGTGGAGTTTTGCAAATAGAATCAATGTACATGAGATGTGTGATGTTCATGGTAGCTTCATTTTAAAGCTATGTGTTGAATCTACACAGTTTGTGCAAATCAAACTCCACAGGTTGTATAGTACACTGTTACCCTTCAATTACAACAGCAGAGAAGAAGCTGTCCTGACAAGTTGATAACCTCTCATCATACATTGTTAAAGTGAGGCAGAATGTGCTGTCAAAACTGACAGCTACGTTTTGATATGGGATGCAGATGAGGAATGGAATCATATAATGTGAATATTTTAGTCATTCAAACTGATTGATACAAATAATCATTTTATAATGAAATGTTCATCTCTCTTGCAGACTGATATGGTTGTGAACACGCAGTGTGGAGCAGGCATCCGGGAGGGTAACCCTGGACCATTTGCGCTTGATGAGAAGATCTTTGTCCGGGGCTGCACGGATGCCTTGCTGGTCTGGTTCCAGGACCATCTTGACATTTTCATCGGGCTCACTTTGGGCCTGTGTCTGCCGCAGGTGGGTACCTTTAAGTGAATTACGGCAAATTATGCAATTTACATACAATTGATGCGTGAAAGCACTTCGTGACAGATAGTGAAAAGGCAGTGTATAAACTGTATTATTATATGATAGTGTGGGGTGATGTGTCTTATGTGTATTTTTATTTATAGGAAATAGGCCAGGCCATGGGAAAATGATCCAAAACTTTCTAACTTCAAAATTCTATGCAATAATAACTTGAATCTTTATATGCTTGAGTGGACAGAGTGAGATTCAGTAATAGTATTTGAAGACCCAAAGGAAATCTTACAAAGATTGCACAAATGCCTCTTATTGTAAACCAACATGACTGTGTAAAGGATACAGTGCAAGGCTTGACTCAATCTCATTCTGAATGTAACCTGATGCACAGATTACACCTTTTATATGAATATTCTATGTTAGTATTCATAAAAGTAGTTAATGGTGATTGTCTCCTATGCAGATATTGATCAACGCTGAACTTATGCTAATACTCATTTCAACACCGTATTCAACATATTCAGCCCTACTGTGGAGATGCCTGATTATAATCAGTTTTTATTTCCCAAATGTTGGAAAATATTTTACAGAGGAAATATATCTGTTGTTGACAGCAGTCTTCCATTGGGCCCTGGAGGAAACAATTAACCCTTTCATTTTTATCGATAAGCTTCAACAGGTGGTCCGAACATTTTGACAGATATTGTTCTCAGGGGCAAAGAATGCAGATTTGTTAAAATGGTACATTTGGTCCCCCTCTAAAGGTGTTGGACCAAGCTAGCGATGTGTACCAAAAAGACTGATTGTTTAGCCATCTTCTCCATCCACTTGAACAGGTAGATTTTATTGCGTGTACAGATACATGTTGAGGGAAAGCTGCATAGTTTGTACATCTAGTTGTTTGTAAGACCCCTCAAGTTGTAGCTTCAATTTAGTCAGTTATACATCATCAGGGGACACTGCAGGTATGTTGCTTTAAAGGGATCGTATATTTTTGGTTGAGACCTAATTTCAGGTTTCTAACATTTTTTGGTGAGATAATGAGAAACCTCTTATGAAATATGAAAGAGCTGTAATTCCATGAGAAATTCAACGTTTATTTGATGAAAATTGGTTTTGAAATGGCTGAGATATCCAAAACAGAGCGATTCTAATAAGTGTGGGACCCACACTTTATTACGATCACTTTGTTTTGCTTTGTTTTTGGATGTTTCAGTCATTCCAAACCCGATTTTCATCAAATAAACTTTGAATTCCTCTTTAAATGGTACCGTATGCTCTGTACTATTTCATAAGTGTTTTCTTGGTATCTCGCAAAAAGTTAAAAGCCCAATTCTCATCTCCACCAAAACTGTACCATCCCTTTAAAACTTCAAATTCAATTTAGCTGGGGGGGGGGGGATAAAAGATATCGGTATGTTTGTCATATTTGATGATTCATGCACATCATTTACAGTGAGTCATCATCTTTTAGACTTCAAGATAGCACTCTCACTCCCCCCCAATTCCCTCATCAGAAGGAATCCATGATGACCTTGTTCTGTAAGGGTAATAAAGTTCATTTGACATTCCTCCATCCTATACTTCTTTGTTGAGAAAATGGTGTGAATGAAGCCAATCAAAGAATTTGATGTAAAAGTGTCAATTCAGTGAATGTCTGACCAGTGTTTTCTTTCCTTTTCTTCAGCTCTTTGGTTGCCTTTTGGCATTTTTCTTTATCATCAACATACAGGATTTGCAAAAGAAGTATGAATCTCTTTTTTTCCCTTGTTTTTGTTCTTCTTTCATTTGCTTTACAATTTTGTTTCTTGCTTTAACACTAACACTGAGTGTAACTCCGCTCTCTCATCTCACATATTCTATATCCGGGAGGGACACAACTGAATTACGTTTGTTTTTTTTCCATTTCACCTCTGACTTGACTTTAACACTTACTGAGAGGTTTTTGTTGTTGTTGTGGGTTGAGATTGAGGTTACTCATTGCAGTATCCCAAGTTCTCTCTCTCTCTCTGTCTTTCTCTTTCTTTCTCCTTAATAATTTGAACTCTCTGTTGGTATCATTTGGACTGAGTCTTGGGTAATAGACAGCACTAAAGGAATTTGTTCAAGATTCCGTAGCGTAGAAATATCGGAGAAATATCAGAGAAATATAGGTGGCCCAGTTGGATTGCTCTTCATTTCCTGCCCACTGGCTGCACATTCCAAAGCCATGCATACCACCCATCAACCATGCGTCAGTGAATAATATGTGCATCGAAGTGTATGCTCATTGGTAATGGTTGACTCCAGTCACAATTTTTGGCTGTGTGTGTACTTGCATAGAGGTCAGTGTTGAAGCTTTACACAATTCGTTACGGGGATTCGTGAATATATCTGAACGGGGCCAGCCTTCCCACTCCATGATATCATTGTGTAAGAAAGCCAAAGAAAAGCATAAAAGAGCTTGTAATATCAAATCATTCTTAGGCTTTGAGTTTTCAGGTATGTTTTGTTTTTCAGCATCATGTTGCAGTGTTCTATGCGTTAATATCATAGACTTTATAAGAGTAAATTGGTGATGGATTTCATTAATTCTCATCAGCCTTGCCATCATTCAAAGATAATATGTGCGTTCATAATACCTATGTAAATTAATAGGTAACCTAGCATTTCATCAGTAATGTCTAAAACTGCAATACGCTACATTAACATTGTTGTAAGGGTGGGTTTTTTTTGTTGCACAATATTTTTCTTTTATTTTTGTTCTTCACCAAATATTCATTTTGTCTGTAGAATATACTGCCTAATTAACATCTATTTGTCACTCATTAAAGTTTTTTGCTTAGATGCCTGCAAATTAGATAGGGTTAATATTGTTACAGGTTACATGTACATTCTTTAAAAAATTAAAAAAAAAAACTTTATGTACATGGTTTGATCCTTTTAAATCATCCAGCATTTGAAATATGAGTATCATTTTTGCAGTTGATAGGCAAGGCACTGATGTACAAGTGTACAGATGTGTATAATATACATGTTATTGCAGGCTGTCCAAAGCTTGGGGGACAGTTTTGACACCATCCTCAAGAAAATGTAGAGAACAGTATTTGTCTGACAGTACTTGCAATGATTTGGTCTTGTGCTGAAAACTTGCAGTATTACAATCAATATTAAACACTACAGAAATGTTACTGCAAGGAGCGTTTCAGATGTTGCCTTACAAATTTGTACATCTATGACTAGGTATAGTTCTGTTGATTTGCCTACTCTGAGCTCCATTTGGATTTCATGCCATATATATTCTTGCATGCGCCTAAGAAATGTCATCTACTATTCCATATTAATTGGCTTCTTAACCCAATGTTTATGGGACCTTGAGTGTGTCATATTTTGGTTCACGGGGGAATGGCAATAGCTAGAAGAGAGAGGGTTAGACGTGCCTCCCTGCTATGATGCAGCCTGGACCTTAATAGGATAGCCCAGAACACAATTTTATCATATTAGGTGTTGCTCCCTCTGTAAGTAGAACTGTAATGGAAGGCACAAGACTTACTTGCGTTAGGCAGACAGCCTTGTCCTCAGAGCATTTAAAAAAAAAAAGAACAGAAAAAGAAAAAAAATATGTTTTTTAGTTAAGTCCTTGAGTGAACAAAATTTACAGCATCTCTGTCTACTGGCCCACACACATACAGCCTACCAGTGAACATTGAACACTACATGCATACTGTGTTTAGAGATCAGAACAAGGTGATGTTTGGTGGTGCAATTTCCTTTATGCCTGCATGCCTTCCTTATGTTCTGGTTGATCCTTAGAGGCCATCATTCCCCCATACCAAAGAAAGATGGAATGAAGTTTAGAGTTAGAGAGTTAGATTTATGCATTTTTTTTTCTAAAAAAGGGAATGTGAGATACATTCATACTGCAGAAATTGGACAATTTACTTTTGTCATTCCTGTTGCCATGGGACATTCAAGGATTTAAGACAAGCTTGAGTAGAATTGCATCAATTTGGGTTTTTAGCTCACCTGAGCCAAAGGCTCAAGTGAGCTATTGCGATCGCCCTTCGTCCGGCGTCCGTCGTGCGTCGTCCGTCGTCCGTCGTGCATAAACTTTTTACATTTTCATCTTCTTCTTGAAAACCCCAAGACCGATTTCCATCAAACTTGGCAGGTAGCATCCCTAGGGGGTTAGGAACTCAATTTGTTAAAATGGGCACCATGCCCCACCCAGGGGGCCCCCAGGGGGGCCCAAACCCCCCAAAATTAAGGAATCTGTAAAAATCTTCTTCTCTAGAACTAGAAGTGATAGAGCTAAGTTAATACTATGAGTTAGTACATTGATGACTGTAGTTTCAAGTTTGTTCATGGCAGAATCACGGGTGCCCCCCTTGGGACCCAGGGGAGGGGGGTGGGGAGCGGTCCTAATGGGGCCTAAATTGTACATTTTCATCTTCTTCTTGAGAACCCCATGACCCATTTTCACCAAACTTGGCAGGTAGCATCCCTAGGGGGTTAGGATCTCAATTTGTTGAAATGGGCACCATGCCCCACCAAGGGGGCCCCCAGGGGGCCCCAAACCCCCCAAAATGAAATCTTTAAAAATCTTCTCTAGAATCAGAAGTTATAGAACTAAGATAA
This sequence comes from Diadema setosum, assembly GCA_033980235.1. Taxonomy (NCBI): domain Eukaryota; kingdom Metazoa; phylum Echinodermata; class Echinoidea; order Diadematoida; family Diadematidae; genus Diadema; species Diadema setosum. The sequence goes on from CM067061.1 coordinate 43,582,456, forward strand.
TACTATGAGTGAGTACATTAATGACTGTAGTTTCAAGTTTGTTCATAGCAGATCCAGGGGTGCCCCTATTGAGGGCGGGGAAGGTCCAAATGGGGGCCTGAATTGTACATTTCCATCTTCTTCCTGAAAACCTGATGATGGATTTTCATCAAACTTGGCAGGTAGCATCCCTAGGGGGTCAGGATCTCAATTTATCAAAATGGGCACCATACCCCACCCAGGGGGCCCCAGATATGGCCCCAATCTCCCCAAATTAAGGAATCTTAAAAAATTTGGGCCCTTTTTTTTTATTGTACATTTTCATCTTCTACTTGAGAATGCCTGGTCAAATTTTAGTAGAGCTGTGAATAATTTAGATTAGTGACTGCGTGAAAGGTGAACTTGCGATACTCAGGTGAGCGCTAGACCCGCGGGTCTCTTGTTTTTTATTGTTTTTGCTGAGAAAGAAGGAAAGACATAACACTGGTTCAGTGCCAGCAATTTACAACACTGTGAAAACATTGTTAGTAAATTGTGTTAGGTTATATTATTATATATACTTGTAGAAAACTACTTTGTCATCTCATCTAATGGAATAGTGTTCACCTATTTAAAGGTACATCGTAATATAACTCTCATGGTTTCATTGCTGTATGGATTATAAATTACTGGATGTCACTATAATATATAAACTAGGGCATATATTCAAATATGCATAACTCTCAATACTAGCAGGTTTCATTTCAAATATTGTATTCATTAATTGACATCAAACAAATGATTAACAGCCTAATACATCAATATATTTTATGAACTCACACCATTGCACTTAATTCAACATTAACAAGCTATAGGAACAAGTTGAGAGTGAGAGGCACATACCGACTTGGTGTCTGCTCAATAGACTACATATAATCCATGCACAGAAAATATTTTAGTTATTGCACAAGCTGAATTATTCCATTTGTGATTATTCATGCAGTGGCAATCTTTATCAAACTTGAGGACATTTGGTTGATTCTTTGAAAATAACTTTCTGTACTGACAGTTGTCTGCAATGACCTATCTTCATGTTCTCTGATTTTAGCTTTGATTTCTTGTTGAATATGTGTGAGGTTTATTCTTTATTTTGCTTTGCCAACATAGCACAATTGGACACAATGGCACTATTGTTTCTAATGCCACTCTGTTGTGATAAGCAAGAACCTTCTCACTGAAAATATAAATTGTCGCTTTCTTTGTTTTAGGCTCAAATTCAAGAATATATGATATCCAGTTTTCAAAGTCATGTGCATTTTATCATAAGAGTATTGGAATAATCCAGTCTGAAACAAGAAGTGCCATGGCTATGGATAAAACGTTTATTATAAATTTGATCAGTTCCCACAGTATCATGGAAGCACCAAGAAGTCCTTCCACAAGGTTTTAAGCTATCACCATAAATGCATGAAATTGTGATACATGATAGTAAAGGGGAAAAAAAAATCAATCCCCAAACCAATTCGCTCATGTGTCATTAATGTTTGCATACTTCGTTAGACAGGTTATGTGGAGAAACCCAAATACTTTTTTGAAGCTTCTCTAATTTGAGCAAACTGAAGGCCATTCACAAGTAAAAGAATTTCACAAGAGATTTTATGAACAATTAACACATCAAGTAGTCAGCTGTACTAACTTGTTCAAAATTTACACGTGACAGCAGCATTCAATAGAGTGCCAAAGCGATTATGTCACAGTCTTTTGTTTTAACCAGGGTTAGAACCAGGTGCAAGCATGGTGGGCAACAATAGTGTTCACATATTTTGGCCAGGTGAGGCTATTTAGAACCTGTTTCCATGGTGATGAATGGCTGTGGCATCACACTTTGGTACTCTGTAGAAACAGGTGAAGTAAATAGGGTATTTCTTTGTCCTTGTTGAAAAATTCAGAAGTACAAGCACATTAGTGGGCCTGCTTATAACTGAATAAAGGAAAGGAAATCAATAGAAGTGACTACAACAGTTGCCTATTCTACCATCTAGTCCGAATTGTAGGAGTATTTGAAGGCATTCCCTTTATGATTACTGTGGAATCATTGTCATATTTACAATACGATTTGTGGGTTGTTGTTGTTTTGTCAGTTACTCGGATGTCTCCTGACGTGGCTCTTCATCTCTAAGATCAGGGAGGCCCAAGACCAGTATGATTACCACCAGGCACCAACATCCTCGGACAAGAAATAGGTCAGAATTGGGGTCGGCATCCTCATGCTAACTGCTGGCATGAAGAGCATACAATGCCTGAGTGTCATAGAATTTTAGTCAGGGGTTAAAGTAGAGACCTATATATAGAACCATATGCATGATGTCTTCCACTGTGTGAATGTGCATTACGTTATACACCAAAACAACATGAGTTGATGTTCTAATGGGCTCTGAAATATATATATATATATTTTTTTTTTTTTTTTTTTTTTTAGTCAAAGAGGCTGATTTTTTGTAGTTTTCGGTATTATGTATTAAAAGGAGTATCATTTTTCTATTAACTAAATCTGAAGTTTGTTGACATTGGGTATATGGAGTTCTTCTCAGATAGGTTTTGTGGACCTTTATTCATTTATCAATTCATCAATTTATTTTTTGCATTTAAAGTTGGTTTTCCTCCTTTCCTCCTGTAATAAGGCTTGTGAAATTATAAAAATCCTAGAGATATTTCAATAGCAAGACTGCAGTGGTAATATCACTTTCAGATAATCATGAATATATACAATGCATTTTACCTTTCCATGAGTATGCAAATGAGGGTCTTTTGTAGCAGTCATCTGGAGTCCTCATTTATTGCATGCTCATTAAAGTGTGATGAAGCATGCTTCCATAAAGCCTTAATGTCCATTTCCTCGAAAGTAAAAATGATTCCTACAAATTGGTCCTTCTTTCACCTATGTATTTACATGTAAGTTGGTTAAGTTTTCTGCTTAGATGTATATGATTTATAGAGAGCTGCGAATCTCCTCTTGTATAGTGAGACAGCTACTCAAACTTCTCATGTGGCAACATCTTTTTGTGGCTATGTCATGCAAGGCCACTCATGATACAGTTGCCTCATCAGAGAAGCGGATTAGGTGGAGATGTGCTGTGAAAACTCCTTGTATTACATCACAAAGGAGACAAATGTCACTAGATTTTATTGCAATGTGAAGTTACAGTCATTGATACATTGAAAAATTAAAAAGCTTCAGTGATAAAATAGATATTAGTATACATTTGTGAATTATAGATGAATCAAGATTTGTAAAAGCTTTATGTGTTTCCTAGCCAAACGTTTTGATTAGAATTTATACTTGCCTGTTGTTTTTGTAATTGCCAAAACACAAATATATATTTAAAGAACCTATGAAGACATGCTCAATGCCAGTGGATCAAATGAAATGCCATAATTATATAGAAGTGAGACACCTTAGAACAAAAGATGTAGTACAATCACTGCCTATTGTTTACATACAAAATTTAATAGTGAACAGTATCTTTTTCTGTCATGTGAATCAACTTCAAAAACTATGTGTATAAACTTTATTAAAAACTTCCAACATTTGTGTAGAGCGATGCACAATGCATCATATCTATCCCCATTTTGTGTATAGAAGAGGCTGTCAAAAATTGCATCCAAAATCAGTTTTATATACAGAGGCTTTGAGTGACAGAGACTGAAATGTGTTGAAATGACCTTTTTCTTGCTGTTGTTATCCCTTTCAAGTGCTTCCGGTTGTAACTGTTAATGTGCCTTGAAAGTCTAGGCTGATATTTTTGTACATTCAGAGACTGATATTGATGATGATTCCAGTTGGTCACAGAGAAGTAGTTGACTCGCATGATTATGAATATGAAATATTTATCATATGTGACTAAATCAGGGTCGCCCGCAATTGATAGACATTACATGCTGTTAGTATTTTATTTTACATTACACAAACCTTGATGAATAAAAATTATTTAGATATGTCTATATACCTTCAACCCAGACTGCATTGCTAGTCTAACAATGGGGAGGATACGAGTGTGAGGGCAGTTTCCAAAAAATATGATGCAGCATACAGTTATGTATGTGAGATTGCTGATCATTTTCAGGAATGGATACGCAAATATTTTGTACAAGATTAAGTGGGAAAGTGTACATGTATTTGTTATATTTTAAGAGTCTGTTAAACATTTTTCTTTAAAAGGATTCAGGTGGTTATATGATGGCAAGTTGATCATCCTCGGTGCGTTTTATTCTGTTTGCATAAATCATCTTGCTTGCTTTATTCATGCAATGTAAGTGATATTGTATGCACCTTCCCAGTGTGTTATGATTTTTGTCTGTATATAGAGCGTTGCTATTTACTTTGTTGATGAAACACTTGATTTTGTCCATGTATTCTGTGTTGTTTGTAATGTGGTGTGTGTGTGTGTACAACGTTCTGTCCAGAAATTGGATTTTCTACGTTCAGATTCAGATTATCATGTTACGAACTATTACAAGTTAGCTTTCATTTTGATTCTGACATATTCTGATTCAATTTCTGTTTATCTATTTGAACATGCACCTTGTGTACGTGTATACATGTACATAGTTTATTTGTGCCCCATCTAGAAGCATATACCTCAACACGAAAGGGTGCTAGGATAATCAGTCTGCCCCATGCCAATGTATCCATCTTTTCATCAGCTACCCCATTACGTGTTCCACCAATCCTGTATTTTCACTAATGAATGTTTAACCCTCAAAACGTCCTTGGTGGCAGACCGATAAATGCTTGTACAGCCCCACTGACGCGATTTTGAGGCTTGGTGTCATTATAAGGCCAAGGTACTAGTAATGTGTCATACGATGTTTCTCATGAACTATATCAATAAATCTAGTCAACTGAACTTATTTGTAACTTGGAGGAGCGACATTTCACGTCCTCTCCGGGACGATTCATCACAGGCCGACTGATCTTTGGCGGCAATTGGTTGTGGACCCGTAACAGGGTCGGGGAATTTCGGTCATCTTAGATCTCTAGACACGGTGGCTCGAGAGGGGATTTTAAGAGTCTAGAAGGGAGGAGTCATCCCTAAACCGAGGAGGGGAACTGCGACACAACCTATCCGGAGCCTACAACCCGGCAGTTCGGAAGATTCCTCAACGCTTTCCGAAATTCCCCGACCCTGTTACTGGTCAACAACCAATTGCCGCCAAAGATCAGTCGGCCTGATGAAGCGTCCTGGAGAGTCCGTGAAACGTCGCCACTCCAAATTACAAGTAAGTTCAGTTGACTCATTTACTGATATAGTTCATGAGATACTTTACCTGGATGACTGAGAACATTCACAGACATGTCATACGATTTTTTGATGCTCAAATTCCTGTTAGAAATATCCTTATTGCCCATTAAATTTCTTGCAAACAGATTTCTCTGTGTACAAAGTGACATGATGCACTTGTAGCAGTGCCAAGTTTGAAACCCCGTGCAGCATTCTCTCTGTGTTCATCAAACTGGTCATCAAAACGTTCATGTGATGAATTAGAAATATTACTTGCACAGGTGCTGTTTGATGGTTCCATTTGTCATGTTTGTATTTTGTTTTCACCGAAAGTCAACTTTCCAATTACGTAATGGATGTAGGCAGTCTGTGTCAGTGCGTGAAGTATTTGGAATTATGCCAGTAAAAGGGGTGCTATACAGAATACAGGGTGTGAATTTAGAAGAAGTGTATGCACCTTTATTAGATCTATATTTAGGTCTACACTAATCTTGACAGCCGTTCAATTTGCGTCATAGCAATTATTGTACCATAGATAAATGATATTTTGTAGACACGTGCATGTGAGAGATTTTCTGTGTGTATCTATATTGCCATTAGAGAGAATATGGTTAGAATGAAAAGTTTTACAAATACTTTATATCAATATCAAAAATTATATCAATAAAAGCAGGAATGAGAGATTCTATATCAGAAACCAGTGCATGTACATTATTCCATGTGTCCAAGCTGTGTGATATAAGCTATGGTGTGAGCGAGTCTGATAATGTTCATGATGCCATCCAAGTGTATATCAAACAAATATACGATGCACTGGAAGACTCCAGTTTAAATTGTGAATTCCAAGGCGGCAGGAATAGTGCAATTTCTGTCATCGAGAAAGCAATAATTCCTTTAGTGGCTTGAAACAGTGCATGGTATATTTGTTTTATCTCCTTCCAATGAATCTTAAGATAAGAATTAAAATTTTGTAGTGCTCACGAAAAGTAAACCGTGTGTAACCGTGTGGAAGCGATTTACACAGTGGTCTGTGAGGCCAATACTGAAAAAGAAGTCTACCCACGCTCTCATTGAAAAAACAACTACAACATTAATCGATCTTATATCTATGGCGTAATATTCATGGTTTATAGTTGCACTGTGACGCGTGTATAACTGTTCCCTTTAAACCTTGAAAGTATCCAGTTTTATTCATGTCTGCAATCGGAAAGCATACACAAAACTTATTTCTCCAGTGTTACAAGTTTGTCACGATAATCAGAGCTTATCTGGGTGGACAAAAGATAACTTAAAATGGCGCGATGATTGCAAAGACAATGACCCTTTTGCATTCCATGTATTGATGCAACGCTGCTCGGCACCATACTTTGCATTACGAAATCTAACTGAAGAATCTCAAAATGCGTCATAAGTGGGACATAGTTGTTTCTAGTAACTTTCGGGGGTACTGACATTACCGTTTTAGGATTGAAATTAGCAAAGCGGCCGTGTATCATAATTATTTATTTTGTTCTTAGCCAAGTTTTATACTGCTTCGTCAGGTGCGGAACAATTAAGTCAGTTACGGAACAATAGAGTCAGTTAAACACAATGGCCGTTTGTAAGCTCTGTGTAACTTTTTTGAGCAAAATAGCTTGGTGAGAAGGGGAAACATGTTAACATACTGCTTGGTAGTCCCCGAAAACTTATATTAGTTTAACGTGTTAACTTTGCAATGTATGTCATCCAATATGCCATGATAAATTCAGTTTTCCCGAAATGGATCAAGTTGATAAATCAGAAAGTCGTCAAGGCTAGCGGAAGTGGTATCATCAAACACTGCGACTAGAGGACCAGTATCAACTTCCTCCGAGCTCGTCTCATCGTCCGAGGTGGCATCTCCGTCATCGATTCCCTCGTCGTCTGTTACGTCATCTCCGTTTTCCATTTGCGAAGATTGAGCATCGTCGTCACTTTCACTGCTAGCGTCGTAGTCACTCTCAACTGACTGGACATTGATATTTTCATTGTCGAACTCGTAATTGATGTCATCTGCAGCAGAAATTCAAATCAATAGATAAAGTTCCTCGTATTATTCGTGTTAACATGTAAAAAGTGTCATCACACATACAATTACTAACTGCAATGTCAGCTGTACGTAGCTGCGAGAACCAACTCTATCATGTTCTGCCAACTAGTATCAAACCCCAGTGAAAAGTATTTTGCACGGCGAACACGTGAGAAGTGGGTACTGGGCTGCGGTTCATACTAGAGAAAACATAAATCAACAAAGAATATGCTACTTCCTACCTAAATATGATCATTTTTTAAAGTGTTATTGTATACTAGAATGTATGCGAATAACCGTTTGATGAGCGAGTGAGAATTCCTCATTTTGCGCATTGCATGCTAGGTATGACGTAATCGAGTATCAGCGAGTATCACAAACCGTGTGCGTTATTTCCGTTGTCGTTGTGGTTTCGAGCTGCGCGTGCCCTCAACGCTGACGCATCAGCCGTATCGACATCAGGAACCGGGGCGCCAGCCTCCCCTGCGACGTCTGCAGGATTGACAACAGACGAAGACGATGAAACCGACGAGTCGCTGGGAACGCGCCCGTTGGTGTCGGCCAGCGTCTTTAAGAACGCCTCTCTCCTCCTGCGTCTTCTCTTCGCCCGGTGCCTGGAGTGGCGTTTGCTGTGTCGAGTCCGGCTGCTTGATTCGGCCTCTATCGCAAGCGCTTTCACTCGGATTCTTTCCCGCAGATCCTGCACCTTTGAAAAATCGCTGACGGACGCGCGACGATCTGTCACCTCGCGATGCGTGGGCCGATAGTCCACCGGCGGCCAGCGGCGGTCGAGGCCGACCACAAAGCGGACTGGGAGGTGGTGAATGTCGACGTTGTGATTGAGGTACATCCAGCGGAGACGCGGGAACCCAGAACGAAAGTGGTCACCCGATCGACCAAGGAATGGGTAGATATGCTTGAATATGGAGTTGTCCAGGTAGTTTCCCCGTAGATCAAGCTCCTTAGGGAAAGAACAAACAAAGTGGTAAATAAGGAAAAGCGGAATTGAGAACAACAACGACGACGACGACAACAACAACAACAACAACAAAAGAAAGCCTATCACCTTTAAAAAAAAAAAGCAAAAAAAAAAATGAAACCACTTCTCCATAGGAAAAGCTTCAGTTTTGCAAGAAAGGGCCCGTTTCAGAAAACTTGTTATCAGTAACAACTGCCACATTTCTATGACAAATTTGCTCTCAGACAATCAGATGCAAGGATTTCAGTAGCTTATAACAACTATCAAAATTTGTCACTGATAACAAGTTTGATGAAACGGGGCCCCGGTTACTCTCCAATTCAGTAGTTTCTTTATGGAAAGACAAGTTTCCGAAAAGTGTATTTATTCATTGATATTTGCTGTTGGCCAGGACTTTCACAAGTGAATGCGGATATTGATGCTACTGTATTGTGTCCGTAAATCAAGTATACTAGTATACATGTGCTACAAAATGTTCGCCCGTACTACAATTATCAATACTGTATCAATCCCTCTCGCACGAGCACACACAAACACGCCTATAAGCCAGTCATTCACATAATACTTTTGAATGCAAACCTGTAAGGATGGCAAACCGGCTAGGAACGGGAGCAGCTTGACGAATTTATCTTTCTTCAGCCCTGTATGTCCTAGGCCCAGTTTTACGAGGAGTACAGGGCGGAGACTCAGGTAGATCTTCAGTCTTCGACGGAGCCTCACGCCCTCACGGTTCCCTTGAATCGCGTAACCTGTCAAGTCCAGCACTGTCACATGCACCCAGACCTCTGTGAAAAGCCGGCGTGTTCAGACCAGAGTTTGAAGAAAGTTATTAAGTATAATAATCAACCTAATGAGGATTTAAGCTGTCATTTTGAGATGTTCTGTCACCGATGACATTGTGTCATTTGATAGTGTTATATACCCCGTTTGAAGGCAGTAGTCCTTTCTGAAGGCCTCGAAGTCCATGTGAAAAATATCATACCTGCAAACTATTCTCGTTCAATAGGAACATCCTTAATTCTTAGACAGATCGTGTTAGGAAAGAAGCTTCTTCGATCAACCTTGTGTTCCTGTCTTTGTCAACACCTGCTAATAGAAAATAATTGTATTGGACACGGGTGGTTATTAATAGTTTGCATTATCTTTCAGTTCCAATTTCTTGAATATCAGGGTTGGCAAGAATGGAAGATGATAATAATACAAAGTATTACTGCTCATAAGAATGTCTTTCATTTTGCCGACTCTAGAAAGAATCTCTCTTCTGTTACATGCTATTATACACTTGGGCATTTTACCTTTTTTTCTCATTATCAACTCAACTTTCATCTCTAAATGACTGACCGAATTAAAAAGGTGGCATCCTCTTGTTGTTCACATGAGTTCTCACCTCGAACTTCCTTGATACCGATGCTGCTCCCCGGGCGGAACATCACCGGGAGGTCCTCGGGTTCCAACCTCCTGTGCTCCATGCTCCTCTGCAGCCGGTCACAGATGAGGTTGAGCGTACGCTTCCAACCGACTGCCGACCCGACGCATAGCGTCGCCAGTCGAATGATGAGGTCTTCGGAGGCGCGGTCGATGCGAAACTTGCGGGATGTGTTCGGGTCGCTTCTGCTCTTGATGATCCGCTCGTAGTTCTCATAAACACCGTACTCCTTCCCAGTGTTAAGAAAAGTGAGCCATGCGAATGAGAAACAGGTAAAAACTGGTCTTACTCATAATCAGAAGGGGCGGAATGAGTGGTAAAGTTGATATTAAAACAGGCAAGTGCTCGCTGCTACTGCAGTACATGATTGTATCTATCAATATTAACGGGTGATTGAGGAAATAATGAAATAAAACAACTTGAGTCCTTCGTGTGAGATGCAGGGAAATTACATTTCATGCGGCAATTATAAGCTATGCGTGTTTATATAATCTATCAAAAAATACATTTATTATGCACCGAATTATTGATGTATAGTAGGCCTTTTTTTTGGGGGGGGGGAGGAATGGAGTTACCTTTGAGATTTAGTTTTCTGTAGGAAAAGGCTTTTCGTAGTGTTTGCTAGGTCATAGATCATAGGTCAGACTCGGAGGTCAGAAATGTTCGTCTGCCAGCTTCTTATTTGTCAGCTAGACATGCTAGAGACAAACGCAAACATTACCCTTAACCTTAGTATATTAGTACATGTATATCCCCTTTCTAATCAACACGACAGTGTTTTGGTGTTGTTGTTTTGTTTGTTTGTTTGTTTGTTTGTTTGTTTTTTGCAGAAGAACACCAACAAAATAGCTTGTCTTTTAGATTGCTTGTTGTGTACCTTCCAATGTATTTTTGATCATTATGTGGAAATGAATTGAATAAAAAAAAAAAGAAGAAATGATTCGAAACTATGTTACCAACGACGAGTTACAGTACTTTTACGATGGTCGGCATTCAATCCATCATGATTATGGCCACCACTTTTTGTTGTGCTATAATCGCATTTTTAAGACACAAATTTCTATTGCTCGTGTCAAAGCGGATATGAACTGCTTACTTTCTGGAGCTCTCTGACATACATACAGAGACATTTGAGGTCGTTGATTTTCGCCGAGTACCGAATCATGTCCAAGAGATAGAGTCGAAAAACCACCGGTCTGTTGCCCCTTTTCATGCAGTGGATCTTCTTTCCCATCGTCATCTCCCACATCAAATCATCGCCTATATCCTCGCTGGAATCATACTCGTAAACATAGTCCTCCTCGTTGACAACAGCTCTTTCTTCCCCGTCTTCATCTTCGTACTCCTCATCGAACTGGTCGATGACTCGGAGATCCACGAGGCCGAATGCTCGACTGGTTTTGGCAGACTCGCGAATGTCGACTCCGCCTACATCGTCTCTTTCCGGTGGCTGTTCATTGAGGGCAGCATCTCTGTTGTCGGGAAAGGGCACGACGGATGAAGATGAACAGAGTAGTGAAATGCGATCGCGATGTTTTAAGGAGGTAAAGAATGACTTGAACTTGTTGCCTGCGTTGTCTTGCTCTACCTGATTTTCCATCTCTATACCTGGAGTCCTTTTTTGTATTATATCGTCTTTTTCCTTTAATGCCCTACCTTCGTTGATTTTTTTAACATTTAAAGTTTTTTTTTTTTTCCTTCAAGATGTACAGGTATGAAATGTGGTTGATTTCGCGAACAACCGGGAATAAACGTTGCTACCAAAAAGTCTCTCAAACAGTTATGGTGCTAAAGGTCTCATTTTGTTGTCTGAGTACTGTATGCGAAGGGTACGCATGCAGCTAAGCAACTCACAGGTAAGCGCGCGACAGCTGACTGGTTCAGAATGCGCGCCTTTATGACGAAACAATGCAACGCTCTGACCTGTGGAGCCGGTGCCGGGGGGGGGGGGGGGGGGGATTTCATGAAGCGTTTTGTCCGTTGTCGGACAAAATTGTTATGCTCTCAGGATATCAGATGTAAGGATTTCAGTACTTTACAACAGTTAGAAAGAAAAAAAAATCCTGACAAAACGCTTCATGAAATGCCCCCTGAGTACTTGTTGCACCTTGTTCTGTTTTTATCTTCTTCCCTTTTTCTTTTCTTTTTTTTAAAGCAGCCTATTGTAGACCCTTACCGGCATAAGATCCAAGCATGCTCTTTTGATTGATAATTGATCGATTATCATTGATAACGTTATACTAGTAATTTACAGGGAGTTCTAAAAGTAGGTCTGAACACCCACGGCTGTTATTTTATTCCTTTCCATGTTTTAAGATGTCACGCACATGTTGTTGATCGTAGGGCAGCTGTGAATATGTATATGTATAATGCTTTTAAGTACAAGTATCTTTTCTACATTTCTTTTTCTCTGTATAAATCAAGAAGGTTATTTCTATTGTACATATATCACACCACTCATTATGTCTAGACATTGTTATGAATGTTATCTATAAATCTTCCTGATTTAACACTGAGAGATGATTCCAGTTAATGGGACACCCTGTATGAACGGAGAAGAGAGAGAGAGAGAGAGAGGGGGGGGGTGAAAAAAGGCGGGTTCTTGTTGAGAAATAAAGGAAAAGGAACAAACAACTTATTACACCACGATCATGTTAGAGTGCTATGAATTACATGTAGTTTAGTCTTCACCAAGAAATCACAAATGTGCTTGTATTTCTCTTTATTCTCTCCCTGAAACTTCCAACCATGGTAAAAAGGGAAAAATACAAATGCTATGTGGTGCTATACCACAAGTAACCACTCTGAAAGATGCATAATGATATTTTCTTGTGAATGATTCATTTCAGAATTCAGGTACGTCAACTTTAAAATGCTATCACCTACCGTCATTATTAGACATTAGACAAGTGCGACAGTGCGCACACAGCTCTTGATCTTACACATTTTTTTTTTTCACGTTCTACATGTAAGAAGGAGGCACTACCCGAACTGATGATAATTTAAACTGGAAAGCGAGACTGAATAATGCTGGAAAAAACAAACAAACAAACGTCAGGGCTAGTAAACTAATTTATGGGAAAGTAAATTACCTAGGTTAAGTGGCAAACAGCATATTCAGGACACGAACATTTCTACAATGTAATCTCACTACCTCTTTTCGTACACTACTACAAACAAATGGTGACTAGTTGAGCTATTTGGAGACTATTTTTTTTTTCACATCATTATTCATGTATACACATCACTGTCGTAATCTAGTCCGTGAAATGTGTATAGCGCGCCCAAGGTCCATGCACTTACATGTATAATACAAGGCATAATAAACGGGTCGTTTTGCAACTACATGCCAAATTGTATGCATATCACTGGCATACTGGCAAAGTTCTCACTAGGATCTTGAAGGCGTGATGGTGCCTTTCCCGATATGGTAACAACGAGTACATGCACATAACAACGAGTACAGGCAAACAACAACGAGTAGAGCCTGTACATGTAGACTGGTTTCCGAGTACTGGAATGTGTATAGGAGGAAAAGATGAATTACATTACACTTTGCAAGGTATATTTGGAGAAAAACACTAATAATAATTATTTCAATTGAAATCTGAAATCGTTTCATTATAGTGGGATTGACGTACGTGAGGTGGTATTCTTGTTCTGAAATCTAGATTTGAATGTAATCATGTAAGGAGAAGTATTTCCATACCTATTGTCTACTTATACTAACATTTACACAAACCACATTTCTACGAAAACACTTATTTTATGACTACCAGTGCTCGTGTGAGTAATGTGACCTCTAAACACGATTGAGGAGGTGGAGCATAACTTATGCTTAACTTATGCTTATTGCCCCTTATTAATAGTTTCGTTGTTGTGCGTACATCGTCATTAAAATAGGGGATATGGTGGTATAATTCAGTAATGTTCAAACACCCTTGAATGTGTGCTTGTTGTTGTTTACATAATCGAATAGCAGGCTATGATGATTTGTGACACATTTGTTGTCGTTGAATGACGTTTCAGGACAACAGTGGGCACGGACACAATTGTGTTTAGCAGACGTGATCACATACAATTTTTTTGTATTAAGTCCAGAACTGCTACCTGCTTCGATATCTACATGACAAGCAACCCTTCCCCAGAGACGGCGATGATATGGCCGATTGATGAAATAGAAATTTTATAGGAATGAAGGTGAAGTTGATGCGGTGTCTTGACACCGATGGTTTAAAGGAACCAAGATATCACGCTGAAAGGATTATAGAGCATTAATACAGGTGGCATCGAACCAGGGGCTGCGGCTGCAGGGGTATGCATCGTTATCAGATTCACATTATAAACTGTTCCCGAATCAAAGATGAAACATTTTCCGTAACTGTGTATTTGTAACTGGAAGGAATATGTCCATGTACATAACAAGATAACGCTTTAACATGCCCTCAAAGTTTAGTTCTCAATACTCCATTACTAATGATCTTGAAAACTGGTAGTAGTCCGGAGGAAGTAAACGGAACTTGAGAATGGATTATGTTGACTTGGGTCCTTCTGTTTGGGAAGCTGGTACTTGGGCGAACATCTTGACGCTGGGATTGAAGGAAACAGTGCGTCTACGATTGGAGTCCTTGGTCTTCCGAGAGGCGACTGGACCATACGGACCAGAGTTTGAGACTTCGTGCGATCCTCTCGTTGACGAGGCGGCGTCCTGTAGTCTAGCTCGGTAGCGTTTTAATATGGCCAGCTTGTTGACAACGATCTCAACGGCGAGGCAGACCTGCTCAAGGTGATGTCGCGCGACGCGCTTGTGGACGGGTAGGTAGACGACGTGGTCGATGATGAAGGTGGCGGTGGTGAGTGGACATTGGCTGGAATCCACTCCGATGAGAGGAGGTTCAACCGAGTCAGACACGGAACTTTGTGTTGCAGGAGCCGTGATTAGGGTCAACTGAGTTACTTGCCTCGCTGCCTCGATCCCCAGAAGATTTAAGCGACGAACAACTTCGTCCGGATCATTCTGTATCATAACGGTACAAACATAACGGGGGATGCGGTATGAAACTTTAAGTAATTATACGAAAGACAAAGTGCAGACGGTTAGAGTATTACAACTTGACTACCGTCGCCGTTATAGCTGCTTCGGTGTTGCAAGTGGAATTAGCTTGTCGTCGTGATTACAACTGAAATCATATTGCTGTGTCGAAAAAGACAGTGCAATGAAATTTGGCTGCCCTCTCGATTTTGGCAAGGAGAAGTGGCATAGTCTTATTACAGTGTCTCATCACAATCCGAGTTATTACTGCCTTTAAATAGGACCTAGCTTGGCACATCTTGTACATTAACATTTGAGGTCAAACATAAATCATACTGGGGAAAAATTTGTCAAGACATCGTAGCATTGCATTGTTACAAATTTATTTGTCAAATATCATTTTACTAATTCATAAAAGTTATACCATTTTTTTTTACTTGATTTGTTTCGCCCAGGCAGGGCAGAATGTGTAATGATGTGGTTAATGTACCTATACTTTTGTCACTTACCACGAGAATAGGATAGAGCCAGTAACCTCTCACTAGGGCCTTCATACCAATCTGCCCCGCAACCTGAGGCATCCTCTCCGACACGTAGTCCCCTGTCTCTCGTGACTTGTCGAAATCGGTTGGACTGAAATTTTTCAACCTACATCAGTCATGTGCAAAATATCGATAACAAGTTTGTTACCAATAATTTTAACATCATAATAATGTATAGTCATAGGGTCACATTTTATAACAAACACCTAACAGGAAATGTGTAATACGGATAGAACAACCTTTTGGGTCGCAGTTGACGCTATTCTTGATTAATTGTTCCGACAATAATGTCCTGCATGGGCTTGAATCCCACCCGGTACCCTTACAATTCGTTATTCTGAAGATTCGTTATTTCGAAGGTTCGTTAGTCTGAAAATAATAAAAAAAAGTTCGTTATTCCGAGGGCTTATTAATGCGAAAATGAAAAATTAATAAGGTTCATGATTCCGAAGGTCCGTGAGAGTACACCTTTTGTTTCTCATTTTCGGAATAACGAATCTGACCTCATTTCGGATGAAAACCGAACCTTCGGAATAATGCCACAAAATATTCTGATTAACGTACCCTATTTTCATTTTCGCATTAACGAACACCTAGGAACTTTTGAGTAGGGAATCTGTCTGTTTCGGAACAATGAACCTTCGGAGTAACGAACATCATCCGTTTTACCAACTATACACTGTAGACTGTATAGGCTAATGTTCCTCTTTTCCCAAGAGTTGTACCTGGTAATGCTAGAACAAGAACACAATGGTGGGGCCCTCTAATAGGAGAACAGCGCTGGAGGCTACAAGAATGACAAGAGCATACTTTTAACATTGCACTCTTTATCTTTTTCATTGTTATTGTCATCGTTATTTAATGCAATCTATAGAAGCAAACGTTGATCAGTCTTTTTACTATTCCCAATGAGAAGTCCAGTTTGGTCTACCATTTATTGCAGGGACCTATAAAGTTGCATTAATTTTTTAGCGTAAATTGCCACTGCATGTACGAGCATTCTTTTTTTATTTATTTATTACTTCGCAGGTTAATCACCTCGCTAGTTTGAACATCAAATTTTCTGCTACTAAACATGCATGTATAACGACGAAGCTAGTTAATCATAAACCTAGGCCCAGGTTTTTATTTCTGTACATTCTGGTGCACACTACATTTTCTGAATGCTAACACATTTTCTTCCAGATTCGATTCAAATCTTATAATGAAACATATTTCATCAACCCTTGAATTTGAGTGATTTAATGTTGCTTTTGTTGTTGTTTGTTTGTTGTTTGTTGTTTGTTTGTTTGTTTGTTTGTTTGTTCTTTTTTTTTGGGGGGGGGGGGTACGTTATCAAATACATTGGTTCCTACCGTCTGTGTAGCAGGAACAGCAATGCCGTTGGAGGTTGTTCTCGAAGAAGACGTAACAATCCAGCCGGTGGGGGCGCTGTTAGGAAGGCATTTGCCTTCTCCTTGAGGTCAACCTTGAAGGGTCTCAACAACAACATGGTAAGTTTGGTGAACCGCGGATGGTTGAGAGTCAGTGCCACCACGGAAGTTTTCAGTATGTTCTCCACATACTTCACTTCAGAGCCGACTGGATAGGTCTCGTGCAATTCCTTCATTTTGGCCAGGAGATATTTGTCCTTGACTCTGGTTATGGCGCCGCCATGTGCCGTACAGGGGTGAATGGTGTCAAAACTGAAGAAGGCCAGATCAGACTCGGGGTTGGCGCTGTCCACGGGGCTGGTGCAAGCTTGGGAACAGTCCTCCAATAAATGAACGCCGTGCTCGTGAGCAATATCGGCAATCTGGGTCAGGTCCGACAACCGCCCATACAGGTGCGACACAAAAAGGGCCACTGTGTTTTCGTTGATCACGTGACGCAATGCCTCTATGTTAGGGGAGAGTGTATCTTTATCGATGTCCAGCGGAACCACGTGTAGCCCATGGTGGAGGATGACTTGAATCGTATCGTACGCGTTAATAGCAGTGACGATAACCTCCGACTCAGAGGGGTACTTCTGGACTCGGAAGAAAAGGTCCAACGTTGTTTTTACGGATGACGTCACAAGAATTGGGTGTTGTACATGCTGCGTCGTAGACGACTGGCACATTTCGCTGATTGCCGTGAGCAGCGTTTCTCGCTCTGTTTTCCATTTATTACGTAGAAGCGTGCGGTTCAGCCACGCAAAAACAGACAATCTGTCCAGCCATGTGCTATCTGAGTAGAAGACGACGAGAAAGAAGATGAACAGTAGTTTAGATTCAGCGTTCTTTTCTTTCTCCTTTTTAAATCATACAAAAAACCCACATTACGCTATTCAACAAAGGTTTATATTGCCATTACAAACGGATAACATCTAAAACGTGAATAGTTAAAGGATCAAGAATCCGGTATCACATTAATATGCACATGCATGCACGACGCACACACACGTATTTATGCATATAATTATCATTTTATATGGGGATATCTTGAACTTAATCAGTTAATACAACTATAGTCGAGTGTTTTTAGTAATTCTGTCAGACTTTAGCCTAAACTCTTCCGACTATTAATCGAGCATAAAATTTTTTACATAATGTCTGGAAGTATAAAGAAGCAAGAGGAGTTGCCTGTAACTCTTATATGCCAACAAAAGACGTATGTGGCTATGAGAGATAGTATACTGATTTTCGTTAACTGTACATTGACGTACCCATACCTCTGCGTGTAGGAGCACTTTTGTTTTCGGTCACAAGGTACCAGCAAAGTTGCTTACATCTGATCATTAAGGTATTAATGACATACGATTCGATTTGGCTTTATTTTTGTATAAAACCATATCAAGTAACATGGCGAAATGCAAAAATAAATCAGTACCACATAGCTCGTGTGGCTGTCTGAGGTTGCGGGAGAACTGTTCTACCAAAGGGTCAAGTTGAAACAATGACTTTTTAGCAAATTGAAAGCACACGCTATAAGAAAACTGAAATAAAAAGGTGTTACAAAGCAAACAGGAACATAAAGAAAAACTCAACGAGAGTTACAGTAAAAAAAGCATTCATAAATAAGTCTGTAATAAACATGTTATAGTCGTTGAATTGCAGATTTTTCGCCATATATGAAGAGAATAAAGCATGACTTCATCAATAATTCAACTCGATTGTCAATGAATATCAAATTAATGGATCTTCAATCCCACAAGACATTTTTCTAAACATATTATTCAATGTCAGATGGACGTTGAAAATCGTACATGATTTCAACTTACAATCCTTCGGAAATTTGCCAAATAAAACGGCCTCCGAAAATTGCTTATAGGACGTATATACAGGGTGTATCAAAAAAAAACGTTACACTTTTGTAAAAATTTGCCTAAATTACATTTCAAAATATTTGGAAGATTTTTTTCATATTTATGGATGCCCAATAGTCTCATCTATCAAGTGTAATCAACAAAACAAATTTTTGTTCACGCTTGGCTGAACACTGACGCTCTTTGTCCAGAGTGTGAAAAATGACTTGCGCCAAATTGAAAGAAGATGGAAAATTAAGCCAGCAGCAGCTGCAGTCCAAATAAGTGCTCTCATTCATACAAATTGCTCTTTTCCTCACTGTTTTGATTATGTTATGATAGTTTAGGCATTTTCTGGCGATTTTCTGTCACGTTTTAAATGATTCCATTGTGTTATGGAAAGTCGATTAACAACATCAAGATCTTTTAAGCTCATTTATCACAAATCATGCACAGACATATCGAATCCACATGCCAATCACTCAGTCAAGAAGAAAAGTACAAAATTAATGCATCCTCAGATCATTCAATCAATACAATCAATACGATCAATCCGATCAATCAATCAATCAATCAATCAATCAATCAATCATTCATTCATTCATTCAATCAAGCAATCAATTAATCAATCAATCAATTAATCATTCATTTAATCAATCAATCAATCAATCAATCAATCAATCAGTTACTCATAATTGTATGCATGTTGTATAAAAAGTGGGAGATCGACATAGGGAATATCACCTCCCTCCCCCCCCCCCCCCCCCGCCTTCGTGGCTTAAAGGCTGATTAATGTTTGAAAAATTGATTTATTTGTTAATTCATTCATTCAATCAGCCGATTGATTATTTCAATGACTGAAAAGTGGTTAATTGATCATTGGGTTCATTCACTGATTGATTGAACGACTCAATGACTGACTAACTGATATATCGGTTGATGTATTGATGAGTTGATTGATTGAATGATTGATTGATTGATTAATTAATTAATTGATTGATTAATTGGTCAATCAATTGAAAGATTAATGGGATTAATGATTTTAATGTTGATGAATTTGGTAGCACTACCACATTAGTGAATAACTGGCATATGGTAATGATGTGTCCGGGTATTGTGAAACCTTTGCTTTAAAGATCTTGAAGTAATTACACACTCTAATTCTCACCTATTGCTTTAGATATGAAATCATTAAAATTACGATAAAGCTGACCAAAATAAAAAATCTCACATTATCATTACATAATCAAAGCTTCAAGCAAAAGAGCAATTTGTTTGAACATGTTGAATGGTAGCACTTATTTGGACTGCTGGCTGAAATTTCCATCTTCTTTCAATTTGGCGCAAGTCATTTTTCACACTCTGGACAAAGAGCTTCAGTTTTGTTTTGTTGATTGCACTTGATAGATGAGACTATTAGGCATCCATAAATATGAAAATACAATCCAAATATTTTGAAATGTAATTTAGACATTTTTTTTTTTAAGTGTAACGGTTTTTTTTAATATACGCCCTGTATACTGTTTATGATATAGCTGAAAAAAGGTCTCAAAAATATATATGTATTTTGATCATTAAGAATGTCTAATGATTCAAGTTAACAACAGGTGCCTACTATTAGTAACTGCAATGTACTATATGGGTATAGATTATGCGTCTAAGAGACAGCGAACACTGTTGCTAACATTTCTTATATCTGAAGGGGGAAAATATAGAGGAAATATTACGAATATCAATTCCACAATAACGCGCAGATTACATTGTTATCTGGCTATCAATCTTCACTGACCTATGAAGAGGCACATGAAGGGCACGGGTTCGACATCGAGTTCCTTCCATCGTCGTCCTCGACAACAGATCCACAGCAACACAGCAATGGTAAGGACGGATAAAGCGACTGTAACTGACTGGATCCAGACGAGGATATCCAAATTTCCAGGGAAAGGGTTCAAGAAGCCAACTAGGACCGCGATCACCCCTTCGTCCGATTCCGTGTCTGACGCCATGTTAAGAAGTGATACTAGTACATGTATACCTCGAAGCTAAAACAGTCTATAATATGAGGTGATCACGCGCGTTAACCATGGATCATTCTGCTGGTACGTCTCTGCGCAATGTATCGCATGTCAATCCCGGTACAGATCATGAGAAGTGGGCAGTACTTTGTCAAATGCAATTAGTATATACATGTACATCAGCGTAATGACTGAGCTGTCCTTACTTACTTGGGACACTTTTTAGCCTGTGACATTGTGTGATAAGAATGACAGACAAATTCATTTTGCCGATATATTTATTGCTGCTGGCCAACTGTTTTCTTCATTTCTTCATACAGCGTTTGTTTGTCTGTCTGTTTTTGTTGTTTTTTTTATCTATCTGCATGTGACACAATGTTTAATGTGTATATCTCACTATAAGGTCACGCTTTGTTGCTTCTATAAGTATTAAGTCAGCGTTTAAAAGTGATGATAGCAAACAGTGCATTGTTCTTGTAATATGACAACAACATTATAAAATACATAATCATGTAGTGTTGATATAAATGTGGAATTTCAACATTTTTAAAGGACGTTTTCAAGGGGTACGGGAGGCATTTTTGTATATTTCTTTAACCGCTAGGTGGTTATCGGAAATCAAATAAGTCTATCTATGCAGGACATCATTGTGCGTGGACTCCTTTCTCACTTTACAGAAAGCAATAACAATTGTAAGATGGAAGAATATTCTTTACATAGTAGGGAGACATACGATCATTGCAATCTAACTCATTTGTCATAATTATGGCACGAGCGTCAGACGCAAGCTGAATTCCTGCCGCGTTCCTGGTAACGAGCACTTTCTGCGCGCCAATCTTCGATCGCACTTCCCTCTCACTATCCTCAGAAGCCCATGACAGAGTTTACTGACTTATCAGACTATTCAGTGCTCTTTCCACCAATTGAAATAATCCCAGCGCATCACGTCCAGAGGTAGTCGCTTCTCCTGCTTTGGAATCTGAAGGATAGTAGGCAATAAGAACCAACTGGTGAACGCAGGCTGTCCATTGATTTACCAACAAGGCTTCTTATTTTTCTTTGTAACGAGTTGCAGAGCTTCGCGCAGAGGAACTGAAAACACAATAATGTCCGACATCTGTAAGGCATTTTTCGTCATCCTGACCGCATCTATCGGTGTAGTGTCGGCCGCAGACTTGTCGGGTGAGTGGAATGAAAGAGAAAGACACGTTTCTAAACGTGAGTCGATGAAGTGATGCTATTAAAAGTTGGACATTTTCATTCTTTCTGGTGTTCCCAGCACTCAATCCTGCGTGGGGAAATTTATTGTATCGCTCTCAAAGATATCTTCCTCCAATTTTACATAGTGTACAATGAATAAAGATTGATGAAAAACATTTCAAGGCAGGAAATCATTGCTTGGTTGCATCATGACTACAGGGAAATGTTGGACGTCTCACTGTAAAACCACGGTCAGAAAAAAAATTAAAATTAGAAAACTGGAAAAGGCAAATGCGTTGAAGCCTATTCCTTTTTGAGTGAGAAACGTTCACGTCGAGCCAGATCTAAATCTAATCACATTCATAGATATCATTTAGAACGTAACATTTTGTTACCCGATCTGCTCATTGATATTGACATGAAAAATTTCGTTGTGACTTCCTTGTTTGTTAAATCACTCTGTCCCAGGTTTATAGAAAGATCTTGCCATACTGTCATGTTAGTCTTTAAAATCATAGGGCTTGTACGTTTCGCGTTTAATTAAAACTGTATGTCAGTTTTCATCATCCTTTGTAGTATTATGTTAAAGCATCATTGCAGACCGAACATCACCCTATGAATGAAACATTTTGTTCCGTAGAATCGCCGGCGTGTCCAGCCGACTGGACATACTGGGATGGCTACTGCTACTCCAAGGAGAAAGGCGTGTCGCAGTGGTCAGATGCGCTCGCATTTTGCCAGTCGGTAGGTGGAGACTTGGTTACCGCTCATTCCCGACGTCAGGTTTATTTCTTGAGCCGTCTGGCGTTGCAACCGTCCAATGTTCTCAAAAGGATATGGCTCGGCTGTAGGCGGGCAAAGGGTACGAAAACGTGGAGTTGCGTGGACGACAAGGAGATTTTTCAAGGTATATTATCTACGGTGCAATCATACCCGATTCACTTTCAAGTGGTTCACATCATTATCACTATTGCTATACATTTTGCCTGAATAACAAAAACTGCATACCATAATGATAATCATGAGTTAATGTCTGGTTTTGTTTTTTGTTGCTGTTTTTTGTGGAGGGGGGCATGTATTGTGAGTATTCTAATCAATACTAAAAAAAAAAAAAAAAAAAAAGATTCCCTTCCCTATGTCATGTTTGTTCTGGAATATCGTCAAGATACCTTCTCGAAATATTAAACCCCAAATGAAATAATCAACAACACGCACGCACACACACACCCTACACACACATATATCATCAGATAAAAAAGGATGCTATTTCAGACAAAGACATATAGCTCTACACATAACTTAATAATGTGTTATGATGATCCTCTTTCTTAACATTTGACCCAACATGATTATGCAAATTTAAGAAAAAAAAAAGAACCAGGTACAGGGCTCACAAAAATCTATTGAAAATGTGCAGTAACAACGAAATAAACGACAAACAAGTTAGCGACGAGTAACGGAGTTGTAAAAGGAATCTTACTAGGCCCTACAAAAGATTATTATAAAGGGAAGAAAGATCAGCGCTTATCAAAAGATGATAAAGTGCCGATTATTTAATTACCTTCCATTCCCCTACTCTCACCGTCGTCGTTGAAGTCAATGAAAATTATATTTATGACATCTATTCATAATATCTATGCTGAAAAATCCAGACTTAATTCTTTCACACTCATGATGCACACGGGTTGCCCGTATAAACGCTTAACTACAAACAATAAATCAAATAAAGATATATAGATTCCTTATGAAATCATACCAAATACATTCATATTATAACAAGAATGCACAAATGCATGTGTGTTTGCTCTTTGCGGACTATTAGTGTATTCTTAATTTCCACCTTTCCTCAGCTGTACGTTTCTCAACAACCCTCAATGTAATTTTCAAATGTTCCTGTTTCTAAATACGTGTGTAGGTTGAAAAGACGTGCTAAACAATTCTATAGTTACTAATAATTGTGTTATGGCAATTAGCCATGTGAATACATTGCGCATAATTTCTGTTCCTCACAAACTCTTTCTTATTTCCTCTTTCTGTCTCTCTTTCTTCTCTCTTATTCTTTCTTTACTTGCCCTCTTCACCCTAACCAATTTCTGCAGCTGTCTTCTTACCTATCGTATCACAGAAAGCGTACCATCCAATGTATATGTGTGATACATGTACCTCCTTAGTCTATCCATTTGACACTTTGATATTACATTCACCTCCTGTGCTTTCTATGTGCGACGTACTTCTTCTCTATAGGCTGGGCCCATGAGATTCCCAGTATAAACGAGAGCTTAGCTGCATCTTTGGTCCTGAACACCCAAACCCTGGTAACCTCGGACGATTATCCAGCCAGCTATCATTACACGATGTGTCAGAAAGTAGCAGGTGAGTAGGTATCGTGTGTGGGCGTGCGTGTATGTGTATAGTAGGTGCAGGATATTAACTTCGGGTAATGTTCGTTAATCCGATGGTTCATTTATCCGAAAATTAAACCAATGTTCTTCAATCCGAAAATTACAAAAAAAAAGAAAAGAAAAGAGAGTGAGGTGCGTGCGAACAATCCTTCGGAATCTTATATACGAACCTTATTTTTATTTTGGGATTAACGAAACTTCGGAATAACGAACCTTATTCCATTTTCGGATTAACGAACCTCCGGAATAATGAACCTTCAGATTAACGAACTGTAACCATTTTATCAGTGTGATCAGGCCTGGTCAAGTATTTTATCTCTCAGCAGATAGGCAATATTCCATATATCAGTCTCGCTTAAATATACAGCAGGAAAACATATACAATATGTATACAACATATGAATACAACATATACAATATATTATATATACAATATACAACAGGAAAACAGATAAATTTAAAATATAATATCAGCTGTCAGAAGCCGATCAAATCCGGAGACCATAATAATGATAAAGATGACACAACAGTGTATAACTATTACTACTTCAATGACTACTACTACTACTACTTATAATAATACCAATAACAATAGTAATAACGATGAATATCTTTATCATTGTAATCATCATTATCGTTATTATTAGGCCCTACTATTATCATCATATCTATCATTATTATTATCATTGTAAAAAAAGGAAATAAATACGGTGAGAGTAATGTTATACGTATTTCAAAGAAGCGACATACGTATTTATGGATGGATTATATCATAAAGAGATGGACTGGTATAAACATAAGATAGATAAGGAGGGCATAATGAAATACACAAACTTTGCATAATTCTGTCGTCTATGGCTTTGTAGTAGTAACCCCACCCCCATCCCCACCAAAAAAAAAAAAAAAAAAAAAAAATTAAAAAAATCATGTCAAATGTTGCTGGTTTTACAGAGCTTTCCGGAAAGAACTCGGTGACTTCGTTCGAAGTGAGACGACTTACAATCAACTTCTGTCTCACAGGCCACATGGTAAGAAAGACCCATGCTATGACCACCGTGTCGTGCTCGACGCTCTGCCTGATCGAAGGCGAGTGTCTTTCCTTCAATCTCCTTAGAGACGGCACCTGTGAAATCAATCGAATGGATTTGACTCTGACGGGACAAGGCGCCCTTCGGAGAGTCACCGGCTGTGCCAACTTCGAGCCCGTGTATCGCCTGTAAATTATAGACGGTGTTTGAACGATGATTCTATCGATTCTTTAAGATTTGAACGTTACGTATCGACCAGTGTGATGGTCAAGTAAATACGAGCTCATTCTGTTTCCAGGACAACTTGCGAGCGTTGCTAGGGCTGCTGACCAACGAAGAGAAGTATTCCCAAATATTTTACCAGCGGGGGAGGGAGGCGGTAGGGGTGTGGGTGGGGGTGGGGGTACACCCATGAGTTTACAAATGTTATAAAGGTCAAACTATCTTCTTGCTGTTATACGTACCCTACCACGTTAGGGCTGTGAATATTTTCTGTGAAATTACGGCGTCGTCATGAATTTATATGAATTGCATAAAGTGTATGATCAAATCATTGGTCAATCAAACCTCATCTGAAATTTGCCATTCCTGGAAACACCCAATTGAATGAACCTAAAAAAAGTACCAGAGATAAAAGCAATTACATTCTATGAAATGGTATTCCGTCACTTGGATATTCAGTACGTATAGTATCAGCGATTTCCAATCGTTGGTCTTATTTTGTTCTTGCTCTTGATGTTATTTTTTTTTCTGTTTTGTTTCCACCTATCGTATTTTGTTGTTGTTATTTGTGGGTTTGTTTTTAGAAAAGACATGTGAATCTTTTAGATAAGCTGACTTAATTGTTAGATATAAATATGTATGCCTATTATTGCAGTGTTTGTAAATATACTTTTATCAACATAACTTTGCACTCTGAGTCCGTTATGTACTGAGTTTGGTTTGGTAGGCCCGAGAAAACAGTGAAGTGTTACTTGTGTAAGGTGAAAGAGTATAGCACATTGTTCAAGTTAACGTTGCCAAACTACGATGAGTTATTCGCCACATTGATCAACGTCAGTTTTGGAGATGCGAAATATGGATGTTTCTACACGAAATGAGCAAACACTTAGAGCCGCTGGTTAACAAGAAAAGCATGCGATGAAAGTTTATGTTTACACATTATTGCAATGTCTGGAGTTATCCATCTCCGGTTGGTTTGTTCTGTCGACAGGTTAAAGGAGAAGACTGGCGTTTGGAGGCGCTATGGCAAAATCACCGATTCCTTACGAAAAGGACACACACACAGACAGACACACACACACACACACACACACACATTCACATACATACTCCCATCGCACACTCACATCTAACAAAATCATAAACAGGCTAATTTTGTGATTGCAACATTGCAACAAAACTACATGTAGTTCTCACGCCCAAGTTACAGTTAACAGTTACGTATAGTAGGCCCTATCTACGCTGGAACCACGATTCCCAAAGAGATGGAAAAAGTTTAATTGTGCATGCTTTCGCAACCATAGGAGACAAAGCGTGAAGCGCACGCCTCTTTTCACCCTGTTTCCGAAAAAAAAAAAAAATAATAACTGCGAACATTAGGAAATAACCAAATAATTATATAATTATAGTAAATTATATTGTTTTCAGATTTTCCTGGGAAACAAAAAAGAATATCGTTTGTCACCAAAGCCTTAAATATTCTCTTACCCTTTTTGTGTCACAAAGCTAGTTTCCTTTTTACTGTGTCTCATGACAGGAAAGACATAATGTATAAACAATTAGCTCATGTGCACATTTGGAAAAATGACACTTTTCTTCTTTTTTTTTTCTCATTTGTTTAGGCACTTCACACGTTGCCAAAGCGACATAATGCATAACCTTGCCCGACGTAATATTTAAAGAAATTTATGTTAAAATAAAGAATGAACCTTCGTAGACCACGTGACTAGAAAGGCCCGTCTATTTACACTTGGGGAAGCATCCATTTCATTGTTTTGCATTGAATGCATAATCTTTCCTGTCAATATTACCAAATACTACAGGCTTTAATGGACACTTTGTTGCTGTCAGTTAGACATGCTGACAAGCCCCATTTATGATAAGGATTACGTCATAAATAATCACTACATCACTGATGTTTATTTTAGTGAATCTAAAAACCAACATGCCGGTTATGACAAACTGATTTTTTTTTTCTGCACATGCGCAAGGTAGAATTGAACTACGAACTGGCCTAAAGAAGAATGCAAGGGATTTGTTTTCAATCTATCGGCGTTTACTTTTCCCTTCCATGGATAGCAATGTTAGATCACATAGCTTGACGGCACATGCACACATTGCATCAGGTCATGAGCATAGTAACCAATATATTTCAATTATTACACTCAGAAATGATCTGTAGTGCACAATTCATCAACGTAATTCCTCGTATCGAGGATGAATTGCCATCCAATTACTTATTTCTTTGAGGTCCAAGCCTCTCACGCCTTTTTCAGAAACTAAAAGGACCAAGCAGAATGCAGGGACAATATTTCATGATGGCATTTCGTGTGGGAAGATAATACAATCATGAAGTCCAACTCAAATCCCATCATGATTAAATGATTAAATTAAATATAGATAATGCAATATTTCGTAAAA
Source organism: Diadema setosum (assembly GCA_033980235.1). Lineage (NCBI taxonomy): Eukaryota > Metazoa > Echinodermata > Echinoidea > Diadematoida > Diadematidae > Diadema > Diadema setosum. The sequence goes on from CM067061.1 coordinate 43,610,275, forward strand.
TTGTCTCAAATGTTTATCATAAGTCATCGGGTGAAGATAATCGCCAAAATTTTTACACTTCAAGATAAGAAAGCGTGACTGTTCTTAGATGATATTATTGTGGCATGTTAATTATAACGGACATGATGAGGAGCCGTCAATTTCTCTTCGAAGTCATCGATGATGTTACGCACGAGGTCGACGGTAACATATGCAAACAGTCTCAACAAAATATGCATACCTATAAACTCACACACAAACACACACACACAAACACACACACACACACACAAACACACACACACAAACACCCACACCCACACACACACAAACACACACACACTCGGTCCATCGTGTGACACCTTCAAGGCGTCTCTTGCACACGGTCATTCCCGCCCGCTGTACATGAAAATGGTGGCTTTACATCCAAACTTACACCTTTATTGGGTAATCGATCATAAAGAGGCAACAAATTTGCTATTGTGCAACCCCCCCCCCCCTCTCTTTCTCTTTCCCTTATTTCTCTTTAGCAACGGGAACGACAGTAATAACGTGTAAACATGCACACTCGGGGGTTCCATTTGACCTGTTTGGTTATTTATTAACATCATTATATTGACCACTTTGTCGACAGAAGGAATGATGTGTGTTACGTATACCATTGTATAATAACCAAGTTCCCTGGTGGGTACAAATTGCGACATCAAAGTTATAATACAATGTAGTTCATGAAATTTAGTTACTCTCTTTAATCGAGAGTATCTGAGACACCGACATGTGGGGTTATTGTGTATTTATCGCAGTAGGATCCCAATCACAACTTTCGGGGTAACATGGTAATCTAGATATTCCTCGAATATGTTTCCTCGAAAATACTAGTGTTCCTGACGTGACTCCAGAAGACAACAGTCCTAAATTTCCCAATCGAGATAAGAACTAATCCGATATATCGAAGGTGAGACATATCACTATCTATGTCTAGTCATATTTTGGATGTTTTATGTGATGATTTGTTGAGATTACTATTATCAGACATGTGCCATTTTCAATTATCATAAGGTATTTTTCGTTGTTGAATGCGGAATATTCCGAGACACATTTTTTATTTTACCTCAATGACTTTTTGAAATTAGATTTGAAACATGAAAAATCTCTTTTCATTTCATGTAACTTTTAAAAGAATATACGATTGCATGTTTCCATGAGGATATTGGTCTCTCTCCTATACACAGTTCACATCAAAAAAGGGTCCCAGAAATTCCTACTTTTTTTTTTTACATGACCTCAGTAATAGAAAAAACAACAAAAATACCATTTTCATCAGACGATGGTAACTTGTGATTTAATGTACTTGTTATGAAATCATCCGATTATAAAAAGAATTGGTTGTCGATAAGACATTTACAATAATTTGAATTACGGAATGTTTCCCCGCTAAATGAACGTCATTAAGAAAAGACGCGCTTGTGCATATAAACTTTGCACGGTTTTAATTTCGTAATAAACGACAGTCTTTACTAGTAACTAGAGTGAAATCCGACATATTATTCGTCGTAAAACGATCGCGAGGTTCCGTAGGCAGCTTTTCTAGAAAATTTACAACAGCTTTACAAAAATTCAGGAAAGTCCTTCTGCGTGAATTATTCGAAACAATGCCGAACACCTCTCAGTTATCCAAATCATCGACTCATAAGTGTGTAAACATATCAAACAGAGCTCTCATGCATGTCAATGCATGTCTTCAAGGCTGGTTTGTTTTTAGTTCTTGCTCTCCTTTTTTCTGTTTTGAACGATCGACTCTACCCAAGTCAGACAATATTACGTGATTCCATTCCTGTTTATGTATTGAAATATTCACTCTTGTGTCTCATGCAATTCTTTACGTGAACAAGTGATTTCACGTTATTGTGTTCTCCAGTTTCCCCAAGAACACCTTGCACGTACGCAGCAAAGCATAGTTTTCCTAACCGAGTTTAAGTTGTGCCAATACGACATCGCAGTTCGGCTTCATATCCAGCGGCAACAATGACATTGAACATTTTGTGAATCAAAGCCACACTTCCTTGGCTCACCACGTAGAAATGTGGATATATTCTACTCGGTCATTTAAGCACAGGACCCCGTCTACATGGTGTACTTGTCTTGACACAAACTTACATTACTAAACTCTGCGGAAAGTGACCGAATTATTCCAATAATTATGCTGCTGTCAGAAGGAAAAATATGTCACGTGATTATGAGGAAGGACGATTAATTACTTTTCTTCTCGCTAATCAATACCTCTGTACATCGAAGTCTTCATTCGATAACTCATAGAAAGCAAATTTCTATATGTGGAAAAAAAAAAAGACTTCATGGAGAGACTGATTACAGGCAGGACAAAATAACCAGCTTAACCATCCAATCAAATTAAATACACTCACCGTCCAAATGGGAGTGATTCTCTTCATCTAATAGGATTTCATATTCTGATCAATTACGGAACCCTGAGGACCTTGTTCAGCCTATTGTCAGTCAAGATTTTGAAACTTTGGCATCTTACGAGATTGCCTCCTGTCTTCAATATGAACTTCAGCGTTTAAACGAAATTAAGAGAACGGATGCCTGAAATCATCCAATTTGGAAAGGAAGTGCAATTGCAAATATCAGGTCAAACATGAAATAACAAAGGAGCATAAGGAAGTTACGGAATTCAATTAAGGATCACTTTTGTATTTTGTGCCATCTGGCGACAATGCTGCGCGGCGAATCTGACATGTCGTTCCAGTGCGCGAGCCCGTCGCCGACAGCGCAGTCCTTTCCGCCGACCACGCATCGACCGATGACACGGTGACTTCGAAAGTGGTTGAGCCGAACGCAGACCGAGAGCACGAAGCAGCATTCGGGCATCTCCGATAGCCGCATGCGATCGATGGAGAATGCTTCGTTGTAGATCGGCGAACACGAGCGACGCACGACTTTGGTGTTCTTGTGCTTCATGACTTTCCCACACCGCATGATGGTGATCTTCACGAAGGTATCGAGAACTGTAGTACAAAAATACATCAGCGTCGATCAATACCATCAGTCCATTGATCTCTAATGAAGTACTCATTATAGTCGATAGTCATGAAAAGAAAAACAGCAGCCTCAGTGGTTTGCTCATAATAAAGTATTCAGGTGTTTAGAGAAATGAGAGCTGCAATTGACGAAAATGATACCGTGAAAATCATAAGTAGTTGGAGTGCAATTAGGCACGGGTTGTATTGACGCAGTATGGCCATCTTGAATTACCAACGACATATTAATACTGCATCATCATTCTGTTGTAAAGGTATGCAGTGTTAAGGTCAATTTTATGAAAACTAACTCATTGACGAGAAGACGACGACAGCAATGTCCATTCTTGCATCAAATCGGGCATCTTTCATGGCATTTCAGTTTAGATAGCTCACTTGTGTCTCACTTTTAAAGATAGTCCTTTATAACACCTTCGACGTATAAAAATGAACATTATTTTACTTGCCTTCCGAAAACACGTTTAATGCTAATGCTTTAATGACCAACGGAATGCTAGAAACGCGCGCGCCAAGTCTGTCATATAAGAGAGCATTCAAACAACTCCTTTGGGCTGCTAGTCTCTGCACCATCCTAGAAGTTAGCTAACGTTAAGTTAACTTGTAAGTAATTCAGCTCAGTTCGAAACTGATCATTGACTTACTGGACTTTCCAACTTGCTTGTCTCCCCACTCTTTGAGTCTCAAACCCTGTGCCTTCATGATGATGAGATTCACACGCTCGGCGTTCGGAAGGTAGGTCAGCGAGATGAGAAGTTCTCCGCATTTGGTATAATCTGCATCCTAGAGTAATGGAAAGATCAGTACGTACGATTCAAGGTCAAATTCTCTCGTCTTCCCGGCCTAGATTTATACATTGTACATCCGATATGCTGTGCCAGTGGATTCTATTTCAAAGTAGATAAGTGTCCGCCCCCTCGCCCCCTCCCCACCCCCAAAATCCCAAGACACTCGAATATGTGGATCCAGTATCTAGCCCACAAATTATGACTTCCAGCACCTGACATGTACATTATCAAACAAGAGGGACACTACATGTACTCATGATTTTTTTTTAAATCTATAATGTAATACAATAAATCTGAGATTTTGAATATTTATGTACATTGTTATACATCACATGATGCTTCTTGTGAGCTTCAAATGTATAAATTTTGATCCCCAATTCCGAGTCCCAAGACGCAAATGCCTGATTCATTGTCATCCCAAAGAGCATGTCGTCATAGATTGGAAAACCATTGTGCTATAAGTTAGACATGATACCTTATCCGGCTTCTCAAGGTCGAGCCAAATGAGTTTTTCACTGTCTGTGTTGGTTCCCGCAAAATCGTGACTCGCCAGGGAATAGGTCACATGACCGACAGGTATTGGATGGGAGTAGCGGTCGTACTCGCACACCGTCAGAATTACGTTCATGTCGGCGAGGGCGCACTTGGCAATGCGGAAAGCGAAGTTCTGGCTGAAGTTTGGGCTGCGAGTACCGCGTTGGATGGAAGAACTCATGGAACGCTTCTTGTGGTCCGGGTCTAAAACCACTGTGATGAACACGTCTCCATTGCACTGTCAGGGTTGCAATGATAGACATTCCACCTTGAAATGAAACTATAGTCCGTGCAAATTACAACCCCATTAACTATTTACTTACTCTATACTTCCGTTCTTCTTCACACGCACAAGTTGTACAGGTACGTATGTTTCAGGTATAGATCGATATGCATGACATGTACATGTTCCACCGAAGATAACGTTCGGTTAACCTTTAAATCTATTGTTTTCAATTGGTGTGCATCTTGATGTCTGCCTGTCCATGTCAATACTTTCCAATGCAATTATCTGATTATGACCCCTGTAAACAAGGGGAATTCCTGACGCTTGTTTCTAAAGTTTCATTTTTATTCTTAGAATGAATTTATAATAATGTTGATACACTGTTACTGCGTTACCGACAAACAAAATACACCCCTCCCCCCCCCCCAAAAAAAAAAAAAAACAACAACAACAACAACATAAAAATTCATGGAATGTGGAAATAAAAAGGATAAAAAGTGTTGTAATAACTAATAAAGACATGACTGTGTAGTGACAGCTTAATTAATAAGATATCTTCCAGGATTAATGAAAAAAATTATGGTTTTCGTACCTCTTTCGACACAACGGGGAGGTCTGTTACCTTGGCGATGAACACAGTGAGAAGCTCGATTTCAAAGTCATAGGAGACCTTGAAACTGATTTTGCCTTTTTCTTTTTTGCTCTTTTGTTTCCACTTGCCAACATATTTCGCCACCAGTTCTTCTTGTCGTTTGTAGACGGACGGGTCAATCTTGCCAATGGCCGTCTCGATCTCATGTCCGTCGCTCGACATCGAAAGGGAGTAGAGTTGCTCCGGGTTCGACTTCGAGCGCGTCATTGCAAACAGCGCCCTCTTTGAGTCGGGAGTGAAAGTTAACCAGGTACTGCTTCGCTGCCTGTCTTCGGACAAGGCCCCCATGAGCTTCTTTGGTCGGGCATCAGCGGGATTACATGGTATGCCGGACCCAGCGGAAAGGCTGCCAAGGGTTGGTCGATCAAGGGGGTCTATGGGAGACACAGGCAACACGAATTGTAGGTTATCTGAGAGAGCGCTGGTCAGACCGGGGCAAATCCTGCTATGTGACTGCGGCGTCGAGGTGCTGATTACAGACGGTATTTCCTCGACTTTTTCAGACAGTCGATTGGCTCCTTTCTCGGCGTCCTTTTTCTTATCAAGTCGCCTTATATGAGAAATGATCGCAACGACGAAGGCAGCCAGGACGCACGCTTCGACAAATACACACAGCATAACCAGAGCTGGGACAGGCACTGCTACACCATGGGCCCGTACTGGATGATTCCCAGGACTGGGGCTTCCTAACCGCGATGCGTTTCGTCCCGCACTGCTGGATGCGGAAGAACTTCGTGTGGTCCACACTGGCACATCCATTACTGCGTCATGGTAGAGCTCTTTTCCAAAGACGTCTGACTTGTTAATGGACGCGGGGTCGTCTGCTGATGTTATTTCCTTGGTGACGAAGGCTTGATGATTCGATATTTCCACTGATCCCTCATCAAGACCCTCTATAGCTCCATCATTTTGAGTATGCAGAGTCAAAGTGGCTTGCATTTCTTTGTCAAAAGACTGGTTGATGATATGATGCAACTTTAAATCTTCCTCAAGGACGTCTCTAGAGTTTTGTGCCTCCACACTGAGTCCGGATTTCTGGAGCAAGAGAAGAATACACATCATAATTCATCAGAGGGGTCAAAATGGGAGATTTTTCTTCCTTTTTAAGGGAGGGGAGGGGTCATTAATTCTGCACAACCTTTGATATTAGCTTGAGGATGTAAACCTGTATATAGGTAGGACCGGTGTATTCTCACTAAATGTAATCCAACAATAAAAACTTTGCTCTCTATGATTGTGTCTCCTTATTCCTATTCTCTGTCTGTTTGTCCCATTCTTTTTGATCTCCCTTCCATACTTTTCATAGTAAATGGCAGAAAATTACCGCTACACAATCACTCTTATGAACTCCAAACGAGAGTCATTCACTCAGATCCCATGATAAAGAGTATATCAACGTTAGAGGAAATACAATTTTGATGTACGATACGGAAAGAAAATGATGGAATGGAATGCATAACGGAAATGAAATAATCACTCACAAAATCAATTTTCCTACATGAAACCCACTACAAAATAAAAAGTACTCTTGCGAGGAAAATATGCATTTGAATGCTCTATGTGTGACAAAGCAGAAGAATATTAAGCGTACGACTCAATTTTTGTACATTGCATATTGTTCACTTCACTTTTGTTATATATTTCAATGTTTCATTATAATGTTTCACTATTATTGTGTACTCTCTTAATTTTGCATTGCATTGCTCACATTATTCTCTGTTACAAAAGTAAAGTGAATGTTAATGGTTTCGTCAAAAATGAAAATGAATTTTAATCTAAAGAATGATGCTTCTGCTTTTAGTATTTCCACTTTTAGATTGCGTTATAATCACTGCTTTCCATAAATACCAACCAAGCAACAAACATTTTCTTTGAAATGAAGATGTCCAATGAAATCATAGCTCATATCCCCATTCGCCAGAGCCCAAAACAGGCATGAATACGTAAATTATTATCAGAAGCCAAATTATGACGTCAGGGAGGCCCCGTCTACATCTGGAACCTCGACAACTATGCAGTTGTACTCCAATGTGGATAGTTCGGCCCTGAAAATTAATTTGCCTCTGAAAGGATCAACGCATTAGGCTGCGTTCATATAGAAGTATACTATTCGGGTATTCGGGCTCGTTTTTCGAGGGCACGCGAATAGCTTGAATCGAACGATAGAATTTCCTCACACCGGTTCACATAGGAGGGCACTATTCGAAAGTACCGAATAGCTGCGAAAAGTATAGCAAAGTGGGAATCGAACTTGTTCGATTTTCTTGCAGCGTATACCGTCTCTCGTTTATGAAATAATGACAATTTTGGTCTGGATTTGCCCTTTAGCAAAAATAAGCATGTAGACTGACATTCTGATGCAGTTTAGAAATTGTTACAATAAGATTTGCTAGGATGTAGGAGGAAGAAATCCTCACTGCATGGGATGGTGAGTTGACGGTGCGGGTGATGGTGTATTCGGGGCCCGAATAGCGAATACCGAATAGCGAATACCGAATACCGAATACCGAATACTTCTATGTGAACGTAGCCTAATCAACACCTGCTGCCCACAGTTGGGCATGAAGACATTTCATAATGTATTCAAACTTCCTTCACAGTTTGAGTTTACCATGCAGCTAATAACTATATAATGCTCGACGAAGAGAGGTACAAACATTAACATATCCAAAACGCGTGCATAACCTGAATGCCATTGACGGTTGTCATGGACAACCGAACAACTTGCCTAGAACTACCCAACGTAACAAGATTGGAATCCAAAGTACTTTCCACAAAAATTAAGTTGGAGGAGGTGAATTAACAGCTGAAAAAGTCTTCGTAAAAACGGGAAACAACAACACCCAACCATCTATGAATTTGGAAATATTTGAAAACCAGCCAATTCAAGACGATAAAACATGAGGCTAGAGTTCCATATATTATAGGGCGTGTCTAATCAACAGGTAGGAACATCCGTATATGTCAGTACCAAATAAATCGATTTACTTTGACAGAAAATCTACATTATAGAATTTCGACTGAAAAAAAAAGTGACATTTTATTTGACTCATATTCTACTCACTATTAGCCCTGGCAGCCTCAAAGCGTGACTGTGGACTGCTTATATAGATTACCCAGGCGAGCACGAGTTACTTTACGTCAGTTAAGATTAAAAGCATACCCAGGCAATTGCCCCAGAGGGCAATTACCCCCTGGCTAAATACTGGTTAGTAGTAAGGTTAGAGTAAAGCTTATAGGGTTAGGATTAGGTTCAGGATTAGGATTAGGATTAGGGTTGGGATTAGGGCCAGGGGAAGGGTCCAGGGTAATTGCCCAGTGGGTAATTGCCCTAGACCCATTCAAAGATACTTTGCAAATGTAATCATTGGAATTGGAGTAAATTCAATTTGTTTTTGTTTTTTTATCAAACGTGATTTAACTTCGAGATGAAATAGTTATGGTGCTTTAAAGCATTCACAGCAACGCCCGTCGGCCTCTAGTATCTAGCCTGGTACTAACTACTGGGATAGGGATGAGGTCAAGGTTTGAGTTTGGGTTTGGGTTTTAATGATAGATATTCCGATTATCCTCTGTACATGCATGGGTATTGCCTATTGGGATGATTATGGTTGGGGTTGAGGGTGGGTTTAACTCTGTGGGTGTGGGTAGTAACATTACCGAACTATTTAGATTCCAATTTTCGCAAAAAATGTCACTTACCTTATACTTCACGAGCAGAGTACGAATGAGGTCCATTTTCTGTGTTGTAATTAGACCCCAAAGATGAAGAAGAAGATCAATGTAGTTAAGATAAAGTACACAGAGTGCCCCCATAGAACTCGAAGGGCGTGAATCGTGAGTCCCGGTAATGCACTGCTCTCGCTAACAAACAATATGGAATGAATGTGCACATACCAAAGCCCTCGACAGCGTCGCACATTTGTTTTCTTGTTGTTTTCGTGTTTACTTCGACTTGTCTCATGCTTCATCCTCGTTCACAGAGATACGGACGAGGAGGTGTAGTTTGTAGTTATAGCAACAATTCGCTTCTGTCCAGACAATATCTAAAATCTTTAGAATAAACGCTGAGGAGATAACATTATTATAACCTGTGATAAAATGATGACATACCTCAGTGTATCAATATTATAAGAGACGGCTTCCAAACTACTCTGTCTCTCTACGTGTCTATGGACAGGCAGAGCTCTTTCAGGCAAGGTAGGCAATGCCATGTCAAGCGTAAAATAAAAAAAAAAAGGCATGACAAAAGCTTGTTTGGATTCAGTGGAAGAACTGTTTGTTGCGTCACTACTGTCCGCATCGGACGCCTGATTCAAATAAAAGCCTATATAATACAAAAATAGGCGGAGTCAATACCATTAATATGGAAACTATCGATTTGTGGACATGTATGAGTGTTTAGACAAAATTCTTCAACTATCAAGTGTCAGATTTTGCTGTACTTGAAACAGCTTCACTACTAGGCGTACACATTTACTGACATTTCTTTAACGAAAAAAAGCCATCACTACCATGACTACACAGTTTTGACACATGATTTTTTACACACTTCCTTACACACTCTCTAGCTGGCTAGCTATGCATCGATATAATTATATATATATATATTAAAGAGTTATCATTCCGTTAAATGTGTCACGATTATACTGATCAGCAGTATTCATAAGGCAGATAAGTTTTTTTTTTCGCCCCCCCCCCCCCTCTCTCTCTCTCTCTGTGTGTGTACGTAGGCAAAGAGCATTCAACCACCAGCGTTTTCGTAAGTTGGTTGTATGATCCCAATAAGCGAGTGGTGTTAAAAAGGAACATTGAGTTAAATGGCCAGAAGTATCTCTTGTATGGCTACGACAAACGATTTCCATTCTCCTAATCTATCGGGCTTGACAGACCCACTTCCGGTCTTACGTTGGCTTTTCCCCCCGAGCAAAGTTGCCGAGCGTCAACTGGTATACAACTTTTAGTTACCAATCCTTGTCGGGTGTTGTGGTGGTGTTGTGCTTTCGACCTCCAATACAAGGGTAAAGAAAGCTGAAACACTGCCTCCGGAGATCACCACAATGAAGAGAATACTCGACGTCTTACTGTGCATCCTCGCATTAGCGATCGTGGTCAATGGAGCTCAGCAGAGGCCTGTGAAAGGTATGGAACAGACATTTGCAGTCATTTCGACTAATGCAACCTAGTCGCTAGTTTATTCCATTATGTTCGTTACTGTCGAATTAGTTCATGAGATTTATCATTAACCAGGATTGTGCACTCTTACCTTTCGGAGAAATGCTATAGGAATATGTTCTCGTAAAACTTTAGAAGTTTTATCTAAATGGATATCTAAGCACGTTATTCTTATACATGAAATATTATTTTCTCACACATGATAATGTCGCAGTTTTTGCGTGGCTGATAGATATCGTTTGAGCTTATAAACAGTAAGAGGAGAATTCTTTTGAAGTGCAGCAATTATACCATGTACTGTAGCCTACATACGTCCCTTCTTCAATCCTACATCCATCGATATCTTTCTTCTACTTATCTACCACCTCTACCTTTCTTTATACACATAAACACACACACACACACACACACACACACTCACACTCACAAGTGTATATATATATATATATATATATATATATATATATATATATATACACATGTATATATATATATATATATATATATATATATATATATATATATATATATATTTATTTATTTATTTATTTATACTGGTAAAAAGTCATAACTGGATATATTTCATATTCCTTCTTCTATCTTCGTGATTATCATTTATTTTTAATGAACTTGCTTGTTTTACTATCATAACTCCAGTGTTCATCATGGTTAAATCATGAAGTTTCTAGTATTATGCCTAGTTCTGTATGCTTCTTGAAAGTGAATCCAACCAATCGTGAAAAGGTATCAACATCCACTTTGTTATCTTTTATCTCTGCAACTCGTGCAGTCAAGCGCAAACATAGATAACCAACAACCAAAACGGGTGGGCAACATTATTACGTGACAACAGAGTAGTTTGTTCGATGGGAAAAAAAAATATCCATTGCTTGTATACGCAATGATATCAAACATTTATGCGTCTGTGATATATGCTTTCAAAGAGTTTTTATTAGTGTTTTTTTTCTTTTTATTAACAATTCTGTCTGCCTGCCCCCCCCCTCTCATCCTATATTGAATAGAGATGTAATATCGCCAATAATACTAATTATCTGCATGCGTTTGTGCTGTTGCATTTCTTTCCCATTTTTTTTTTTTTTACATTATATTTTGTCCATTTTTTTCCTTCGTATACTAGACCGTCTAGTACGTAAGACACGCCCACTGCAACAATGCCCGAGCAGTAACGATCTCGAGTTCAACCAATGCCTATCGGCGTGCCAGTCAATCACCTGCGCAGATGTGCGCAAAGAATCTCGATCCGGCACTCGCCCCTGTGTGCGCATGTGCGTCAGCGGGTGGGCGTGTCCTCGGGGGCGTTACATCCTGGATGGCTACGCGGATGTGTGTGTGCAGAAGAGGGTCTGTCGAAGGAAACGTCAGGTCACTGAGTGTAGTTACGACGACGAAGTTTTTCCAGTAAGCTTTCGCTTCTTATCTCTAGATTATCACTATTTTTTAATGATGATGTCTCTTTACTCCTGCTTGCATTATTTTTCTTCTTGTACTCCGGTACTCCGTATTTGTCTATTCATCTTTAGAATGTTTGCTCCTTTTTTCTTCTGTTTTTGTAAACGTCACTTGGCGAATGGCATATAAAAGCTCAAAATCTTGAAAAAGGAATGAAATCATAAGCTAATAGCAAACAGAAGCTTTTTTGGGGGATGTAGAACTGGTACATAATAAAGAGGACCTCATTGACTTCAAGCAATGAAGCACCCCCAAATACATACCATGTATAGACTTTTTTTCATGTAGCTGGAAAAAAAAAATTATGCTAAAAGGGAAGTACTATCCCTCATTATTTTTTTTTCTCGTCAAATAATTTGGTACACTAGCAGATAACAAATTTCGAATATGAACACGTCTGCTATGCAATCAGCAAATCCAAACATTAAGTTGCTCACTATATTTATGATGAAATCAGTGCACTGTTTCTCCTGTTCAATCTCATTGTTGGAATATTTGTTTCGTTTGTCTTCTTCCCATAACAGGTGAATGTTAACTTCTTGAAGGGAGACCTCGTGTGTCGATGTTTCGTTGACGGACAAGTGCGATGCCGAAACCCATTCCCAGAATCTTAACCTCATATCTCTGTTAGTAAAAACTATTGTAAATACACCAAAACTCTTTCTTTTTTTCTTTTTTTTTTTGAGGAACTAAAGCGTTGTCATATCCCTAGTCTGTGCAAAAACATATAGGGTATTGGGCCCTGTTTGATTTCCGATGATAGAGTTCTATTTTGTACACCACTGGCAACGATTACTATAAATGACAACACGAAAAGTCGTATCTGATAAAAGGTGACTATATATGAAAACATTACACTTTTAACAATTTGCTGGACATGTCACGAGCATGAAGTATTGACTGTCATTGTAATACATACCAAGATCTTTTTTTCCCCAACTGTGTCCGGAACTACGACTGCAACAAACTGCTTGACTTACAGGTAACTACTTGTGATAAACGTTTTGTATATGATAAGACATTCTTTTAATTGTTTGTGTTGTCACATTACATAGACTCATAATTGTAAAACTCAAATTGCTTTACAACTTAAAAGTAGTAAAGAGCAATCCATTGTACATTGTATCAAGACTACTTCGGCAGATACGATACGTTAACATTTTATTTGTAAACATTTCATCAATACATGTATAAAGAATCTATGTTCAGGTATGATACACAGTGCGCGGAGAAACCGTACATTAAACTGATTTAGACACACACGGTACGTGTATAGGCTGGTTTATTCATATGACATGCACTCATCAAGACCCCCCCCCCCCCTTGCTTCCCTAATCTGAGATAGGAGTGACCTTCTCATTGACTTGTTTGCTAAATGTTTTAAATCTCAAGCATACCCTGAAGGCTCTTCCTAATTCCTAGTTAGCTTGCCAAAGGCTTGCCTGATGAAGCAACAACTAAAATATGCAAAGTGGATTCCAAGTTTATACGAAATGAGCCAAGCATGCACAGGTCAATGGAATAGAATGTTTGGAGCACCTGAGGGAAATGGTTTCTTGAATTTTAGTACATTGTATAAACATTCCTACTCAGATGTTTCTACAGAGTACTATCAAATGCTCAGAATACCAGGTACAATTTGCATATATTAGTTCGTTGTTGTTGTTGTTTGTTTTTTTTTATTTTTTTTTATTTTTGCGATGACAGCTGTGCAGTTATCAGAAAAGAAAAAACAAATCTTGTTTTACAAACTACGCGCAAGATTTGAATAATTTTTATTGAACCGGTCAACTTGTTACTATAATTACACATATTTGATGAGGCTCATGGACATTTTACCCTAGAACAGAAAACAAACTATCCAAATCATCTGTCGGTAGGATTTCTGAAAGGTCACATTACACACCAATATCCTAATGAGTAGCATGGTACACTGTATCATGCTTTTGCAATAAAACTTCACAAAGCGTCGGCTAAGAAAGGGTGGCAACTGGCTCTATGATTAGGATCAATCTAGACCCCGTTTACAGTGCGAGGCTCGGCCGCGGCTGAGCCGCGGCCGAGCCCAGCCCCGCTTCAGTGTAAACGCGCAAAAGGCCAAATGCGAGGCCAAAATTGGCCTCACATTTGGCCTCGCTCTGGAGGTGGTCTCGGCCGCGGCCGAGCCGCGGCCTCTTCTTGGTGTAAACGCAAACTGGGCGAAATGCGCGGCCAATTTTAGTCTGGCTTCCAGACCCTCTGCCCGTACTATTTCGCTATTCACGATATTAACCCCCTCAACGTGGAAAACTAGTATAGTTGAAGGTGGTTTTGTCCTGCAAAGGACACTGTCCTGCAAAGGATTTTTCCTTCGGCAAAGGCTTTTGCCCGAACGGCGACTTCGTCGCCACGGAATTCATTTGGCAAAGGGTCTGAAAACCAGACAATACCAAATTGCATTTGTTTCAGTGCCGTATATTAAGAGAGTCTGGCCAACTCGGTTTTCGGCTTATGTGTTTTGAAGCCTGTGATTGGTCAAAAGCTGGTCCCGTGATCTACAGGCGCCATGTTGTTACCAAAGTCAATCACGCGGGCGTGAGGAGAGTTCATACGCAGTGCCCATTGTTGAACATGCGCAGCTACGCGTGTATTGCTTGCCTTTGGGAAATCCCCAACTTCAGTCGCGGTGTAGTGTCCTTGCCGTTGTCTATTTTATTGAAGTATGCGAAAGATATTTTGATATCTTACTGCGATAAACTGAAAATTCGTCATGCCTTTCCTGCGCAGCATGGCGTTGCGCTAACCGACCTGGCTCAAATGTAATGATGCACCGCTTTCCGACAGATCCAAAACGAAGGAAAGAAGTGGGAAATTAGAGAGTGACGGGAAAACTAATATATGATTTTTTTTTTCCTTTGGATTCCTCGCGATGTCTCTCAGACTATTCAAGTTTTGATTCTCATTAAGATTGTATAGGCCTATGTCACCGCTATAACGTACGAAGTGTCGCCTGAGGCATTTGTCTGTCCTTCATTCGTAATCAATTTTGTTGAAACCATTGGCCATGAAACTTGACATGATTGTGTGATTGCGTAAACATGCTCAAAGTGAACCGTCAAAATCATAATGGTTAAAATCTTAAAATACTGCCATTTCCCCCATACTGTATTCAATTTCTGAAGGTGAGCACATGTATTTCCAGACGAAACTTACTGCCCGACCGTGATTCTCTTGTGATTTTTTTTTTTTTTTTTTTTTGGGGGGGGGGTGGTGGGTGGGGTGGGGTTTGGGGTCATGGGAGGTGGCAAAGGTCAAGGATCGATGTCGGGTAAAATGTTAAAATTCTACTATCTATTGTTGAAATATTATTACCCAGTTCATCCATACCTTGGAGATTATACCCAATGCACAAACTTAAAACCAAACGCGGTATTTGCATGCCACCATTCGTATACAATGACGCATAGGGAAGGATTTTGGCCATGATGGTCAAAGGTCAAGTGAAAATACTAAAATGACAGTAATTTCCGCAGATTTGTAAAATAACCGCTGAAAGTATTGCCATGAAAATAGATTGGTCAACTTACGAGTAAAAAATGCTCAAATTCCTCAATACTTCTCTTTTAAATAAAACTCATCCATTTACACCTATAGTTCAAGGAAAGTAAACACTCGACGCATTAAATTTTGTGACAATTTTTTGCGAATAATATGTGAAACTGTCGTGTAA
The DNA here is from genome assembly GCA_033980235.1 of Diadema setosum. Taxonomy (NCBI): domain Eukaryota; kingdom Metazoa; phylum Echinodermata; class Echinoidea; order Diadematoida; family Diadematidae; genus Diadema; species Diadema setosum. Next base: position 43,625,864 of record CM067061.1, read on the forward strand.
CATTGTCAAGGCGAACTCTACATCTGCTAAGAACAATGTAATATGGCGGAGGTATACCGGTCGCCATTTGGACATTTTCATTTTTTAAAACTCATTTCATATCCACTCAATGGTCCTGATCATAGTTTACATGTATATTTGGTACGGATGTCACTGAAGATATCCCTCATGGTTATCATGTTATCCAGGTACTTGTGCTAGTTCAATTGTTCAATTACACGTCTTTTTTTTTTTTTTTTTTTTGGGGGGGGGACATTATTTTTTAAACAATTTGAGATCATTTTACACACCATTATAATTATGCACTTGCCGATGACTTTTCATGTTGTATATATATTGTACATAGGTGTATTCCTCTTGAATAAGGGCCTACTTATACTAGTAGGCCTTCATGTCAGTTTATCTAGTATGGTACTAAATAGGATGGTAATTGATGGTTATCTTTTTTTATGTGCGAAACAGTAAAACTGTGAAATTCGTCTATCGTCTGTGCACAGTACAGCTAGAATTGTAAATATATATACATTGTATCATTTTGTTGTACAATATTCTTGTTCCCTGGACAACTTGCTAAATAAACAATATAGCATAGGGGGCCTACAGTCTAGTGAAAGTTTACGACACGACATACTGTGAATTCTACTTTTATTCATACAGCAATAATTTATCATATTTATATTCTAGAATTATGTCCTTTAAACAGCTTCCCTATTAAGTTTATATACCTGTGTGCTTGTGTCTATTTGAATGTGTAAAAATGATTGATTGTTGGCTTTGTTCAACATCTCTCTCTCTCTCTCTCTCTCTTAAAAAAAAAAACACAGTCAAGCAACACAGTGCCTTGCGCCTTTGGGACGCCTGCGCGCGCTAACCCCAAAGCGCACACGCTAAAACCATAAGCGCACTGTACGCTGGGTAACGACATGGCGTTCAATTTATGAGTTGGCCAGACTCTCTTAATATACGGCACTGATTTGTTTACAAGCAGAGCGCCACTACGACAAAATATTGAAAGGTTTGAATCAAAAGCGCGGCCGAGCCACCGAACTATTAGTTCGGTGGGCCGAGCCCGGCAGTGTAAACGGACAAAATTGCGAGGCTCGGCCGCGCAATTGAGGCCGGGCTCGGCCGCGGCCGAGCCGCGGCCGAGCCGCGGCCGAGCCCGGCCCCGCACTGTAAACAGGGTCCTACTGACACTATCAAAGGCATAATTTTCGACCCTTTGCAGATGAAGCAAAAACTCGGCATTAGTGCTTCAAAATAGTTCTAAAATGGGAGTTAGAGATAGAAACAACCAATGTAAAAATTTGAAACAGTATGATCGATGTTAAGTACTATGTATTAACTACAAAAAAAAAAATGTGAACAATAATTATAATAAAAACGTTTCCTGACTAAACCGTCTACCTGTTATGGTTTAATGAGAAAAATAATGATCTCCTTACACTTTAAGCTTTATCGCAAAAATTTCATATAGTAAGATGTTTTGTGATACAATTGACCTACACATATGCATCAAAAGTGATATGTTGAACATTTTTAAATCACTGCTCCTAAAGGTTAACAGGACCTTTAAGCGCTAATCAAATCTAGAACAAACAAAACTGCCGATAGGATTCTCATCCAAAGAGAATGTACATGTTCGTGAGTGAAACTCAAAATGACATCCACACATCACGCAGACAGTTCTTGTATTTCTTGCTCACATACATCTCATTTATTGTCCATCAGATATCATAAACAGTGAAACAGAAAATGATATCACTCTTGGTCATTGTGAACAAAATTATCACAAAAGACAGTATAATATCAGTAGATAGATGTAATGGACAGATGACATTGCTTGAAAAAAAAATTACAGAGGAAAAATAGGGAAAAGAAAGAAATTCATGAAATGTGCATGCTAACCATTTGATAAACAATGCGATGGCAGGCCATTCCAGCGAGACATGCAGTAGGTACCAAATGATACATTTACAAAACATCACACAGTAGTAAAATATATTTATGTTCACTTTAATAACATAGTAACAATAACACTGACATCATATCAGCTACTCTATTGTTAATAGAGCTGCTATGATTGTACATTCAATGACCCCATAAGAATACATATCGCGATGGTGTCTGTGGACCACTTAGTACCTTGACCTTGATGAGATAATCCCTGAAGCTGCTCTTTTCAAGCTAAACTGGAGTCAAGACCAGAGGTATTCACACCTGTTTGGGCTTTCAATTATGGTACAGAGGATTCCTTTATAACATGTATTTATCAACAACCTTGCATAATAATAATATATGTAATACAGCCACTAAAACAAAATGATGGCCTAAACAGTTTGACTCAAGTAACACTTCATGTAAAGGACAGGAAAAACAGTTGCTCTTTTACTAGTAGAGCTGCTGCATTTGTACATTCAATGACCACGTAAAGAACACACTCCACAAGTATAGCATCTATGAATCTCCTACATGGTTGTAGTACCCCAACTATGATGAGATAATCCCTGAAGCGGCTCTTTGCAAGATAAACTGGAGATGAGACAGAGGTACTCACCAGTACGATGGGGTTTTCAACTACAATACAGAGAATTCCTTTATAAAATTCATTTACCTATACCTGTAACACCTAGTACAGCTGCTAGGACAAAACGATAGGCCTAACGCAGGTGGAGAGAAGTGATATTTATGTCAAGAACATGAAAAAAAAACAACAACATTGATTTGGGCATGATCAACTGTATATTGACTTACCTCAGTATCTGACATACTTGTACTACACCTGGGGGGCATTTCATGAAGCCTTTTGTCAGATATTTCGTCTGACAAAATGTTAAAAGCTACTGAAATCCTTGCATCTGATTGGTTGAGAGCAAATTTGTCCGACAAGTTGTCGGATAAAAATGCTTCATGAAATGCCCCCCTGAATGTCACATAAACTGCTGTGATGTTGACTGTATTACTTAACTTGGGTTAATTATATATCAAGACTTACAAATTCAAATTCTACATTCCACCAATTTTTCAATGCACATGCTTTGCACATACTGTAGTTAGGTGTCTTATTTGCGAGATCAAAGCTCTATAATTCAAAAGTACTTGTAATGGAAACAAAGACCAATTTCTCAATACTGAACATATACTGTAGAAAAATACCTATGTACTGCATGTCATTTGATAACAAGAACAGCCACAATTTAGTGTGATTTTGTAGTCACTCTACACTTCATTCTCCATTAAAAAACAAACAAAACAAAAACAATCTTCTCCTTACAACATACCAAACATTCAAAATATATCAAGGCATTTGGATCACAGGTTTGAAATCTGATCCAAATGTTACCTTATTGCACAGCAAAACTTGATGAATTTATCACTCCCTTCCACAGACTCTTCTCAACCTAAGTTATGATATATCATAATAGGCATGTGTCATATATCAAAACATCTGCAATATTCCTCATTTAATGACAATCACTGATAAGGTCACTGTATTGTCATGCCAAAAAGAAACAAAACCTGCAAACAATTTTTCTGACTAAACATCACAAACATTACAAACATCAAAATATAAAGCATCTTGAAAATTTTGCTCTGTTGTGTCATGCTGACTTATACTCCTAATAGTATGGAATGGTAAATACATGTACTTCTTTACTTGTGCATTGAATATCATGTGCATAACTCCATCAAACCGTTCAATTGTACTGCTCTTTTCAATAATACTATTCAAGAATGCTTGTCAATGCCCACAAAAGTAAAATTAACAAGCAATACACACATCCACCAAAGATGATCAATTTCTTGGGCATACCAAAATGCAACTTATGCTCCCATTTTTTCAACCTTTGCAAAAAAATGTAGACAACCATGCAACGTATACTAGGACACAACCAGCTTGGTCACATGGACACAAACAATGTAAGAGGGTAGGTAAATTGCATCACTGGGTTTACATATTTCAGAATGAATGGGACTTCAAAAAAGAAAAGGAAGAAGAAAAGTCCCCTCATAGTGTAAATATGAGGGGATTGCTGACACTTGACCATTAAATGCATTTTAGTGTAACGTTTAATGTTTCCTTAATATACTGAAGTATACCTTTTCCTGATATACTCAGGTTTTTTAATATCACATTGAGTCTTTAACATGCTATATGTGATTTACAATATTGTCAAATTACTACTTTTATAGTGTCTTATTAGACGGATAGTGCATGAGGTCACACTTCTAACATTTTAATATTACCATTGAAACTATCACCTCCATCACTCCAGTTCTTTCATGTATTATCTGTGTAATTTCTCACCAATCTGTGTGTTAATACATAATAATATACAATACATTCATTTCTGAAATTTGCTGTCTTGGAAGACAAAAATCATGATGGTGATAATAAATGGTATCAGCTCTCAAAGCATTGGTAACCATGGAATAATGGTATCAGCATCTTGTCAATCATGTACACACATCAGTGCATCAATGCCTCCTCACTCCGCGATAACAGGGGAGGGGCTTGTGTTCAGTGTCTCTGGATGGTCACATTGAATGTGCGGATGTCCATCGGGTTCAGCGTCACGTTGTAGTCTGGCGCAGTGACTGGGATGGGCTTGAAGGCTGCAACAGTACAAAAATATATAAAAAACACTCTATTCCAGCATGCTTCAAAATATCAGCTTGAATTTTCACTCAAGTAGACAAAATGCCATTTGACTTTTAAATGCATGGTTAGGTCACTTAAGGTGACTGGTGACATATTGAATCTCAATCTCAGAATTACTTGAAACACTGTCATTTTTTTTTTTTTTTTTTTTTTGGGGGGGGGGGGGGGGGGGTAGTGCCAACTTGCCTCTCAAGCTAAATATATCAAAATAGATCATCCATGATAAGTCATGGGTTAATTCTTAATGTGTATGTTCCAATATCTCAATTTTTTAAACGACTTAAGATTAACATAACAGTAGCATCATACCGGACATATTCTGCATTGTTTGCTTTTATAAATGAATATGGATTCCCTCCCAATTTTTCTTCATAATGGACTTGATATCTCAGGGTCATCTGCTGAATCTCATTGGAAAATGTTCATCCCACACACGGACAATGTTCATCCCACACACTGACACTGGTGAAAACAGACACATCATGAATAACACTATTCAAAGCAAAAGAAAATTTGGATAAAAATGGAAGCATAAACACTTGAAGAATGTTCAAGCTTGTATAAAGCCAAGCATGCTCTGTCAAGACTTCCTATACACTGGGTACATGGCGCCATACATGTATAGGTAGAATAGAAACGGACATTACCTTGCGGTGTTGTTGTTGTGCTGCCCTCTATTGTCCACTGGAGACGATCGACGCTCTTCAGGAGCTGATTGGCGGCCAGAGAGAGTTCCTGGATGTCTGCGATGGCGAATGGAGTGAACATATCCTGCATGGACAATAGCAGAAGGAAACAGATTGCCTTCAAACATGCCATGAAATGATGTATATAGCACCCAACTTTGGCATTTACATCCATGTTGGTACAGATTCCTTGCTAGAAGATCTCAAACCCATTTACAACACTTGTGACATCTTCAACAAAATTGCAAACTACGTTTAGTTTAGCTTTCGACCGCACATAAAGCCTTTGTCAGCATTGCCACAGAAGTGACAAAAATTTGATGCAAGTTGCATGCGAGTAGGCTTACATGCCTTATCAAACATGAGAGCATACACATAGGACCACATTAACCTCTATGCACTCATACCTCAAGGCTACCACCAAACTTGCAGCATTTTTACTACTGATCCTCCACTGGAAGAGTCTGGATATCTCATTGGCTGATCACTTTGAAGCCAATTTGCCACCATCTTGCCGTCATCCATCACCCATACATTTGTGTATGGAGCTCCAAACATCACGTGATCTCTGAACAAAGCAGAGTAACGCCCAAGTGAGAAGGCTTGTGTGACTAACCTTGAGAGAGACAGTTACAGATTTTGAGAAGACGGCATCCTCCCCTTTCTCAAACTGGTGCTCCAGACGAAGGAGGATGACATTAGGGGTCAGCTGCTCAAGGGTCAAGAGGTGGACATTGTCAGGTAAGGTCGTGGTCACGTACGATGCCTGAGAGAGAGAGAGAGAAAGAGAGACATAAGAAATATGATGCTACGTCAACATAACTCCAGTCATTACTTCCCCTCCAACCTTTAACTCTTAATGTGCCAGACCCAAAACCCCTAACGTGCCAGACGTTTTTATCCAATGCCAGAAAGTTCGCAAACTGTAGTGGCAATGTAATTTAAAACTGCCATATATTTGAAACTATTGACTGTTTTGAATTGAGGTCTACACAACATATATCAAGAAATAATTGGTCTTTCGTGCCATGCAGTCAGTTTGGTGTAATACCTATCTCAACCTGAAATATTCCAGAAATAATTGATATTATCAAAAAATTGTTAGAAATTTTTGTGTAGTATGGAAAGAAAGAGTCATTCGTGGTTTTTCTTCAATAGAACGCTCCCTTGACTCTGTGAGAAAGTTTTAGAGCTACATCTCCTCTTTCGAATGATAACAAAATTGTCTCCTAGAGTTGTATAATTACAAAGATATTGGCAGATCAATTTGTGTTTTCAATTTCCTTTTTTTGCCTCGGTAATTCATTCCCCAATCTGAGTCCTTTAGTCCCAGATCTTGTATTTTAAACTAAAGTAAATCCCGGGTCCTGGAATAGTGTCTTTTGTCCACTTGAGAAGGAAGCACCGACCAATCCTTCTTTTGTCTACGCGGACTGCGGGCGGGTGCACTCTATTGAAATCGGCAGGCCTTTGTTTACGGGTCTACTTTCCATCCACTATACATGTGCATAGACAAGAACAAAAGCGTGTTCTTCCTTCTAATATCCTAGCATGGGGACGATTAGTGAAGTTCACCAAGACAAAAGGATGAAAGACTTGACAAACGAACGAAAGCTTGACCCACTTTGAGGGACAAAATGAAAGCCGATCCTGCAGGAGAGCACCCAAGCAGAACAATGCGAGTGGAAATGCATGGACAACACACGCAGATTAAGTAGCATACACACGCGTGGTTTATCAATGAGAATTTAGATCTATACACAGCTTGCAGAGGATGCGCTCACTGCGGATTTTCCCGACGCGAAAAAAATACATCTAGCTGAAAAAACATGTATTTACTCAAAATTTTCCTATGTAAGTATACTCATATCTTTAGCGGAAACATTGGCTATGCTAATCAGCTACCAGTACATATCAGTGGCAGTTTCTTGGTGTAACAAATTATGGTACCACAAGAACTTAAATGACCAATGTTTTTTTGCGCTCTTCTTAGTCGCCGATCGGCGACCATGGCACGTCAGGACTAAGGTCGCCGTTCGGCGACCATGGCACGTTAAGAGTTAACAAAAAAAAATGTATTCTAAACAAAAAAAAACAACATTGTATAAGACAATGATAAAAAATTAACGAGAAAGTCTGCTGTTTGCCATTTGTCTATGCAAACTACAGGGGTACCTGTATAACTACATGGTATCTTCTTGAAGATGAAGTACCTTATTGTCGACATTTTCCTTATTTTGGCAATTATAAGTGCGTACAGAAGTTTCAGCAAGTGCTTAGATGCTACGTGTTAAGTGCCAGACTCATTTAGATGCTTATGATGAATAACAATCGTTGACTTCAGCAAGAGATGTTTTATCAGGGTAACAAATACAACACAGATGCAACAGAATCACATAAACTAGGAAATCAGTGATACATGCAATTTGATCTAGAGAAATCAATAGGTATCAGCAATGTCTGTATACTGACTGCAAGAAAACAAGTGTGATTTTGTATCGATCTTCAAGTCAACTCAATCATTACAGCATGAATAATGCAAAAAGTAGATGTGGAAGTCATTTGCTGTTGGCAAGAATAGAAAAATGTAATCACTGCCTGATATTTTCAGTAGAAAGAGCAAACAACATATTTTCAGAGGATCCATTTTGTATTAGTCTGCAAGTTAACTCAAGCCTACACTGCATTTCTATGATTTGCAGAAATTACATATATCATTAAGTCAAGGGCTTGTTATTGCCCTGATGAATTGACATATGTAATACCACAACCTAAAGGTGGAGTCCTTAATTTTCCTACAGTGATGGGCATTTTCTTTTCACACTTCCATCTCTATGATGAAAGCCTGAGCTGTAAGCTAAGCAAATACTGTTCACTCACATTAGCACTGGCATTGGTCTCGGTTGCTGAGGTGACGTAAAAGTAAGGTCTCATATATATTTCCTCTCCCAGAGTACGTTGAAGGAAGGAGGCCTTCTTTGGGGTGGACAGGACCACATAGTGACTTCCACGGACCATGAGACCATCCCCAAACTGACCGGTCTCATTCAGAGGCTCACCCACGCCTCGGTTGTCATCCTTGAGAACCCTGCGATGGATCTGTCAGTGCAAAAAAGACACATGTAAGAACTTTGGAAAGCAAGGAAATGACAAAATATATCACAACGAATCATGAAACAATGAAGGAAAAAAGATTTACTTTGTTTCATGTTATTTCATTCAAAATCTCACATCATCTTTACTGCTCTCTCTTAGGTTCATGATTTCCCAACTTTCTCATCCCTCTTTTCTCTCCTCTCTGCTTCATCTTTCTCCTCCCACTGACTTCCCAACCCGTTACCCAATTCTCACTCTATTTTTCCTTCCAACTGTCCCTGTCTCCTACTCTTCCGTCTCCCCTACAGCAACCTCAGCTTCCAGCTCACCACTCCACTTCACCTGTCACAATAAGTATTCCTTACACTCTCCCAATGTTGCTTCCCTCCTCCACTCTATGATCTCCTCTTGCTACGCTCTTCTTTCTCCAAACGACAGTCCTTCCAAATCTCACTCCCTCATTTCCATCATCGTACAAACTTTAAAGGTAGGGAATCCCATTTGCATGCCTTAAATGAAGAGTTGTATAAATACAGTGGTATGTTGAAGAGAGTATCATTTTAGAAACTCCCATAAAGTATTGAAAGTGGAAGGTAACATTTAGTACTTTTTTATTGACCGTTAGATTTTGAATTGATTTTTTTCCGGGGCTCACCGTAAATTCCAGTACATTACTAGGCTACCTTTGCAGACCCATGCACTGCATGTGTGTCCATCATGTATATTTTGTGAAGAAAGTTCATCAAAACTTACAAACATTTCTATATACATTCTTGCTACACACTCTATATGTTATTACATCAGCTCTTATACTTTTAGATATGTGTTTACAGATTTAAAAAAAATACAGAAGACTGCAACAAAAAGGCTTAAGTGTGGCTGACACACAGAACTACTGAGTAGTTGAGTTTTGTGCATTATTCAAATTGTAGATAACTGTTGACTTCCACATTTCTCAGCAGTGGCCTAAACAAGTCCCCTGAGGTTCATATTTAATGTTTTGCTGCATTTTGGGAGGTCTGTAGAAGGTATCCCCTACCTTTAAAGGTACTAGCCCACATTTGCAAACCCACGAAAATCAAAACTGCATAAAACAGGTCCAATATGACTTCAAGTACAAGTTATAACAGTAACATACCTCACCTGTCGCTCTTTGTCTATACCATTCGATAAAAGAGAGAAAATCATAGTTTTAAAATCAATTTTCAAACCGGGTCAACCCGACCCAAAATCGAATTACGAGCGCGGGCTATAGCTACGTACATTGTACATGTAACACGTACGTGGACCGGAGCTAGCGAGCATTATACGCATGCATACGGATTACGGTGCATTTTCATTTATTTTTATGAAAGTAATGGACTAATTGGAACGAAATTTTGCACAGGTGTTACTGCAATCATACCCAAACTCCATGCTAACTATGAGACCAATTGCTGCAGGTTTACAAATGTGGGCTAATACCTTTAAAACAACACTTGCTGGCATTCAAACAATCCAACATTTTTTTTTTGCAACTGATTGACAAATTGCCCTACATCGACGTAAATAGGGCAATTTGTCAATAAGTTGCAATGAAAACAACTCGACGGAAGAAATTCATGAATTTGAATCCAACATTTCTTGTTCATTGCATGACTGAGCTAGAATTATTACTATTTAAATATGAATCATGCTGTATATTCCCTACATTGCCATTTATTATCTATGTACTGTAATGAGAAACGGGGTCTTACCATGACCTCAACAGATCCAGACCTGAGACTGCTTCCTCCTTGAGACCTGTCAGTCAGAACTGTGAACTGGGATGAGTTGTCCTGCAGCCATATTTGTGATAAAAAAGAAACAAAAAATGAATAACATCATACATTGTTAAAGAAACAAAACAATGAATAGAGAACCAATCTGAGACATAAACTGGTCGACACACCATTTTTTTTTCTTTTTAATCAGGCTTCTTTCTACTGGTTCACAAATTTTCTTACCAGTAAACCTAGAATGGCATAGAAGGTATCTTGATCTTAAGTATCAAATATTTCTAAAAAAACTCATATCTTAACCCATTGAGGACGGACTGATTTTGCTACAACACACATTTCCCATAGACACCTGCCCGAGTATACTCGGCACTCGTCCTCAACAGGTTAAGTCATTGCACGCATCCCACACTTAGAATTTTCCCATAAACATGATTTGGTGTACTAAAAGCAAGTGTATGTGGTGTTTGAAACACAAATGATGAAGACTAATTCACCCATAGTTCTAAATGTCTTTTAAGACACCAAGTCTCATGTAAATGTCTCAGTAAATGCATACAAGTTAGCTTTGGATCATAGTCATGGTAATCAAACATGGTGTAAAATGACTTCGCTTTTGAGAAAACATTTTCCCAAATATCCAACATTGCCAAAACCAACCGGAAAAACCCCAAATCCTTCACTAAGTGACCTCCCCCCCCCCCCCCCCCACCAAAAAAAAAAGACAATTCAAAACAGGAAATTTATGATTTGCAGAGAAGAGAGGACTGGACAAAATGAGCTACAAATCAGTGCTTGTGAGGGAAGAAAGATACATGTGAGACATTTAAACACACCTTGATGAAGATCCTACTGTTGATGGGGTAGTAGTTACCAGCCACTGGCTCACTGTTGTTGTATTCATAATCCTCTCTCTGATCCAAGCTGGTGAGAAAGAACAAAAAACAACAACAAAAAAAAACAACCATATATATATATATATATATATATATATATATATATATATAAAAAATTCTTAATCCATGATGACAATATCAGTTTAAAAACAAATACAAAGCCTTTTCTATATTTACTTGTCTTTCACAAAACACAGTCAGTGTGCAGCATTAACTCTATCCTCTATGACTGCTTTCATAGTCTACATCTGAATCCTGTCATGCTGAAGGTAAGTTTTACAGTGAATACTCTTATAGTGTAGACACATAAGAACACATGAGATACAAGTGAATAATATCTATTCCACATGTCTTACATCCTTTCAAGAATCTGTCTGCCATTTGAGTCTGTGAAGAAAGTCTTTCCTGACTGGATGTTGGTGTCAAACCGAGTGATAATCTCCTTCCCAAGTCCATCACTGCAGCAGGGAGGGGAAAGTTGGGGGGGGGGGGGGGTGGGGAGAACATGGAACATAGAAAACCAATCACACAGAAATGAATGAAGACATGGATTAGCATCACAATTACAATGTTGCAATCGTAAATGGTAAACTATTAAGGTCAGTAACCCTTGCTTGTGTACACAGCAGTATTAAACATGTAAGGCTATTTCACTGGCATGGATACATTAGAGTATTCCCTTCCCCTTCAAGTATAAATGAAAAGACATGAAAAAAAAAATAAAAATAAAAATAACTAAATTCCACCATCATACAGTTCAGTTCAGTTTTAAACCTGCATTCCACTATCAGTACAGTGATACAAAAACTGGTCGGCATCATTGTATATACCCACTCAGTTACATATACAGTACCCACTGTGATGGAAAGATAACAAAGCCTACCCAAGAGATAACTGTGATACTGCAGGAAACGGGGAAGTTACATAACCAGTTTTAACTGACACTTCTTCCAGGATGTAATCCTGACAGGGCTTGTTGAATGATAAACACTTTGAGGGCATGCTGATTGGCAAAAATAGCACATTGGTACAGAGACAGGAATGGAGTCGTTATCTGATATCAGTAACTCATGTAATGACATGTTATTATTTACTCTTCCATCACTAGATGGGAGGGATGTGAAATACAGAATATCAGAGATAAGTATGAGAGGGGAGATTTTCAGGTAAAATTGGATATTCCTCATCCACTATTACACTAAAACATGCCTTTATCTGCCAAACTCACGATAACTGTTTTAATCTTGGACAACAGGAAATTTCTGGAAATAGCCACAAGTCTATAAAGAAAAAGACAAACAAAGTGTAAATGGCATGAGATGCCAGGCCTACCTGATTGGAATTGGTCCCACTGTCCACTCAAACTCAGCCCTTTGTTGCCCCTTGTAGAGTCTAACCACCTGACTGAGCCAAGGTGTGAACTGCTGCTGGACCTCCTGCACCACATCGCCCTGGCAACCAGAAATAAGCCAGTCATGTGAAAGCAAACTTCCTTGCTGCTTGTCATCAGATCACAAAACGCAGTGATAGACCAACATCTTTTTTTATAAACGTGACGTAGGACAACTTCGACAGAAATCAAATTACTTGTGCACAACAGTCTTCCCCTATTCAAACATAAATCCTTTATCGATCATCCTTAGCACAGACAGAAAAAAAATTCACATCAAGGTACAAATTCATCACTACTATCATGAACACTCAAGGACTGCTAAAAATTCACACGTAATGTCTTCCTCATCTATCCAAAGAAAAAATTTAAACCTTTCCTCAACTAAGCTTCTTTTTTTCCTTTCTTTCCCTATTATTTTTTTAGGGATGCCAACCTTTTCAACAGCATTCCTGTATTTTCAGAATTGTAAAGGCATATTTTCTGATTGAAAAACAAAATTGGTACCTTTTTCGATAGACATGTGTGTAATACAATTTGGGGGGAAAACAGCATTATCCATGAAACCTGCATTATTTTTGAAAAGCCATACAAAATACTGCAAAAAAAGAAGCAGTCAGCATCTTTCCTATTTATTTTTACTTTTTTTTGTCTATCACCTCCTTTCTCTGTCAGTCTCTACATGCTTGTTTTCCATCTATACACTTACAGACACAAACATATAGAAGCATGAAGCATATGAACACCACGACCAAAGCTTACTGTGACCACTTTGAGTTGCACTGATTTGCCGTCAAACAGCGGGTACGGGTCGCTCTGGTTCGGACGGAAGATGTAAGCCCCGGATGGCTGGATGGAGACATTGTTGCCCGTACTGGAGTTGTACCAGAAGAAAGATTGGTTCACCAGGATCGTGTTGTTGGACACCAAGTCTGTCATCGACTTCAGGAGGCCAGTGGTGCCATCAAAGTTGAGATGCAAAAACTGCAAAAAGAGGAATCATTACAAATGAAATATAATGATTAAATTATAACTAAATATTGTAAAATATCATACTAGACTACTACTCATGAATTAAAACAAAAAGAAGTTGCGCAGTGTTCATTGCAGGACAATTTGTATCACATCTCACAAGAGTGTCTGAGACATATAACTTTATATATTGACATCATACACTATGAGGCAACAAGTACAGGTGCAAGCAGTTGTGTTAAGTGAAATTCATAGTATTGTAGCCTAACTCAGCAGAAATTGTGTATGTGCGTGTGTCGGGGGGGGGGGGGGGGGGGGGGGGGTTGGGAGGAAAGGGTCCTATCCCAAGATATGAACCTCAACAAACTTTCTGTCATAAAATTAAAGAGATGGCAGACTGATAAGCTCACCTCATTAGCAATGGAAGCATCCTGACCAATAGCATTTGACATCTGGACCAGCTGACTCCTCTTTGCTGCCATTAATCGATTCAGCAAGTCTGACATCAGGACCAAGAAATGGATACAAAATTTTAAAATTATAACATTCATGATGACATGTAGAGTGCATAGATAACAGTAAAAAAAAAAAAAAAATGTATATGGGTGAAGAGAGAAGTTTATAACAGTAATAACGGTTCATTCAATTCTTTGAGGCTAACTTCAGTGGTTCAGAATTATGTTTATTTCACCACAGTAGTTGCATAACATAATTTTCATCAACTCGGTGTCTACACCCTAGGAATCAAAGACCCACATTTAACCATTGATTAACATCATAAAACATAATACTTGTATATGCAATTGAAGTTTTACACTGTACTGATAAATTGTACCTAAGAAAACGGTGGCAAGAAATATTATCATTAAAGTATGAGTAAAATTGTACAAATTTAATGGCAAACAAAGTTTTGAGTCCAATCTCCACTCAAATGAAATGAAATAAAGGTAAAAAAAGAAAAAGAAAAAAAGAAACATGGTCACATTAGAGCTACACATGGACATTGACATTTGAGTCATTGAATTTCCATTTTTCCATCTCCTTCCTGCTTTTTATGCTGACATCATAGCATAATTGATCTTTCCAAAACAAATTTGTGCTTACTGTTGGAGGCAGCAGTGACTCGGTATGTGCTATAACCGACTGGTGGCACGGTAGCTAGGAAGACAAGCTCTTTGGTGGCATTACCCCTGTCCCTTCTGACACTCTTTGTACTGGCTGTCACATCTTGAATCTTGAGGTGGACAAAATGTACAAAACAAACAAAAATTCTTAAGATTCTTCATAAGATGATACACTTGCTACCATTTGAGAATAATGTATGCTCAAGTGTTTCTGAGTCTATATGTTTAATTGCTGATTTGCATTGAACATTTAGGCACATTATAAAAGCACACCACATTGGTCTACATTATGCTGTGATGAAAATGTACGTACGTTGTAAAGGTGCAATGAGCACTGCTCTTTAATTTCAATTTCTAACAGATGCGCTTTTCATTTGTACATGATATGATTAAAACTGCTGTTTATATATGGCGTAACTGTAAGCATGTCTAGAACTATTGATTTTTTAAAACAAAGTCCAGTAAAAACCTCAGATGACTTTTAGTGGTAAAAGCACCTGCCATGCTATTCCCATGACCTCATCTCCAAATATCATATTGGTGGTATAATGTGGAATACAAGTTCTAAAGACCTGCTTTTTGGCTGCCATAATAAACTAGATTTAGACTATGAAAGCTGCTTTACAAAGTAGGGGCAGCTAGGTACCTCCTTAACATTGAGGACGAGCCCCGAGTATACTTGGACAGGTGTCTGTGGGAAATGACTGTTGTAGCAAAGTCAGTCCATCCTCAATGGGTTAACCTGTATGGCAAGAACTAGTCTCTTCATAGTGAATTACAGTCTGTAATTTTATATTCGTAAATCAAATGCCCAAAGTATTGCATGAAAATCATACACAATTAGAATATATATGACAAGCAAGTAGCAAATTAATTGTTTGAATGACGTATGCTTACATGGAAATGTTCATGTTATTAATACGTACGTACCACACTCCTGTTCCTTTGAGACCATGTTTTCATGAGGGAGCTTTATTGTTTTTGTTTTTTGAGTTTCTATAAAATGATATACATAATAAAACCCTATAACACTACACATAGCTGTCTGAGAAGACAAGACTAACCTGATTGGGTACAGATTTGCCATCAGGCCCCACCACAGTGTAGGTTGCATGGTTGACTGGAAGACGAACAGGCCAGGTCACTGACCGGGCTACAGGGTTGTACACAACAACCACAAACTGATGGAAAAAATAAAAACAAAACCAAGACAGCATGTTACATTTCCTAAAAACAATTATTTGACTAACAATTACACAATGTAAAATTATTCCGTTGAAATTTGCAATCCATTAGGGTTTATGGTACTGCATATCATGCTTGGTTGCCAAGACATTCATTGCATAAGATAACACTTTCAGCCAAATATTCTACAAAAAGTTTCTTCACACAGCAAATCCACAGCAAATTAATTCCCTAATAGGGAAATTATTATTATTATTATTATTATTATTTATTCGGCTTTCAATCACAAATACATTTTTCGAAATCAGAAAATTGTACATTGGAGTGGTAAGGGGGCACCAGGTTGGGTAGCCTGGGTCTGGAAAGAGCCAACTAAATGACTTAGGCCCTCAGGCCATCCTCCCCAACCCACCTGGTGCACTCAAAACAGTCAGTTTACAATATAAAAAATACAAATTTCATTAACAGGCATACATAAAAAACAAAAACAAAACAACTGTTTCTTTGTAAGTGTCAATTTGAGATATGTGAACCTACCAATCTTTCTTATTCCATTCAGAGATCAGAGGTCATTTTCTAAATCAAAAACTAAGAAAAAAATATGATACATTGCATATATGTATGTCAGCTCTTAAATGACTACCGACATCAAAACCTATACTGTGTGTAACAATGCATACAGTTAATGAACAATATATGAATTTGAAATTTCCATGTAAACTATATTCCCTTACAACATTTCATTTTAACTTCATTATATTTGGACAGATAACAAAACAGAACTGCGAGAGAGAGAGAGAGAGAGAGAGAAAGAGCGAAATATAGAGAGAAAAATAATAAATTCATAGATAACTAAAACTATCTCTCAACGTGAGTAACACCCCTACCCAACACCCGTGGAGACAGCTCAACCAGTAATGATCATCTGCATGTTTTCTATTGGAGGAAAAAAAAAGAATACCATGGCAATGTACCGCTCAACATTGAACGAAATGTACACTCTGCTCACTAATACAGCATGAAGTCACGTGTGCCATGTATTATCTCAATTCAAATGCTCATAACCCGAGTAAGGTATTGGAATAAACAATGATTTTCATTAAGGAATGTTGTTATCATGGCAACACAATGTTTGACATGAAGATAAAAAATATGGGGGAAATTGAAATTTGCACAACTACACAATATGTTTCATAGCTGTCACATGTGCCAAAATTTAAATGAAATTGCTCAAATGCTTAGGGAGTTAAATTCACAATAACATTATGATTTTCATTCAATATGCTGTTAACATGGCTACACATTTTGTAACAATGACGAAAGATCAATTTTGTACAGGCAAATATTATAGTCACGATGTGGTAACATGGGCCATATTTGATACCTTACAAACAAACAAAAAATACATACTTTAGATATACAAATATTATAGTCTAATCAAAGGAAGAGACATGTGATTTCAGTCTTTGTTGCCAGTTTGGAAAGTTCACAAGCACAAAATCTGTGCGCAAGTCCGTGGGCAGCTGATCCCATAAAATGGGAAAAAGGTGCATGGCTGTCTTTGAAAGTCTTTGTGTGCGAGCTTTCAGATGCTGGAAACGTACATCATATGGGCGTCGAGTAACAACTTTAATGGTAGACACGATGTCGTCACACAATATGAAACGATGCAAGGCTTTGGCGATGAAGCTCAGTAGGAGGTATGTGCGGCGGGACTCCAATGTGGACCAGTTCAAGGTACGTAGACGCTCAGGGTAAGGCATTTGTTGTCTACGCTGCTTCAGAATCATTCGGGTTGCACGGCGCTGGACGCCCTCAAGTCGGTCACTCAAGTTCCGATTGTAGGGAATCCATGCAGGTAAGCCATACTCCAAGATTGGCAGAACGAGCGATTTGTACAGAGTAAAACTGGCTGATGATGTAAGGCCGGAAGACATGGAATTAATCAGGCCCAACAATCTATTGGCGCGAGAAATTATGTAATTAACATGACTTTCCCACGACAACCTATGATTGATCACCACACCAAGATATTTAACTTCAGAAGCAACATCGATTGGAACTCCCTGTATGAAATACGAAGGTAAGGCAACATTCATTTTCCTTGCTCCAGCAATTCGCATGACTTTTGTTTTCTTGACATTGATTTCCATACGGTTGCGGGTACACCAGCATGACACGTCATTCAGGTCAAGTTGCAGATCCTCGACATCCCTGGCAGATTGAATTGGTCGATATAACACCGTATCATCGGCGAAGAGGGCAACTTTTGATGAAGCAATGACAGGAAGATCATTAATGAACATGTTGAAAAACAGGGGCCCAATAACACTTCCTTGGGGGATCCCGGACGGTACAGGAGACCAGTCAGAGTGGACACCTCTATACAAAACTCGCAGCTCACGTCCGCAGAGGAAATCTTTTGCCCAGTGCCAGAGCTTTTCGGTGATATTGTACTGAGTGGAGAGCTTATGTAAGAGAATATCGTGAGGCATTTTGTCAAAAGCACGGGAAAAATCGAGGAACAGAACATCTACAGGTGAGGCATGTGGGCCCTCCAAAGAGTGAAGCCAGTCGTTCGTCAAGTGCAGTAATTGGGTAACACACGATTTCCCCCTCCTGAATCCGTGTTGGACAGTTGTAATCGGACAGTTTAAAGCGAGATGGTCCTCTATAGCTCTGGCCACCAAGGACTCCATGATCTTACTAGCTATTGAGGTAAGAGCAACCGGTCGATAGTTGGACGGGTCAGATTTGTTGCCTGATTTAAACACTGGTATGATATTTGATCGCTTCCAGGATGTTGGAACAGAACCAGTCGAAAGAGAAATGGAGAAAATCCGCTGCAAAATATGAGCTGATACTGGAGCTGTTTCCTTGAGTAGGACTGGCGAGAGCCTATCAGGCCCTGGAACTTTTTTGGCTTTGAGAGTGAGCAGTTTCCGGTAGACATCCGCTACAGATATGTCAAGTGATTCCATGGAACTTATGGGAAACTGGCACTTTGGAGGTTCAGCGGGTACCTCTTGGCCTCCAGTAAAGTATCTTTGAAAAGTGGCAAGATACCCATTTGCAATATCAGCTGGGTTCCTGATCACATGGTCGTCAACTACAAGAACCGGAGGAGGAGAGTGTCTTTTCCTCTCCCTGACAAATGCAAAGAACCGTTTACGGTTGTCAGGGAGAGAGAACATATTGTTGACGTAGTGCCAATATGACGCTCTGGTGTGGTATTTCACCTGGTTGCGAATTGCACGAAACGCAGTCCAGTCACTCGAGAGCTCAGTCCTCTTAGCTCTTCTGAACAGCTTGCGTTTCCTGTTGATCATATGTTTGATCTCTCTAGTAATCCAAGGTCTGAATCTGGTAGAGCGTTTCTTGGTTCTGGGAATTGCATCCCTAACAGCGGCGTCGAAGATGTCTAAAAATCCTTCCCAGGATGCATTAGTGTCATCAGGGTCCAGATATAGACTCCATGGGACGAGCTGCAGTAGGCGATTTAGATGAGAAAAGTCCCCTTTGTTGAAAAGCATGAACTCACGAATTACAGGATTAGTCGAAAACATCTTTGTAGACTTTATTTCAAAGAAGACACCATGATGGTCACTCGGAACCGGATTTGGACATACAACTGCTTGCAGAAAGACATCAGGGCGGTTGGTAAAGAGATGATCAATCAACGTTCCAGACATAGGATCGTCGCATGAAGGCCGAGTAATAGAACTAACGAGTTGAGAAGCATCCAATGTGTTAAGTATGGACAGCAGACGAGTGGAGTCAGGTGAGTGACGAGTCAGCAAATCCACATTAAGGTCACCAACAAGTAGGATACCTGAGAAATCTGACGATACTCTTTGGACATTGTCAATGCATTCTTGCAAAGCTTCCCATGTATCAGCTGCTGCATTTGGTGGACGATACATGGACACCAAGAGCCACTTTGAGTTACCAATGACAATCTCGACACAGGTCATTTCGAGGTTTGGGTGTTCCAACATGTTCAGGCGACGTGGACAGAGTGTTGCATTAACAGCCGTGAGAACACCACCTCCACCTTTGCCATGCATAACTGGGACGTCTTCCCTGTCCCTTCGAAAGATCACGTAGTTGTCAGGAAAACCTAGTTCAATTGTATCGCATGTGTTGTTTAGCCAACTTTCGCAAAGAGACAATATATCAACCGGGTTTGTTGCCATATGAGCTAGCAGATCTGGCATTTTGTGTCGAACAGAGCGGGCATTGAACAGCAGACCAGAGATTGTTTTCCTTTTCGCACCATGGTCTTTGTCAGGACCTGGGTTGGTCTCAATATCCCCAGACTGGGCGGAGAAAGACTGAAAGGCGGAGAAGTAGCACCATGAATCTTTTGAAGTGCAGTTGTATTCAGTGTAAACTTGAAGAAGTTCTAGCTGAAAAGTAGATGAAGAGTTAGTGTAGTAGTGTATTCTTGAGCCTAAATACCTGGTACGGCGGAACAGTGTAGCATGTGTGTAACATGATGAAGACAGGCTCAGGGGGCTTGCATGTACATTGTATCTGTACAGTACAACCAGCAGTAGGAGAGTGACAAACTTGACAAATCCCATTGTTTCCAGCGGTCACTTTTGTTGCAAACAATAGTGAGGGTTGAGCGAACATGAATAGTAGCACCACAGCTCCCTTCAGTGAGTGTGTAGACTGTATGCTGTATGCTGTACACGCAAAGATGGCTCAAGTGGTCAGTGACATCCAAGGGGAAATGTTGAATGATCAGCACAGGCACGGAGAAATGGATGCATATTCCTGCTGCAGCTTGCCCAAAGGTATCCAGAGTTTATGAGAAAATGATTCACAAGTTCAAAACAACACATCCAGGCAGAAAATGATGAAAATTTGGATGGAAACTCAGAGCTCGTTCTACACCCAGCTACACCCAGTGCAGTAATTAACACATGATAAATGCAAACAATTCTATAATCCACATTATCTTGAAGTTAGTTGTACATTATTAGACACTTGGTAGCTCATTAGTCATCAGATCTCCACACTACCTGGCTAAGTGATTCCGAAGCAGCACAGATACTGATGTTGGCGTAGTCACAATGGTCAGAAGAAACCTGGAGATGGTAGCTAAACTTTTGGCTGACATCTGCTGATATCGCCTCACTGATAAGAGTCTTGAGAAAGAAAAAGAAATGCATGTTGGCATGAAATCTTTTGTGAGTGTTTGTTTTCCCATTCAAGGTCCATTGCTTTGTTACCCTTTAGAGTTAGATATGTCAAAGCTGAGAATTGCAAATTGATCTTATATATGATCAAGAAATAAAAAAGTGAATTCACTTGAAAAATCTCAAAATCTGACATCTCACCCAGTTCCTATCCAATTTTCTAAGTCTCAGAATGCTTCTAAATACAGAAGCTTTTCACATTTTTTTAAATTAAACTGACGTGTTTCAATGCCCCTTCTCCAGCATATCATCATTGACTACATCCATACTTCACGGCTGATTTTCACCAAACTATTTCTAGTGGTAAGCTTTTATACCATTTTTACCATCCAGTTGTTCTAAAGAAAGTGAAGCTTATTATGTATAATTTTAAAGATAAAGTCTGAAAACTTTGAAAATTTAGAAATCAGACATTGGCTGCTTGATGATCCTAGCAGGCTTTCATGATAGACCAGATAACTTATACATTAAGGGAGAGTATCCAATTCCTGACTGAACCCCACACACGATAATGATGATACTCTAACATCACAAATAACTTATTGCTGTATAATTTGTTGGTCATGATGATGACCATGATAAGCCTGATGTTCTGACAGACACTTTCACATACGAAAGAACAAGTCATTATGTCTGGAGAAGAGTGTTTGATATGTGAATTGATCTACTATGAACAGGATAAGAGCAAAGGTCAATGATGTGTGATGAGCAAGTCCTGATAAATATGAGCTACCCTTCAAATACAAACAGCTATGATATTGTGTGCAGCCAATTTATGCTTAACTATTTCAGTACATGATGTGTTATCATAACACAAAGTATATCACCACATATAATTCTCCTTTGTGCTTTGAAGGGTTAACATGAGATTTCCGTCACTAAGTATTAATTAGTTTCGAGATCATTTAAAGCATATATTAACCTGGCAATCTACTCTGCCGATGGAGAGTCTCTTGGCGTAGTCATCAGCAACATGCTGCTTTTCAGTTCCCCTGAATACATTCAATAAAAAAGAAAGAATTGCAACAGATCAGTGCATCCATTATGAACAGAAACTCATTATTCTTTACCAATTTCATAAAAGTGTCTTGTCTCAAGTAAGCTAAGAATTGCTGAATTAATATTAAAACACTCCTCATCTCTATGAGTAATGTCCAGACAATCATTGGTGGTTCAATGCTGCTGTAAAATCCTATCCATTCATTCTTGCCACCATAGTCATGAATAACAGATTGAGTGGTGAAAATGTAAATGATAATAATTTATTATGCCCAATCTATTCTTATCATTTTGTGCAAGAAATTAACTGGACTACTAACTGTTAGGCATAATGTAACTTCTAATTGTTCCCGAGATGGTGAATATGTAGCGATTGCGTAATAAAAGTATCGAATGAAATGAATAGTGACTTGACAAGGCCTTGAAAACATACATACTTTGACAGCACTTGTCAAATTTGTGGAGTGAATCATTTTGAAAGCAGTATATCACACCTCTGATAAGGTCATCCACCATCAATCAGAACATCTTACATCAATACAACTAACTCAATTTATTTTTACATCTCCCTCTTGCTTGTTATCGATATCACACATCATGGCTTGAAACATATGCTTGTGTTCATCAGTGTTCATCAGTGTTCATCAGAATGATGCTAACTTGATCTTAAAACAGAAACAAAAACAAAAAACAAAACTCAAACTCTGCAAACACACACACTTACGTCACAGCATCATGGTGTTGAGCAACAGCCATAGCTTCCCCTGCAAACATTAAACACAAAAACAAACTGTGTTAAACTCTCTGGTCTTGTAAATGAGACTTTTTCCAGAGGTTACTCTACACAGTTAAAAAATTTAAATGGCTTCTTACAGTTTCTCAAGGATTCCATTTAAATTTATGCATGGACAAAAACTATCTGAAAAAAAAGTTATTTGAGATAGTTCCAATACATACTCAGTATAATCGATTGAAGACTGTCCTTATGCAGATGTCTGCTGCAAATAGTCATGGTAAGTCATTTAGCACAATGTCTAAATGCATAATCATATCAATGTTGTGATGTTTAACTTTAAGTAATGCAGGCCTTACATCAGCAACATCACAGTTGTGGAATTATGCTACTGAAATCTGTGGGGGTAGCACTGCACATGACAAAGGGCAAGGGAGAGAGGGGGAGAAGGAGAGAGAAACAGGTAGCCATCTGACTACCAAAGCACAACCAAACCTGAGTGCAGGGCTACCAGTATTCCCACATCAAACTCAGACAGATTCCAAAGGGCAATCAGGAAGATAATTGTAATTCACATGCAGACTCAATGGTTCAAATTCAAGAAGGAGGTTTAAATTTAGACCATGGACTAAAATAAGTGTGAAATAGGCTTAGTCAAAGTCAAAATAATACCTAAATCAGTGAAACTTCTGGTGTTTATTGTCGGACATGAAGAGAAATTTCACTTTTTCAGGAAGCCTCCTGTAGAATCAGGTAGACTTGCCAGCTCTACCAGTGAAAACTTACTTAATCTTTCTGACGTTACTCCTGATTTTCTGAAGCTACTTGGACCAGTGAAGGCTTCCAGCTGTTTGCAGACCTGATGATATGTGTCAGGAAAAGAAAACAAGGAAAACAAGATTGAAAAATACAGCAGTTGACAAGTTGATTAACCCATTGAGGACGGTTTGATTTTTCTACAACACGCATTTCCCATAGACGCTTGCCCGAGTATACTCGGGACTCGTCCTCAACGGGTTAAAATATCCATGAGAAAGTTTCATATAGACATAGGTAAAAGCCTGATTTAAAGTTACTATGAGCATGCTGGCAGTGAATGCAGTAATCACACTCTATCTGGACACTTCTGAAATCATTCATAAACAATGGATTTTGTGATATTTCCATGAATGACATCATCAAATGGCACCATATTAAGGACATCATTCTTCAAAACTGTACTACATTAACTACACTATCACATCCTTTCCCAACACAAAGCACTGCTTACATCACATTCAACATTCTTATAATTCACAGCACCATTATAAGAAGTGGCCAACTTGCACACAAAACTATTGTCACTCAATCATCACCTTTTGCCACCAACAGACTACCACAACATGACATCAGTAATAATCATACCTGGAGAAGGTTGTTAGACTCCCTCACATAGCCCTTGATGGCTGGTCTGCTGACAAAGTACCCACTCCAGAAGTTGTGGGGAGCGTCGCCATACGGCATGAAGTCCTGGCTCTTAGTTGTCCAAGTTTTGTTGGCTTCGTTCAGGTTGGAGACATAACACGATGGTGTGGAGTAGAGCAGATAGAGTCCTGTATCATTCTCCTGTGATGAGAAAGAGACAAAGCCTTAGTCAGTGAGGTAGAACATCGCTTGAAAAGCCCTATTGCTTTCTCCTTTACATCATTCTTCAAATGAACTGCATGAAAGAACTATATACCACCCAAATAGTATAATATGTTAATTTTCCCTCGTTTCATTCCAAATGGGTGAAGATACAGACACTGATTGATATTGGTTTCTATCTTTATTTTTCTACACCTCAAAACCTGTCTGTTGGTCATCTTACCAATTTAAGTAGCAATCTCTCCAAGTACCTGCCCTAAGTCAAATGATGGCAGTCCATTGCCTCTGAATATGCAAAGCAACTTATTATTAACATCATCTTAAGTATGTCAACTCTCAGCTCTAGAGGATGTGGGAGACCAAGAAAGACCTGGTCTGAATGTGTCTGGGCTGACACTAGGATGTGAGGCCTGACTTGCATTGAGCCGCTAGACAGGGTCTCACGGAGGGTGTGTGTTAAACTTTACAGCTGCCTGCTGCCTACCCCAGAACCCAGGACAAGCACAGCAAGAAAACTAGAAACTGGATCAGGCCAGGAGGATTGAGCAGGAGGATTGAGGAACAAAGATACATCTCAGAAAATCATGCCCTTTTTCTGTCTTATCACACAGCTTTAAGCTCACCTTGGCATTGACATATTTCATCAGCTTGTCAAGATTCTTGTACCATGCGTTGGCATTCTCGTACTGGAAGTCAGAGCCCATGGTTAGGATGATGTGATTGGTTGCAAAGAAAGCGGCCTACAGATGGATAACAAGAGGTGAGGCATAGAATAGAAATGTCATGGTTAACTGAATATTGGCAGAAATGAGGAGACAATTCTATCATTACCTTCCATAATAATCTTGGAACCATTTATATGCAATGTAGTCTTGTTTCAATCCCAACGAATGGGATGTCAATAAGAATACAGTTAATAACAATTCCAAAAGTCTCATACAAACCTCTTTCTTAATGAAGCCACTGAACGATGTTAGCAAATATTTGTCTCTACTTCTGCTATGATTCTCATTGGTTAACGATACCTTCTTCTTATCCCAACAATATTTCACTGCCCCTGTTGACGTTTTCAAACCAACATTTGTACGAGTCAGACACTTGATCAAATGTTCATTAAAAAGGAGTATAGGCCTCATCTGTTCAGAGTTAGCACATTATGAAGATCAATTTAAATGACATCTCAAGAATTACTGGTCATCAACCATCCTGTAATTGGAGGGCCAGAAAAGCAAGATTATGAGCTTGGTCAAAGGTGAACAATTCCTTCCAATACACAGTACAATACAGTTTCAACCACTACTGCTTCTGAGCCTTATGAAGGTACTGCAGAGCACTTGGTTAAAGGTCCTGTTTACCATTGGGAGCAGTGATTAAAAAAAAAAAAATGTCCAAGATATTACATTTAATGTATATGTGTAGGTCAGTTGTATCACAAAACGCCCTACCATATAATTTTTTTGCTATGAAGCCTAAAATATATGGAGATATCACTATTTTTCTCAATAAATCATAACTGTAGATGGTTTAGTCTAGATACATTTTTAATATAACTATTGTTCATATTCTGTATACTTATACTTAAAAATGACTATACTGATTCAAATTTGTACATTGGTAGTTTCGATCCCTAACACACATTTTAGAACTATTTTGGAGCACTGAAGCTGGGTTTTTGTTTCATCTACAAATGTTAAACAATGCCTTTAACACTGTATTTCACTGATAACATATTTTTCTTTAAGTAGAGCATGGGCCTTCCCCTATTCTCACGCTTGTTTCTCTTTTTCTGCATGAAAACAAAGAACAAAACCAGAAATCCACCTGAAAGCATAAGTGACGCATTCCGAAAGTGGAAGAGGATGACATGAAACTGCTCTTCATCCTGTCCTTTCAATATGAAGAGGGTATTAGACTGCACACAATACTGTAAAATGAGGAATGTTGGCGTGCATTTTAATTTCGCGAATTTCGCAAGCGCCAACATTTGTGAAATTAAAATGGAACGCGAAAGTTCTTGCCTACACAATATGCATCGGATGCCAGTGGCAATTCACGAAAATTTCATGCTGCGATAAAGGCTGTTGGCTGCAATTTGCAAAATTTTCATGCCACGAATATATAGCGTTTTACAGTACCTGGTCCCTGCACCACTTCACAAAGGCTTCCACTCGATCGTCTACGTTGTAATCAAACAACCGCGGATCATCCTGCAATTGATAGAGTTTCAACGAAACAGGAAGAAGCAATTAGACCACCTGTAAACACTCTTAAACCAATGACGAATTAACATATTATTGTTATCACATCACTCCACAAGGTGAGAGTAACAAAACTAAAACCTCTTGACAAGGTTTACAACATCCTGAGTCCAAAATGTCATACATGAGGTATGTGCATGATGCAGAAGAATCCCACACTTACATTAAAAACATGTATATACACTAAAATAATATTTATTTTGTAATCAACTCAAAATAGCAGGCTCTCACAAGTGGTACATGTACATGTGGCTTTCTGTGGTCTAATTCTGCTTTGCTTAACACATTTGTCATCTGTAAAAATCTATGTCTGCCATTAAATTCCTACGATCCTACTAGCAATTAACAAATAGGCTGTATCTCCATAATTAGCATGGATAAAATGGCACAGTCATACTCTTTTTCCATCTTTCATGCAAATATATTTGTTTGATTTATGCCTGCATTTATGGAACGTCTGTAGTTGTGGGAGATTGGCAGTAAATTCCATGTGTTTGTAGTCCTTGAAAGAACTGTACATTGGCAAACAAGGACCCAAGAAAGAGGAGAGTGGAGGAGAGAAGCAACACAGGGAGAGTGTGAGGAAGACAAATAGTGACAGTCGAAGGGCAGCGCTGAGCTGGAAGTTGAGGTTGCACTAATGGAGAGGGGAGAATAGGAGACAGGGACAGGGACAGTTGTATTAAAGAAAGAATAGAGTGAGAATCAGGTAAAGGGTTTGGAAATCAGTGGGAGGAGAAATATGAACCAGACCAAGGGGGGGGGGGGGGGGAAGAAGGTTGGACAATCATGGAGATAAGAGAAGGAGAAGTGAAGAGATGTGAAATTCTGAGTGATGTACAGTGTATCATAAAATGAAGCAAGAGAAAAACAAAGTCGGAAAGTAATGTGAACTATGGAATGCAGAATCAAAAACTACAAGTTGGACGATGTAGGTGGTGTTTATATATCCTGTTCCAGACATCAGAGAACTTCTGAGTATTATATCATAAAATGAAGCAAGAGAAAACAAAGTCAGTAAGTGATGCGGACTATGGAATGCAGAATCAAGAACTATGAGTCGGACTATGTAGTTGGAGTTTATCTGGCTTCCAGATATTGAAGAAAAAAACATGTCAAATAATTTTAAAAATCTTACCTGGATGGGTGGGTCACTACAACCTCTGTCAAAGCAGAATCCTTTTGGTGGGTTGTAACCGTTGTAGAGGGCACCAAAGAAGAGATCAGCGGGGCTGCCCAGACTCGGGTTACCGTGCCAGACTTGCTCCATGGTCTTCGTGTTGAGTCGGTGGAGCTTGTCATTGTAGCTGAGACGGCCAAAGAAGAACCCATCAAAGCCCATCTAGTGGAGAGAACAGAGGGGGGGATAAATAAATCGTATATAATTATATACATATTATTATATTGCCCAGAGATTTTGTACGGGAGATGCAGCTGCGATGTGAGTTGCAAACCCCTTTTAATGAGCTTTCAAGCTGATTGCCCTCCATCAGAGTTCTGTTGATGCTGAGTGTGATTGCACTCAGCAGCATAAAAGTGATAAAATATTATCATAGTCAAGGTCGATACAGAAACATACATGGAAACATGGTTATAACAGATCCCAAAAAGAACTAATGTAATGCATTACAAAACGCAAACAAGTGTTATGTACCTGCAATGAAGGCATAAAAGATTTGCTGATTGAATTTGTCTTTTAAACATCTCAAGATGGTGAGAAATTTGGATGAACTTTGAATAGAAAGGGAACTACCAAGTACGAAAACATGCATTTTTTTGGTACTCAGATTTTTGTTGTGGGGAGGGAAAAAGGGCAAGACAGGATATATAAAAAAAAAAACAGTACATTAACAAAAAGAACTGCATTCAACAGCATCAAAACAAACCATGCAACAAGCTGAAAATGCTAACAATGTAGACAACCAAGTGATTTACTGAACACATAATGTTGATGCAGATTTCTTTCATAAATCCACATTTCCAGGCTGATGCCAGTTCTGAATCTACTACAAAAATGCTCCATTCTGCAACTTCATCATCACTTATGTACTGCAAAATTCGAAATTTTCGCGGTGTTGAAATTTTCACTCATTTCGCGCAACTCAAAACTAGCGCGAATATAGAAGCATGCAAATATTTTTGCTTGCCATATGTTCCAGTAGTTGATGTCTTGATTCCGCGGAAGTAAAAAACATGCGAAACTCTTCTTACCTCGCTTAGCATCAAAAATTAGTTGCGCGAAAATATCCACTTTTACAGTAACATGTACATTCATTTTCTCTATTCTCTTTTCTCCTTTTCATTTTTGTTCACAAATATTCAAGTTTTATATACACCTGTATATAATATGAATGTCATACGGGGCTTGCCTTTTCTTTTTATTTTTGACTGGCATAAAACATTTAGCCTCTACAAACACTTCCTTTCCTCTGCCAGGAAAACCCTGGATTACATCGTAAAACTAAAAGGTGATGAAAAGTCAGAGTTCTGTACTATTCCAAATTACAACACACACTCTAATTTGATTTATGGTTTGTGAAACAGGAAGCCCATAAGACCTTGTGTCCAGGGGAAATTTTGCATGAAAGGAAGAACGAGAATAGCTAATCTTTTGTTCAACAGCAATTCACTAGTAGATATCATCCACAGAGTGGAGGAAAGGCCTAGATAAAGCTCAGACCAAGAGATTCAGTTGCACACACACATACACACAGAAATGAAATTGAAAGAATGTGGTTCGCTTTGACTAAAGCAAAATCGGACTAATTCCACTACTATATAGTTGACTTGGCCTCTGTTTCTCATGCCAACACTTATTTGTGCCATACAATGTACATAACCCTTCTTTCATAATGATTTTGATGAAGTCTATATTGACCACTGACCATGGCCTGATCTCTAACCCTCTCAACAAGGAACAGTTTTTTTTTTTCTATTTCAATCCCTAACACCAAATACTCTAAAAGTGGAAATTTTTGTGCATTTTGCACGACCAGAAGCTAGTAGCAAAATAAAGTCATGCAAATTTTTGCATGGCATTTATGTCCCAGTAGTTAATGTCCTGATTCCGCTGAATAAAAAACACAAGAAATTCATTTTACCCAGCCAAGTGCGAAAAATTACTCACACAAAAATACCCACTTTTACAGTAACATTACTGCGAACTTATTTCATAGAATCCCAAAATAGCAAAACTTAGTTTGGTGGTCTTTGACTATGATCTTTAAACCCTGTTACTGCAGGCAAATCTCTCATCGTGTATTCTTCATCTTCTCACCAGATAATTCTACCAATGGACATACCATGTTGCAGTGATGACTGGAAAATTACATTCTAAATCAGATTTTAGTGACCTTTGACCTTTGCCTTTGAATTTCTACAGCCATTAAATTTATGTACATGCAAGTAGATCTAATTCTGAAATCATTTTGAACTAAAGTTTAATGATTGACTTTGAGGGATTTTGCCCACAATCTAGTTGATGTATAGTTACATCTTTTGTAGCACATCTGTGCCATGCACAAATAAAATTCAAAGAGCAGTTTATCGCAACCAACTGGCAAATTGCCCTACATCAACATAGACAAGTAGGGAAGAGCAGTTTATCTATAATCGTAATAAAAAGCGGATGAATGGAAGGACAGACAGACAACCCAAAACATAATGCTTACTGCACCCTTTGAGAAGGATACATAAAAATGATAGACAACCTAATTTGAGATACTATAGCGCCATATGCTCTCCACTTAAAGGTCATGTCCTAAAGTGCTTGAGGATATACGCCATAACTATGAACAATGAGGGTACTGAAATGGTGTATGCAAAGAGAAAATGCCAGGGGTCATGAAAACAAAAGCAATGGATACATAAATCACCTGAGGAAAATAGTGAGCAACAGCATTTTTGCTTGAAAAGTCGGAAGTGCCGACAGATGTCTGCATAATATAGGATAATTTATAGGTGTGTGAAGGGCTTGGAGTAGGTGATTCTTAATACACATTTTATCTATTTTTGTATCTATTTTTTTTTTTTTTTTTTTTTTTACCTGAGCAAAGAGAGCAGCCTGCTCTCTGGAGTGACCAAAGGGGTCAATATGCCAGGCCACTCGAGGGACACCACACTTGCCAAAAGTGTTGACCAGGAAGCGCAGGCCCTCGGTCATCTGGTCAATGATGGCATTGTAATGTGTGCAGGCCTCATCGTTCATACTCCAGCCACCATTGATGAACTCTAGTCTTCCTACAGGCCATAACACACAGAAAAATTAAAATCATCAGCTTGTCCCCTGAGAAATGATCACCTTTGGATCATTTAACAACTGAAGTTGGAAAATTGCAAACCAAAGATTTTATAACATCTTGAATGAATCCAAATTTGAAATAGAAAATCTAATGATATGCCGACTAAAATTTTCTTTTAAACTTAAGTGACAAAGATGACTGTTAAATTGTCAAGCAAAACTGAGCTACTAAGTAAATTACTATATCAAACATTTTGAATTGCACTCTGAAAAATCATGTACATGTGATAATTTTTCATATCATGTAATAATCAATTGCATTCCCCTCTTTTTCTGTCTTGTTTGTCTGCTTGCCTATCTGTTTATCTTTTTTCTATAATTTCATTACTTGAACATTGTCCAACAGTAATGGTAATGTCTAAGGACAAACCTGTAACTTTCCAATTAGTGTACTCCAAATCTTTAATGTTGTAGGATTTGACATTATTCAGACTCATGTCTATACGAATGTCTACCACACTTTAAGGAATTATTTAACACAAATGCATGTTGACTTGTGTTGATTCAAGGTACCCTCACCACCACCTATGTGTCCAAATGAATAGCTAAATATGTGCCATATATTTCATAATATTTCCATATTTTTTCTTCAGATCACTTGGATACTCTCCCCCCCCCCCAAAAAAAAAAGAGACCAGAGGGTCTAGCGCTCACGTGAGTATCGCAAGTTCACCTTTCACGTAGTCACTAATTTAAATTATTCACAGCTCTACTAAAATTTGACAAGGCATTCTCAAGTAGAAGATGAAAATGTACAATAAGGGCCCAAATTTTTAAGATTCCTTAATTTGGGGGGATTGGGGCCCCCTGGGGCCCTCTTGGTGGGGCATGGTGCCCTTTTTGATCAATTGAGATCCTGACCCCCTAGGGATGATATCTGCCAAGTTTGACGAAAATCCATCATTAGGTTTTCAGGAAGAAGATGAAAATGTACAATTCGGGCCCCCATTGGGACCTTCCAACCCCCCCCCCCCCCCCTGCCCCCAAGAGGGGCACCCCTGGATCTGCTATGAACAAATTTGAAACTACAGTCATTAATGTGCTCACTCAAAGTATTATCTTAGCTCTATAACTTCTGATTCTAGAGAAGATTTTTAAAGATTCCTTCATTTTTTTTTTTTTTTTTTTTTTTGGGGGGGGGAGGGTTTGGGCCCCCCTGGGGCCCCTGGGTGGGGCATGGTGCCCATTTTAAAAAATTGAGATCATAACCCCCTAGGGATGCTACCTGCCAAGTTTGGTGAAAATTGGTTATGGGGTTCTCAAGGAGAAGATGAAAATGTACAATTTAGGCCCCATTAGGACCCCTCCCCACCCCCTCCCCTGGGTCCCAAGGGGGGCACCCCTGATTCTGCCATGAGCAAACTTGAAACTACAGTCATCAATGTACTAACTCATAGTATTAACTTAGCTCTATCACTGTTGGTTCTAGAGAAGAAGATTTTTACAGATTCCTTAATATTGGGGGGTTTGGGCCGCCCTGAGGGCCCCCTGGGTGGGGCATGGTGCCCATTTTAACAAATTGAGTTCCTAACCCCCTAGGGATGCTACCTGCCAAATTTGATGAAAATCGGTCTTAGGGTTTTCAAGAAGAAGATGAAAATGTAAAAAGTTTACGGACGACGAACGACGCACGACGGACGAAGGGCTATCGCAATAGCTCACTTGAGCCTTTGGCTCAGGTGAGCTAAAAAAAACCTTCCAAACCAAGATTCTCAATTATTGCTGAATACTAATGAGATTAATAAAAGACACTGTGGGAAAATATCTGTACCAGTTATGCTCATAATTAGGGGCAGGTGCATTCTAGTGTCTATTGTTACATCGTATTAGTACTTTAGCAATGATTGACAAATGATGTCACTAGCAGAATTTTGGTTTTGGAAGTTTTTGTTTGTTTGTTGTTGTTTTTTGGCACTGAAGAAAAACAGTGTAAATATCATCATTAAATATATATATTTAGATATTATTCTTTGGGTCAAATAAGTGATGGTAAGGCTATTATGAGTCAAAACAAGTCAAAATGCATTTGTTCCACATAGTTCCTTTTGATTTGGAGTATTCAGGTGGTTGTGGTCAAAGGTAAATCACCTTCGCTGACAAGCTGGCGGACAAGGGCCTGCGTCTTTTCATCCTGCTGGTGCCACCAACGCTCAAAGAAAGCCGTCTCTACGTAGATGAACCTTCGTCCAGGGTCCTTGGCAAGTTCAGAGGTCACAGAATCCAGAATGTACTGCACCCCAGCGTGCTGAATGCTGTTGTTGGCTGCAAAGAAGAAAAAATGGTACTCAAATGAGTAAGAAGTATATCATACTCTATAATATACCTTATGAGATGTATTACTAGTTGAAAAAGATGTGATTTGCTGAAAATGACAGTAGTGATATTTTATTTCATAATTCTCGCTTTGAAAATCAAGGTGAGATCCTGCTCATGCACATAATACACGTAAACAGTAACAATACAAAGATACTTCAACTACACACTATAATTTGATTTAAGTGGTACTCATTCTTTTTGGGTTGAATACACAGATCCTGCACTGTGAGCTGATTCTTCTGGAAATGAATTAATTTACGACCGGCAAAATGTTTGGTGTGCATTAGGTGTGTCCATCTACAAAATTTGAACAATCAGACAATCTGCTCATTATATTGAATTCCTAGTGAAAATCAGTATATCTCCAAATGAAAAAAGTAAATATCAAGATGTGTGGCTATGATTACAGAAATTTCATTCCCATGTTTGCTTGTTCGTTTGTTTGTTTTTTTAAAGAAAGGACCACATCACATCACAAAGTGAAAGATTTTTTAACATAAATAAATGATTAACAAATAAAGATGGCAATTTCCATGCTTCCACGGATACTGTGTAGGCCTACTACTAGCAACAAAGCCAGTATGACACATAATCCAACACATCAAAGGCAGATTGAGTAATCTATCTTAGACTTTCATACAAAAACAGGAAATGTCCAGGACAATTAACAGCTATTTGAGATTTATTCACATCTGCAAACCCATGTCTCAGTCAGAAACTATCTAACAAAAAGTTATGAAAGTGGGCACACTCACCTCCATAGAGATACTCATCAACAGTCTTGAGCCAGCCTACATCATCATGAGTGTGTGGGACCAGATGTACATTCACCCTGTTCGCCTTGGTGGGGTTACATGACTAAAATTTGGGACAATAGAATGAAATAACCAAAGAAATTACCCTTTCCTTCACACAGGTGCTGGCCACACTGTGCTGTTATAAACACATTCAGAGACATTTAAGTCAACATAAAAGGCTCCAAGTAGAATGGCTTTATGGCATAATCATGGAAACCTGCATCATAAACCACCAGAAAGTTGCCAGACATGGCTATTATTAAGGGCAGATTTTGAGAAGTAGTCTCAAAGCATTTTAACTCAATACAAATAGACTTTCCTAACCTATTGAAATGATGTTAACCCATTGAAGATGGGCTGATTATGTTACAACATGCACTTCCCACAGATGCCTGCCGGAGTGTACTCATGACTAGCCTTTAGTGGGTTAAGAAAGTACGCACTCTGGAAAAGCATGTACTGAGAAAAGTGGGTGTGATGTCTTGCTGTTTAGGGTCTAGAGTCAACTATACTCATCACCCAGCTTTGCTCTGTTCAATGATTAGGACAAAAAAAAAGGAATAGGATTTAAAAAACAAAAACAAAAACAACAAAACCTACAATGAATAAAATGAACTATATGAAAACCTACAATGAATAAAATGGATTATTATATGAAGAGTTTGTTTGCAAAAACCGATAAGTCCATATTTGTCAAATGAAGATACATATTTGCGATTAAAGGTCAAGAAAAACAAAGAGAATAATAAGAAAATTTTTGCTTCTTTTGACCATAACTTCAAAAATATACCTTTATATGTAGTGATCAATATATCATTTAAAAGTATTATTTTGTACTTTATGACAGAGACCGTATTTCAAAATCTTCAAAAATGGACGTATCGGTTTTTGCAAACAAACTCTTCATATGTTGAAATTTTGCAATCTGTGTCTAAGCATGTAATAAATGTATCCATGACTAATTATCACTAACTTTCAAAGCAGTAGCATCATGATCTTTTCAAAAGTTATCAAGAGTTAAAAGAAAAGAGTGGGTAAAAGTCTTAAAGACATAAAAACGGGTTGCTAAGAAAACACCACTGACTGACCCATGGCACTGACTACGGCTACTGTATCTTATCTTATTGCTTATTTTACAAAAGGTGTTCAAGGAAAACCATCAAAAACACAATTTATCATTCATTTCATCATCCCAAACTTTTGAATTAAGTAGATTTGCTCTTTCACTTCACTAAATACAAAAACCTAAAAAGTGTCCCCTGCCTTTAAACAGTTTTACCTAAATTTATTTTTAAGTCTGCATTTAAAAATGAATGGGGCATGTGACTTTGTTGGTTTTGTGATGCCTAACACATTTCGATTTAATTTGTATTGACACTAGTTTTCTAATGACAGTTTAGTTTAGAACAGAACGTGGAGTAGAAAAGGAAATACACAAATTTTGCACTTCGCCACAACTCACACTGCCAGTGTCAGGTCACACCACACTAGAACAAGGACTGGGTGCATGGACCAGGTTTAAATAGACTACACTGTTTTGAACTGATGGGACTACCACGACAAGAGTTGGGCTTTTCATCACTCCAGGGCAGGGCAGGCGTGTTGTTGTATTCACTACGCCTGCTACGGTACTGGGGAAGAGCCGAGTGGAGCAGGCTAACGAACAGTAACAAAGCGAGAAGGGGAATACTAGTTTGGGCTATAGTTTGATTAACTAAAATTAAAACCAAAGGAACCAGGGGCATGGGCAGATCTAAATGTACCTTATAGCTTTAGAAATTACTGTAAACACATGAACAAACAAACAAAAACTACTGAAAGCGAAAACGCCACTTCGTCACTGACCACGTAAATTCACTTCATGTGTATGTATGCTATGGTATAGTTATGTAGGCCCTACGCCTAACGCGAACGTTACTCCTTAGCTCGGAAAAAAACCCGAAGATGAATAACATACCAACACTCAACTTCAAGAATATTTACCTGGTAACCACAGGTAGCATTTGCAGCGACAACAGCAATACAGAGAACCATAGAAAGCAAAAACTGTTTGGAACCCATGTTGTTTCCTTTCACAAATTTTGTGATTCCACTTCACAACAGCAACCTGCGCCTGCGAAGTTGCGTTATCATCGCACAGTTGCCATAGGCGGGGACGTCGCGTCAGTCGCTCGGCGCGGCTCTTGCTGGTGGTGCAGCACAGCGAAGGCACCGGTCACATCATCATGTGACTCTCGGTGAAGCCATGTGACTGACAGCGGCTGCATTGGGTCATTTAGCCTTTGTCTCAGCCGTTCCCTCTCTCTCAGTTGCGATGATCGTGATGACAGTAAAAACAACAAACTTAATGACTGACTACTGAGACAAATTACAAAACTGAAGATAATTATGATGATGGTAATAATCTAATAATGATGATGTGATGATTACGATAATAACAAGGGTAATATTGATAATCTCTTCATTAAACATAAAATGAATTTATAAATGATAACGACAAGACTGAGAGTCGTCGGTTCATGAATTTGCAGAGAAAAACAGATAAAATAAATGAGATTCTCAGCTTTAGGCCTGAAGTGATATTGGACTTATACAAAATGACTTTCCTGTTATCAAAATAAGATGAGAAGAATGAACCTTTGTAAAAATGTTCACTCAAAATCAGACTTCCAAGTTGAGGGTCTGTTATCAAAAAATAGTCTCACATAGTGTTGTGTGCTGTGCAATGCATGCATGCGGAGACACAACTCAGTTATATACAATCACTACAAAAATATGTATGTATATGTATATATATATATATATATATATATATATATATATATATATACACTCAGCAAAAAAAGTAAGTTCCCCCCTAACATTTTTTGATATATCTCTAAAAGTATTTTACGGATGTTCATAATTCGAACGAGAATGGATAGGGAATTTCATTACTCATAACATGAATGGCATATCATCGCCACCAGATATCATTATTTGTTTAAAAAATCGCATTTTATGTCAAAATGCATGGGAAAAAAAGTTGTACTTTAGGCCATAGGAAGCATATTGTATACATTTCCTATGTAAGTTATCAAATGATCTTTTTAAATTTTGTAATTCTCAGGAATTTTTTTCAGGTACAATGTGCTTTCCAATTAAACAGATGGTATGCATACTTTTTGAACAATAGGCCTTCTCAATACATTATGAAAATATTGGTAGAATCCATGTGATTTGTAATTCCAATTTAGGTTGATCACATTAATGTGCCTGTGGGCATTTTGCATCATGCCCTCAAGTTGAAGATCAGTTTGCTGAGGGAAATAGCATCGAACGTATTGAGTGGCCTGCAAGATCCCCTGACTGTAATCCAGTAGAGAATCTTTGGGATATCATTAAGTGGAAAGCGAGCAAGAAGTTGAAAGATGACACTTCACTGCAAGAATTTCAGCGCATCTTGCAGAGAGCGTGATGGGCCAACATTGAGCAGCGCCAAGTACAAACTTTAGTTAAGAGTATGAGGAGGAGATGGCGGCTGGTCATTGCGGGTGGTGGACATATCAATTATCAAATACTTCACTATATGCTCATGAAAAGAAAGAAATAGAGAAATATGCAACAACCCATGCTTAAATGTTCAGAATCATGAGTGATTGTTTGATTATTTGTGTAAAAGTCATTGCAAATCACTAAAGTGCAACTTTTGTTTCCATGCATTTTGACATAAAATGCATTTTTTTCACACCAATAATGATATCCGGTGGCAATGATTTGCCACTCATGTTATGAGTAATAAAATTTTTTATCGATTTCCGTTTGAATTATGAAAATCGGTTGAATACTTTTTGAGATATATCCACAAATGCTAGGGGGGGAACTTACTTTTTTTTGCTGAGTGTATATATATATATATATATATATATATATATATATATATATATATATATAATCATATATATATATGATTAAGCTAACTCTTATACTTCATTCATTTAGTACATTCTATATGACTAAGTTAATATGATTTTTTATTGCAATGGCATTATCCTTTTAAAGATATGGTATGAAGTAAAGTTAAAGAAATTAAAATGGACTGCTGACATATAAGACATAATTATTATTCATACAAATTCATTTCTAAAAAGTTATAAAAATATTGCAGTAAAAAGGACAATTTGTCATTCTTTTTATGCTCCTATCTTTAATATGGAGTATTTTGATCCTACGTAAATGATAAACTGATAAACTGTAGATATACGCGCAACGAAGTAGGACGTACGTTGAAAATCCAACCTATGAACATTTTTAATTTGCAGGAAGGACCACTGAAAATCAATAAGAGGAAAGAAAAAAATCCAACGATCGAATTTCGATAACTCTTCTGTGCAAAAAAAAAAAAAAAAAATAACAACAACAAACAAAAATAAACATTATAACTTCAAACCAGTTTCTGGATATACAAGTAACTATCGGTTATTTTCTTACTTTTTATAATGGTACGTTGAATTATGTGCACATAAACACGCAAATAACCTTCAAGATGCTTATACATTTTTTATACATATAATACATTCATTTGTATTTTTTCAAATGTTTATATAGCCATTGTTAATTTGACACATATTCATATATCTGTATATACACACAGTATACACTCAACAAGAGATCGACTCATAATAACAATACAGATTAGAATTCTCTCTGTTATGTGATACATAATAATCTTGTATTGAAATTGATGTTATATTGCTGTATATTTCTACTATTGTGTGTAATGCCTATCTATCTATTCTTATTACTCTGTATGTATGCATTCTATGTATGTACCGATGTAATATGCCTGGATGCAAACAAAACAATTTTGTGTATATAGTAAATGGACAGTAAAATAGAATAGAATTGAACTGACTTTGATAATTAGTGACACAGTTCCACGACTGCGCATACCCGCCAACTCATTGTATACCATTCATTTATTACCACTAGCGTCCACGTACGTGAATGAAACGAGCATGCTGCAGGACGTGGTGATAGGGGAAAGTTTTTCCAACCATGTGGAGTCAGAGAATGTAGAAAGAATTCAAACAATACCAAACCCTCAAACAGCAAGATTAGCGGTGCAGTGTACATGAATGTTTGAGGAAATTTATCTTAAAAATAATGCAATTTGAACATTTTTTTTCAACTTCTGTCCTCTCTCTATGAAAAACAGTTACGTGCCTTGGTTACGTCTCAAAAGTAGAAATGGTAGCACAGTCAAAGTATCAATAATCCTCAAATTTTCACTTATAATGTTTTACAAATCTTATACATTATATCATATTATTATCATAGTACATTATAAAGGTCTCGATATTGGAGGTGGTCCTGTGGCATCGGGCCAGTAAAAATTGATGTCGACCACCAGATTTAAACATATATATATATATATATATATATATATATATATATAGATAGATAGATAGATAGATAGATAGATAGATAAAAGATGACGAAGTAGAGTGGTAATGCATTTTGCCAGTCCAACAGTGCTATCAGAATAAATAGCACTGTTGGACTGTCAAAATGCATTACCACTCTACTTCGTCATCTTTTCTATACTGGTATACTCGAAAATCATTTTTTTTTTATTCTTTTTTTATTTTAGACCTCCCTCTACTCCACTGCTGAACCTTCCCTTTAAGTAATTAAGTAATTAATTTTGCTTACTGCCAAGTAGACCTTGATTCACAGATTGAGTGACGGCTGACAACTGTATATACATGTATATTTGTAAATATGTTCTATATCGTTATAGTATATGTTTATGTTATGTACGTTTAAGCCTTTATATGCCCCCACGGGGCCAAAAGGTGTTACTCTCAATAAAGTTCAAAGTTCAAAGGTTATTCGAAACAATCCTGGAAAAAAAAAACAATCCTGGTACCAACACGCGGACTACAAGTATCATTATGTATATATATATATATATATATATATATATATATATATATATATCATATCTATATATTATTGTTATGTGATTGGTTTTATTTTTGCTTTTTTATCTCCTTTTGAAACTGGAGACGTCTCTTCTGCATTAATCAACACTATTTTGGCCTCATAGGCCTAGTCTTCCAAACGATGAACATAATAGATGAGCAGGAATAACTATGAGTACATTGTACATGTGTGTGTGTGTGTGTGTGTGAGTTTGTGTGTATGTGCGCGCGTGTGCGTGCCGGTGTCTGTGTGCGTGCCGGTATGTGTGTGTGCGTGTGCATGCATGCAGGCGCAAGAGAGAGATGGCAAGGAGGGGGAGGGGCAGCTTTCTCAAAGCGTGACTCGAACTTTGATCAGAACTTCACTCCCGGTTAATAAGCCTATATGGGCGTGTATAGCACTCCCTTCCGCAACCACCAGAGGTCTATAATACACCGCCCCATCATCCCCCTTCCCGTTTATGTTCTCCAACTATATCTCCTCACTACTGAACAAAATTAATCATTACACCGATGTTTATGATTGAGACAAAGGTTAATGTGTGAGAGGTTGAACACACTGTGAGACCGGTTAATGAGGTATCAAACTGAATGGCACCGTGGCAAGCGCTGATAAAGTCAATGACTGTTGATTCAAACTACTATATTGTGATAAACTACACGCTATTTGGTTGACTAGTACTTACCTATGAAGATAAGATAGCATATCCAGAGAACCAGTCAAGCGTTTCGCACGAGTCTCTACAGTTGAGCCCATTCCTAATAATTAGGCCCTATTATACTAAATTCTAAAATGCGTTTTCACCACACTCTGAAGTCTAATTTTGTTACGAATGTGGCGATATCAACATTTACATCTATCATTCATGAATCATTTCATACAAATTCTAAAATAATGACTAAAAATGCACAGGAGATTCATTATTCAAATGGCAATTATAGTGAAGCTTCATAGCAACCATTTTGCAATTTAAACACTTGCTCGTTGCTTTCTATCTGAAAAAAAACATTATTTATGCATCGGCTTCACCTGTTTGCTGTTGTTGGGTTATTTTGACAAACTTGTTCTCTTTACAGCGTGCGATCAAAAACAGAAACTATAGCTGTAGATGATTGTCATTTATCAATAACGAAGTACAAGTTTAATCATCATTTCTTGCTTTATCAAGAACTACAGATTTGCATTGTCAGGATTTCAAACATAATCGTCATAGTATAATTATCCGTATCGTCATACACCGATACTGGCGCGGCTCAAGTGCTGCGACTCCACTTCAGCACAACACAAATAGACATACATGTATAATCAAGTAACGCCCACTGAAAAGAGAACAATTCACATGAACGAGATAGTCTTCCCCTTTTGAGGGCCATGAGGAGAAGGGGGAGGGGAGAGGGGAGGTAGGGGTAACGTTCAATTTTTATATACCCCAAGCTGTGCCGTAAAAAAAATCAAATCACAATTTACACCTTGGAATTACCATTGTTATTGGCATTTGCTCTTATGCTCATTCATAGTAAGTACGCTCTGTAAGGCACAATACATGTATAGAAACTGTATGCATCTTTCACATACGCTCGGTGGTCAATTCAGATGAAACATCATAGCAGCATGGTAGTGTTGTACCATCTTCATGATAGCACTTTCATGGTAATGCATGTCTACTCGAGCTATCTTTGGGAATAGTTCATGGGAACATGGGTGCGAATGCCTTCAAATGAAATCAAGACAGAATCAAATATGATTAACCTAAAGCGAGAGATGACAAAACACTGCACTGCTCACGAAAAAAGGGGTATAGGCATAGCTGAGATATTAATAACGTCACTAAACAACTACTTTCACAGACAGGATAGTATTTCAATGCTACTGCTTATTTACGTCGATGTTGGGCAATTTGTCAATCAGTTGCACTGAAAACACCTCGACGGAAGAATTTCACTAATTTGAAGGATAGTATTTGTTTGCTTGTTTGTTACTTTATTTTAATTTTCTGGGTCAAAAACAGTCTTTCATTTTTTTTTTCGTTGGCCAATTCAATAATGCCGTTTTTATTTTGAAATCTTTGAGTTATAAACTATGACAGGAAGCACTTTTCTTGAGAAACTACGGTTTGGTTAAACATGAACATTATATCGAGCCAACTGAGTAATTGACATGAACACGATGAGCATTATAATTAATGTGTGGATAAGACGATATTGGCAAGTAATATGTACTAATCGGTGCGTATAAGGCATAATTATTAAGATAATGATTATATTCATCGGCCATAGTGCACATTTTCCTTCTAGAGCCAAGGACACGTCTCTGATAGGGTTATTTCAGGGATCTCGTTTGCAATGGTATGAGCTTTAAAGTGCCTATAAAACAATCATAGAGCAGGTCTTAAGCCCTTTACGGGAAAGAAATTTTCAATAGCTCCACCGTGGTCTAATCTTCAAATAAAGATCAATGATTAATCTAAGCCATGACAAGACTTATCAAAATGTTTTTTCGTGATTAATACTCGGCGATAAACACGCAGTCAATCATTGACAAGAGGAGAAACTAATCTATCATCGAAGAACTAAGGTATAGTCCCCCCCCCCCCCCATGTCTGCGGCTACCGTTCGGTGTATCATACCTTGTGACATCGAATAATAATCATACTCTATATAATATGACACAAGGAACTTACAGTATACCAACCAACAGTGTCTACTAGCAATTGATTTGAGATAAGTGTACGTTATCTTTTGATTTCAATGAACATATCAAAATTGTGTATGGATATTTTGAACTGTAAAATATTATTCAAAATAAATCAGATGAACACAATTTTCTTTTGTGAATATGTATGTATATATGTATGTATATATATATATATATATATATATATATATATATTGAGTAGGTTGTCCACATGTTGGCAAGATAGAAATACTTAAGATGAGTAAGATTTAGGAAGGGTATTGGGTGGGGTTTTTTTGAGGGATTGTTTTGGGATCTAATTGTAAAAGATGTTT
Organism: Diadema setosum; assembly: GCA_033980235.1. NCBI lineage: Eukaryota > Metazoa > Echinodermata > Echinoidea > Diadematoida > Diadematidae > Diadema > Diadema setosum. The sequence goes on from CM067061.1 coordinate 43,668,844, forward strand.
GTTATGAATTAAAGACGTGTTAGTTATTATATAGGTTTATAACCCCATGGAAGAACATATTTATCGTGTAGAAAGACTTAAAATGGGCTATATCCACCGTTACATAGATTAATACCATTGTCACACGTCACGAATTGTTTCATATTGCTTTGATTTCAACCTTGATTAATGTTTCAACTATGTCATGATGTTCATTAAACTGTTTCTTTTGTAAATGATTTTAAGGTTTCTGAAATAAAAACAAACAAACAAGAAATAAGCTGACAGATATGTCTTTGGCTCCAAAAGTATGACCTCATTATAGCTCTTTAGAGTTTAAAGTCATTGTTTATTTGTTTTGCTTTGCCCTTTGTCTGTTTTGTTTTGTAAATATCGTTGATTTCCTTTATTTTGTTAAAACTGTTGGAGCGCTTTGAGTCTGTAAAGAAAAAGTGCTATATAAATAGTGTAAATAATATGTATTCCAGACGATTCTTATTTTATTCACATCATGTAGTACATAAAATTACAGCTCCATGCGGTGTAACTAACTTTTTGTTCAAATGTAAAAGTCTGAAAATCATCCGGAGGTCTCCTTTAAGTACCACTGAGGAAACGAAGGTTTATACAAGCAATGCTTTAACACTCCTTCATTCGAAAAAGATAACACATAAAATTGCATCAAGAGAGACAGGATAACAGAGAGAGAGAGAGAGAGAGAGAGAGAGAGATGGGAGATTTATCTTCGTGAACTCCGACGGTCGTCATAAAATTATTTGACGTTATTGTGTGTATTTGTGTTTAATTTTGATTTACTTTTTTATGTCCTGTGTCTTAACTCTCGTTAATTTTATAAAAGAGTTGCAATGTTTTACTTTTGCACACATTCATATATAACTATCACAAGTGACATATTTTCTATCCGTTATCAAATAATGATAAAGGGTTGTTCCATCCCATGATGAAGAATTATGAATTCAATTCAATTCAGTTCGATTCAATCAAATATTGACTTTTTTTTCTCAAGTTACAGGTTTTAGAAAGATGTCCTCCTGTCGTCGTTTCAAGTCCATCTTGGTTGCCATCATTCTTTTCATTATGCCAGAGTATCAGAGACATTTAAGAATACATATTTAGGTCTCTAAACAAGATAATCTCAAGCTACCACAGACTACATGCATGATTTTTACTTCTCCATGAAGTTAACAGCGATACAAGTTATAACACGCAATGATTATGGGTGACTGAATATTGAAGCATGTATCAAGAAAAGTGGCATAAAGGTGTCCCCACCACGAACTCTTTACTTTTATGATTATTGATTACAGATTATTGTTTTAACCCATCCACTGTCATTTTGAGAGGTATCATCATTATTGTAGTCGAGTATCTCTCTGAGATGTGTAAGATGAACCTTGAACTTTAAACGCTGGAAGGCTGATTATCATTGAATGTAGAGAAATTTTCACCTCGTGGCCATGAAACTTACTCGTTCTGACAGAACGTCATAAATATGGTCATAATCATCAAAGTCCTCATTTCCTATACTGTATAACAGTATGCTTCTCTCAATGCAGGTGGTTTTGTAAAAGAATACGACATGCTTGAAAGGCATTTTTTTTTAAAAGCTGTCTGTTAGATTTGTGTGGGTTTTTTTTTTTTTTCAGATCTCCCGTTCCATACTAAATTCTGACATCCCCATAGACTTAATACACAGGCCACCAGGTTCCCGTATGGAATGGGTTAATGTGCAAATTCACATTGTTTGTTTGAAAAGATTTTATTTTCTGCATTTCATATTTTCTTTCAGAATAACAGAAATAACAAAGGCAGGTTCAATTACACAAATACAATTCTGAAAATTATTGACATATTACATAGTAAGTCATATTTTGTATGTAAAGACAAATGAAACGTTAAATAACATACAAAATGTTTATATGGCCAATAATGACTTAATTCACAGTACAATATATAATATATACATATGATGCAGAGGGCCGCCGTTATAAGCCGTGCTTGAACAGACGGACAGCCAGAGTTAAATTACCATTTTTTATTGTAGTACTTGAACACTAATACAGATGGGCCATGTTAAAGTGCGTGTAAATCCAGTTTTATACAATTACTTGGTAAACAGGAGTGGTGCCTGTGAGTGCGTGTGCAGGTGACGAAGCGCGAAAGTGTTGATGGTCAGCACTTCTAAGAGAATGATTGGATATGTTATAATATGGGCGAAGGGTCAAGCAGCAAAGTAAAAGAAAAGGAAAAGGGGGTGGACCAAATATTGCCTTGTTGTTGAGTATAAGAGGTACATGTTTAATGATTACTGTACCGTATGATATTGTGCCAAGAAATATTTCTTTGTATTTGCCTTAAAGGAATAGAGAAATGTGCACTGTTGTATGTGGGGAGGGAGTGAATTCTAAATATCAGGCCCGTTATGCCGAATTGATTTTTGAGCTAATAGGAGTTTAGGGTTATTCAAATGGAAATCATTACGATGGCGCGTGGGGTAAGCATGGACATCCCTGTTAAGGGAAAATGCGTTTTAATTGTTTGGGAGTTTTCCAGTGACAAACGAATTCGAAAAATTGATAGGAAAACTGTTAGTTTTCACTTTTAGGGTTGCTCCAAAACTGCTATTGTTGAGGAAAAGAGTAAATTTATCTGAATTTTAAAGTTTTGGTAAAAATCTATGCGTGCACTTCTGTTACAAACGGCACTTGGAGGGTCGCTGAGACGCGTTGTTGCTGATAGAATCGCAGACACGAGCTATAGGTTCTAGTCACGTGTAATATAAAATGTCGTGCACGATCAAAAGGCACATCGTGATCCGCGATCGCATCAAGTCTGAATATAGACCTTGTACAAACTTAATGCATGACAATTTATTTCCCGTTCGATAGATTCTGCTATTATCATGTTAATTAAACTATTTCGAGAATGCAATAACAGAACAGCAGTCTTCAGCGACAAAAGTATATTATGTGGCCTTTGGTAAAGCTCTCGCCGTCGCTACTCACCGTTCGAACAAGGATATGGTACACATACCAGGGATACTTTGGACGCCTATCTTAATTAGTTACAAATAAGTTTACTCGTTCGGTGAATGTTCATGAATTGACCCACCCACACCAGGCGGTTATAAAGCAAGGGTCAGAGCAGCCCAAAGGGTCATTTAACATTTATTGTAGGCATGTAAACTGAATATTGACTGACTAAATAAATCGGCAATGCAGAGGATTACAGCGGCAACCTGTTACAACTTTTTTTTTTTCTTCTTCTTCTTCTTCTTTTTTTACGGTCAGCAAAGACCACTCACATAGGTCTTCTTTTCTCATCCCTCCCCCTTCATTTTGTTCTTATTTTTTCCCCTTTGTACTGTCTCAAGAGGATGGACACGCTGTATCAGCCAATAAAACGAGATTGATAACGCGATATAATAAGGCTCTGCCAGCCGATGGCATCCTATAGAATTCATTATCAATTAACAACTATAAGCTGCTTTAAATGCTGTAGGAGTTAACTTCTCCGTGTTTATTTTTAATCTGCTGAATGACCACGTGTCAAAACGTAATACGAGTCGCTGTATAGTCTGAACACAATGTGGCTATGTTTGATACAGCGAGGTTTACACGCATTCACACTCATTAATGTCGGACTTTGATTAAGCCTTGATTACAACTAGATGTTACGTGTGCTTTGACGTCAGTTACAATGGCTGCTATCGCGGCTGAGAGGCATTTTCTCTTTGCATTGTACCCAGGGTAAACTTAACTCCTTGCTTCATTATAATAATGTTAAAATTCAGAAAGACACATTGACAGTGGCTTTTCAGAGAGTGGTATGATAACACGACCGATATCCAGTTCGTTTTAATTATCTCTGCTGGCTCACGACGTGCAGCACTGAAGTAAAATATAATTATGCTTGTATATCATAGTGCATGATCTTTCATACACTCTAATTAATTCTAAGAAATAGGCACACAAACACATTAGTTAATCAAGTTTAAATTCGTTTTTCTTCATTTGAATTTTATATTAAATCACATGTTTAAACTGCATAGTATATGACATGGACGATCTTGTAAGTATTTAATAAAATTAACATGTTTGTTTTCAAAAGTAAAGTGTATTACAGATTTTGCCCCATATATGTGGGTGAATGTATATGCCTTCAAAAATTAGAATTCATTAATGCTCTGGTCTTAGCAATCTTATAGTGTTTGTCAATATGCAATCCCGTAGTAAAATATTGTTACATAATGTATTTTTGGTATCAAAAAGTGTTGTATAATGATATAAATCATATGCCCCCACAAAAGATGAAAATAAAAATGTTCGAATCACTGATGAAGTGACCATTATCTTAAAACAGAATGAAAAGATAAGTGGTAGAAATCAGTAATGGAAATAGATAGATGGAATAGATAAGTGAGACGAAAATATGTTGTAGAATTGATTGAAGAAGGACTGACTGTACAATATAATTGACGGAGAGATAGTTGAGTAAGTAAATGAATTAATTTAAATTGAGTAAATGATTTTGTTTCCGACAATCACAAAAATTTATCATTTTCTAGTATTGCGAATAGAAAACATGTTGGATGTGGGACATACAGTTAATCTCCATATGAATTTTCAATAAAGTTCATGGAGCATTGTGACCTAGTAAATGGCATGCACAGTATAAGCAATTTCTTCCTTAACACAGATGCACAGATACACACACACACACACACACACACACACACACACACACACACACACACACACACACACACACACACACAAATGCATCGAAACTCCATATCCACTTTGCAAAGCAATAATCACCAGAAGCAAAGTCCCCATTTTACAAGCGCTAGTAACTATAACTAGAGCTCTACGTCACAGAGTTGCAGTTAAAAGCTGTACAATTAGAGATAACGGATTGTACTTTGACACTGAATAAGGCCCATTTGATCTTTACTCCCAGTTCGGTTTGTACACGTAAAGGACACAGCATTATTAATCTGTTGGTAACTATTTAAACACGCTTTTTCTCTTCGGAAATTTATAGGCTATTGTGGAGTCTAATGTCGGATGTATTTTCCTATACGTTTACTCAAATTTTGCATACTTTCCCATAAGCATGTTAATACTGCAACGAGATGACACTCGTCATTGCAGGACTTTTGCGCCTTCTCATTCAATATACAACTCGAGGAGGAAATTTTTTTATACCAGTATCATTTGTCCATGCATTTCTTCATCTGAAGTATGCTTATTTGTCTCATTGTAAACATATGACGTGCATTTAAATCTCATTTGGATAATATGTAAAAAGAAACACTGTACTTTACTTTATAAAATTTTCATATGTTATACTTTCGTCGGAAATGACATGATATGAAATTATTTATCTATGATCGATTTTTGTATAAGCACAAATTTAATAGGATAATGTTGATGTATGTAGACAGTTTAAGGCTGATTTTATTGCTTGGTAACCTTTTGAAGCAAAAAGCCGTTTTACGAAATTGATTATTTCTAGGCTTCGTCTGTATCACTTCCGAACACAAAATATTGGGATTAATGAACATTCACTTCTTACTACATTACAATTTTCATTTCACTGCTGAAGAAATGTGTATGGAAAATATACATATTTGAAAAATTATCTGGTTGTACGATGCTGCGAAAGCCTATAGGCATAAACAGCAAATTTTAAGACCATAATTATTCTATGCCATATGCAAAGCAGGCAGACATGAGGGTGAGGGTGTACTAGTGAAATGTTCTGAGGTCGATTCAGATTTGGTTATGATTTTCTTTCGACAATCGATTCGGGATGATATTTTTCTCCTCTCCCACTTTGTACTGAATTCAGACACAAGTTGTGAAAAGCTATATCTAAGCTGTTGGAGGTTTCAAAGAGAGTAATATTTAGTATATTCTAAACTCAGATGAAACCGAATGTCCATAGTCAAAACAGACGGAAGGAGATGGCAAGTCTGTCCATCAGAGTTTTTTTTTTTTTTTTTTTTGATCGAGATCGTTTTCTGATCGAGCCTGGAATTTTGCTCCTCTTTCTTAGTTAAATTGAATGGCGTTCTTACTGAATGATACTTGCTTTAATTTCCCATGTGTTTTATGAGTAATAAACTTTTGAGGGTAAAGTCTATAATGTGTGTCAAAGGTGTAGAATCATAAACCATTACACTCCGCGTGACTGGAGGCCGGTATGAGAAATGTTGTGGCTTCTTTTTTTTTTCACTGAGTTTGGTGTCAGTACTATATCAACCTCGTTTCTTTATTACTATTAAGTTTCAGGTCGAACATAATTGTTCCCATAGAGTAGGAAGTGTAATCGTGCTATCGGACAATACATCAAATACAATATCTAGTAATTTTGCATATTAATGCGTTGAAATGTATCATTTGAAATCAAATCATTTGAGATATAAAGAAAGAATTTCAACCCTACATAGTCCGTAATCGTCAAGACGATCAGAGTTATTTTCGCGCCGAAACCAGGAGATAATTCGTTAAGAAATGCATACACCCTCTGGTATCTTATCGTGTGCATAAATAAGGGCGTTCTCGTGACACAAAACAAGATTTAATATTAACAGAACTCAGAGATAGTACGGCGTCTCTTTCCCCTCTTCGTCTTGATGAATACTTTTGGACATAGTTGCAACAATGCTTCTGTATAGCAAAGGTAAAAACAATGCCGGCGGACAAACACCGTACATATCATCGTGGGGTTTGCGCGCTGGTTGTAGAATAACTTCCAGCGTGTTTGCCTTGACGGAATTGTTAACGTGGCGGCAAGGGATCAAAGTACACCAACGAGGATTGTCTCTTTGCTCTCTGCTCGTGGATGGTGCGGCGTCTCTTTGGCAGGGCGTGGCGGAGGGGGTATTTAGGAACCCTCCCAACACCAGAAGACGTTACTGGACGACTGGACTCCAAAGCGTGCCCCACGTGCAAGGTGTAGGGTGTAGCGCTCCCGGCTAATTCGCTGCCATTGAGATCGACGCGCATGGGGGTTGAGACCACCTTGATCTGGTGCCGACGGGTAGTGTGTTGATGATCATTCTCAAATCCAGCTCAGAGTTTGGTCGAGACACTTGCATTAGCCACCTTGGCAATCTGGTGAGTCTGATGAGTTCATCTTTCTTTCCGTGTTAATCGACAGGCACATATGCCTTTCGTTTTCGCAGAATTTTTTACTCTTGATCACATGGGACAAATAAAAATGTATGCAAATGGCGTGGTGGGTTTCTGTAAAAATCAATAATCTTTCCATTTTATGTTTGTTTTGATGGGCAATGGACAGGTGGGCTCTTTAAGAGAACAGCATGGGGAAATTTGAAATGCTCATAGTTTCATATTTCTAATGTGAAGGCTCTTTCAGTTTTTGTTTTATTACCTGCGGAGGGGCATGTTAAAGTTTTCTTCTCTCTAACCGCTGTTTGTGCATTCATAATTAATCATTAAGTTGTCAATACATTAATTTCAGAGAATGCCTGTGAAAGTGAAACCCAGTAACGAGTTGTTGTTGTTTTTTTTTCTGCCTAGCGTTTCGCTTGCATTGTAATTTATGATGATCAAGGATCCTTCCTTTGTTTGTCATATAAGCACCGCGCACACGTTTAACATGCTTCCAAAAGTTCCCAAAATCTCTTGGCAGCATATACTATAGACTTTTCCCAAGACCTCATACGTGATATCGTTTCCTCATGCTCATATATTTTAAAATTGTTTTATGATAGCAAGGTTATTTTCTTCTTATATTTCTATTCTATTGAGCAAATTAGTATAGTAGATTGATATGTTTTATGGATCTAACATCTATTTGATATTTACTTGAATTATTTACGACAGTGCAACAAAATTGCATTAATGAGCTCTTGCGCAGCAGTAAAATATAGAGATATAGTTTCTCAACAAATGATGTGTTATTGTCACAATTATTATTGCATTAAATCCGTCAACTAAAACATCTGGACAAAACATAGGAGTCTGCACTATGCTACTACTTCCTCATGTCCCTCTATGCGTTTTCTTGCCAGTAATCTTTACCACAGTAACTATGACCTAAGTAGGAAGATCCTTTGATTGATCGCTTTTATGGCTAATTCAATGCGTCTGTTCGACATTAGTAACACTTAGAAAGTTATTTATTAGAGTGAGGACCAAATTTCAGTTTCGGGTCATGATCGACCTTACCTGTCCAAAGTCACAGTACACTCTCCTTGCGGGGAAGTTAGTTCATCATTGATGCATACTGTACCACACAGTGTTACTCGACAGTAGATAAAACGAGCTGATTCATAAGTCGGTTAGCAGTGCGCATAGCTTCTTCCTCGTATAAATGGATACTCGCCAACAATCTCTGAAGCGAATTGCAAGAATTTGGATCAAATCGTTCGTCTACACGTCTCTATACTAGTATCATCTAACCACATGCCGCATACTTCGTATAATGAGGTTGTAAGTATGATACTAAGCCATTTTTATGATCAATTTGAAGCACTATTAAAGTACAGCACCTACAACGTGGAGGTTTCTTCTGGCAGCACTTTTATAGTATTGTAAAACAATAGTTCAGGACATTCTATTTTTTTTTTTTTTTTTTTTTTTGAGGTGCAGTACCGGCCAACATCTTTGTTCGAAGCGTGGTGCCACCAATACCTTTCAAGCATCAGTGATGCCACATCACAAGTGATGAAACAGTCACAATAATTGATATGGTGCATTTCGGTATGACGTTGTCTAGGTTTCTTCTGTCTCTTCTTCCTCGTGAAGTTTTGCAAAAGAGAATTAAGAGTAAAATGAAATGACTTCTGCTTGTACACTCTCAAAATTATTTTTACGAAATTCCACTTTGCACACGGAGTTTAGTGTGGCCGTAGATTTTAATTCGTTTGGACAAATCTATCTTCTGCTTGAAAGTTTACTTCGCGCCATCATGACACGAAATATTGCTTGTCAATGTCACATGATAGTTGCATTCTTGTTCGTGACTGGCTGCCACCCCCCCCCCCCCCCCCTCCCCACCGGTAGGCCTAATCTGTACCTTCTGACTCAGCAAATTGATTATTAACTACCTTCAAAATTAAGATCCAATATGGGGTTATGTGACCTCTTCTTGATAATCATCTTGCAATATTTGCAATCAAAATGCTTGAGTGAGCAAAGTGCGAACTGCACATGACGATTACGCAACGATTATTATAGTACCGCTTGTAGTGTAGGCTGTAGGCAATATTTTTTTTCCCAGTATGGGAAAGTCATCGCGCCATATTGGGTTCTGCGTAATATCAATGTACTGGAAAGGGCTTGTGTGCTTTTCCCCTTGTCGAAGATTTTATGACCGGACTTTGAATCAAATCTTTGTTAGAATATAAGTCCATTCCTTTAACCTGCTGTTGGTAGATGACTATTGTGTCTCAGGTCGTAAGGGGATGTGAATGCTTTCAAACGTTTACTTTTGATCAAGATGATACTTCTGTGAAGATCGAATGTGACGTGTTTCGTTCCATCTGTCTTTTTTCTTCTTCTTTTTCCTTCCTTTCTCAGCTAAATTCAGGCAGGTTCTGTGTTTTTTACCCCTACCCGGAGAGCTTAGTAGTGGGCCCACATTTTGTCTCCTTTGATTCTTGGTTCATGACATGGATTTAGTATTCTATTTGAGATTGAACAAAGACCAAATCAATTTGTCAAAGTAAGCAGACGTGTCATAATTAATGTACCTTATATATATTTTTTTTTTCATTATAATCTATCATCTGAACCTATATGAATGATTTGAGTCAGCTCTATAGCGAAGGATACGAGGAGCCTTTGTGATAGACTTTTACAACACGAGATATGAAACCTTTCGCCACGTGATTAGGTAAATGGAGGACGAGAACTGAAACTCCCCCTATTTAGTGGGCCACAATAAACCGCATCTGGCTTAACAAACAAATGACATCGCATGATGCCGCTGTGACGACAGCGATATATTTGCAGTTCGGTCATTACTCAACGTGTAAGCAAGCACATTATCCGTGGGCATTAACGAACTTAAAGCCTTTAACAAGCATGGATACTTCAAAAACGGACACGATGGTAGAATAGCACTCCATTGATTCTAAAAGAGAAATAAGACCACAACAACAATGTCGATCTGTTTTATGACGGAGAGTAAATGTTTGGCGGTCTTTCTTTATGACTGGTTTTGGAGTAGGGCATCTTTTGTCACTGCTGGTGATTCACTCGGCTCGTGTACACCGAGCCCACAAGAAAAAAAAAATGATCAGACTACAAAGTCGTCCTCGAAAGAGCTTCTCGTACCATAATAGGACAGGCGAGTAAGATGAAGTGTCTTCCACATCGTAACTGTTCTGATTAGTCATATTATCCACCGACATATCACACGTCCATTTAGACTCAGAGTGCCTACACGGAATACACTCCTGCATAGCAAAAACGAGCTCAAAGATGGATTTGCTCTTCAATCACAAAGATATTGTATCATCTAGCCATGCAATATTTTTTTCTAAGGTCGTTGTTGTATGTTTCAGCTGAGCCAAAATTTCGCGACTATAATATCTTGTGTTTTTTGACGCTTATGATCAAACCCGTCTGACCTCGCTAATCTCGTAATACCGGCTAATAAGTCACTAATTGACACCATCGACGGGTAGCGTTTATGCCGTAATGATTCCAATAGTCCACGGAAAGGCCATAGTTCTGGGTACCACTGCCTAGGTCTTTAAGTGAGCCGGTGTGTTTCAACCCGACGTTGCCTTCTTTTGATCCGGACCTCACTGGAATTTCCGAACAAACATTATTAATCACTGAAACATCGGTTCGAGTTTTGGGTTTTATGTTTGTTGTTGTTGTTGTTGTTGTTGTTGTTGTTTTGGGTTTGTTTGTTTTCTGGTTTTTGGTTTTTCTTTAATTGTAGCCTCACATGTAGCTACACCATAACTTATCTTTTTTGTTGTTGTTGTTGTTGTTGTTGAAGTAGGATGCCTGATTTTTTTCGTTTTGGTTACTAGATATCACATAGTTGTCTGACCTCTGATATAATATTCGTTCTCTTTCCTTCTTTACTTCTTTGATTCTTCAGCTTAGCGAGGACTTGATGCAAGACTATTCGGCTCTGGCTCACACCCTTCACGTCAGCTGCTCGTCAGTCGGAAAACATACTTCTAGAATGGAGTGGATGTCTGGGGAAGCAATCTTACAAAGAAAATGCATTGATCAGAATGGTGATTCGTTCTCAGTTTTAGCAAGGACAGACCTTTCTTTCCTTCTAGTCTATCTTAACGATTATCCGCACTCAATAAAATCCCTCAGGCGTTCATCAGACAAAATAGAGCTGTAAATATCCTAATATCTTAAAACTCAACTACATGTATTCCAGGCAAATTTAGGCGCCTGTCTCAATCTTTCCTTCATGGAGGGGAAAGCTAAAACGCCTTTTAATGGATGACCTTATGATTACTTGTTACAAAGAACGCTGAGGACTAGTTCCCAATAGTCCACCCTACCCTTCCTATGTAGTTCTATCGCAGATCCGCTGGACTGTGAACAGAGATGACGTCACAACGTGAAGACGCTTGGGCTTTTTCTTCGCCGAAAGTGGTGGGATCAGGCGATCCGTGATAACTCCACTTTTTACCCCGTATTAACACTGGGGCTGATGAGAACTTCTGGCAGCCATCAGCCTCGCTGTCAATACGAGGTAAGGAGTGACAATCAGCGACAGAAAATATTATTCCATTATGTTACCAAGGTAAGATATGACATGCTGTAAGAGTATGGGTGGTTTAGGGAGAGGATTTATCTTCTTTTTTTTTTTCTTCTTCCGCTTTTTTTTTGTGTCCTCTTCGTCTTCTTTCTTGTACATCTCTTTCCCTTCTTTTCCTTCGCCCTTTCCTTCCTATTTTCTGTTTTCCTCCCTCTTTTTTCCTTATTATGTTAATATCTCTCTTAAATTGAGATGAGGGACAAATTCAAAATTAGATTGAAAATCTCAGTCTGATAGATTTGGAAGTCAATTCAATTTTTAAGTCTAACAATAGTCTAATTTTGGATTTGTCCCTAATAACAGTCTGATAGGTTGATTTTCAATCTAAGGAAATTAGAGAAGAGACATTCTTTGCAAGCTATCTTTATAGAATATTGTGATGTACCATTTCGATTGTATTCAGCAATATTTTGAAAATTCTCAATAAACAAATAAAGGATAAAAAAAAAAACGAATTTTGTCCCATTAAACTTCTTATTTAAAAAAAAGCGGAGTAGCAGTAATTGGTGGATATACAATATATCAAGCATGGAGAGAAAGAGATGGATTGATGATAGAAAAAGGACTTACATAATATACAGACACACAAACACGCGAACATGTTTGTGTGTATGTCTGTGTGTAGTGTATGGACGTGTGTTTGTGTGTATGCACGTTCGCATGTGTACAGCTTTGAGACATTGCATGTGTTCAGAGGTGCTAGCCAAAGAGTGAGAATTTAGTGAAGTACTAAGGATTGAATACACATGACACACACACACATAAACACACACACAAATAAACAAACACACACACTTTTTTTTCTATAATTTCATATAATAATCATAATAATAAGTACAGAATTTGTAATGCGCCATCGATCTAGTATCCTATTCTGAGGCACAGAGGAACATGATAGAGAGAGAGAGAAAGTTTAGTTGTACATTTTTCTCCAAGAGTCGAGATTGTTCTTTTAACTGTAATCGTTTACTATCACATAAGCGGAGACTTCTGCCAACGACATAATTCTGAAACAAGGTTTTGCGAATAGTTTGGAGCTAAAGAATGTACTGCTTTCCATGTGTGGAGAAGAATATAAAATAGATTTTAAAAAATCAATATGTATATGTATAAATATAAATATAAATATAAATATATATATATATATATATATATATATATATATATATATATATATATATATATATAGCAATAATAATGTCACAATAAAGAGGAATGCATTAATTGCCAATTGTCTTGATTTTAATTCAAAATCCGAATTTTTGCCCCCCCCCCCCCTTCATTAGCACTTTCATTCCTGACCGAAGGGGGAGGACCCCGAAATTCGGATTTTGAATTAAAATCGAGACAATTGGCATTTAATGCATTCCTCTATATGATATAATGTATATATATATATATATATATATATATATATATATATATATATATATATATATATATAATTACCTCTTGCTTCCTTTTTCTCTGTCACATGAAACCTTTATGACCGTTATGTCTGTCTCTTACCGGCAGATACTGATAAAGCGGAAGGATATTACAAACATTAATTCCCCTGGATATGGGCATCCCCCTTTTTGACTGGCCATATGTGTCGATAGAACTTGGAAGAGTATAGTGTGCGCTTCTTAAACGATGATTGTGGTGTGTTCCGTCATGCAAGTATGACTTTTGACATGGGATTGTTTGATATAGTAATAATAAATAATAATATAACATAATAATAATAAATGTCTGTACTGTATCGTCTGTAAACGTACAGTGTACATAAGTATAAAGTTGCTATTATACGCACCATCATAAATGACATAATTTCAAAACACTACGACTGTTCTATGAAGCGATAAAAAACCACACACAAACAAAAAAAGATGTTTACTGTAATACAACATTGCTGTCATTATTAACAACATGATTGATGTCTATAATACGTTTGTGTGCGGAGTGAAGTATTAAAAGATACGGGACATAAGCATGCTTAAGATGGGTCCTTGCATTCTCAAAATGATGACTGATCTCCTTATCATACTATAATGACACAAATTAATGGATGTAAGATCACAAGGTAATCCAACAATTCGTCTATAAAGTCTAATCCATTCTGCAGGAAGAAAGAGACCAAAATTTATTATTATTATTATTATTGCTATTATTTTCCTTAATTCAAAGGGCTTATTATTTCGACGAATACAATCATGTAAAGCATGTGCAATTTTTTTTTACTGGTGAAACCATGTAGGCCTAAGGACCTCTGAAGGAGGTTTAAAAGACTCCCCCCCCCCCCCCTCGCGCACGCACACACACCCACACAGACACAGACACAGATAGACAAACAGACAGACACACACACACACACACACACACACACACACAAACACACACTTTTTTTTTCGTCAGCTCGTGTGTATGTGATGCAAACGCTGACAACGCTGTTCGGCTAAAAAAGATTGTGTTGTGCACATGCGCGAGACTACTGTTTCTATAATAGGCTAACCTGGGAAGATGTGTCGTCTTAGCGTTCGCGTCACAGATTTAAAGCTCGCTAGTCGAGCTGAACCACCTCAATGTCCTTGGAGATGTGGCGTTGTAGTCTGCCCTCTACGGTTCGACAGAGTGAGTTCTTTCCGTAGAATGGTGGATTCGGCCCACCTCTGCGGTCTCACTCTCCAGTTACTAACTGGACATTCCTGAGTGACATGGTCCCTAAAAATAAAAATGGAATGTCGGCATGATAAGATGGAAACTGTGAATGATGACGGCAATGTGAGAATAATAAATGTCTCTTAGTCGAATATAAACGACACTAAGTCGGTACGTTATTCAATTAAAGACTCTTTGTTGTTGACATGCAGTGACATTCATGAGCACTTTACGGCTCCGACCTCAGTGGTATTCAAAATTGAGCTTTTCAAAGTAGTCGCCCATAATTAAGAGACTGTATTAATCGTAATGTACCACCACTTGAAGAGGCTCTTTCACCTCCAGTCATCCTCCCCTAATGTGGAGAATTTCACTCTTTACATGGTACAATGTTGGTTTATCATATACGCAACATACAGTATGATAGACCTCCCAAACAGAAGACACACTGAATCTTTCTTGAGTTTAATCAGGGCCCCATCTTATAAAGACTTGTGATTGATTCAAATCAATCACAACTTAAGGACTGAATGCAAATCCATCTTATAAAAAAAAAAGTTATGATTGAAATTAAGACGGAGAACTGCAATCAATCAATCACAGGTTGCAATTGATTGCAGATTTTAAGAGATTTGTGATTGATTGATTTCTATCACAAGTTTTATAAGACAGGGCCCAGTATTGATAGTCATATCAATACCATGATTACTTCACACGTATATCATCATTAATCATATTATTAGCAGCTTTGGATATTCTATATATCATTTATTAATCATTACCATCTTATTATCACAACCATCAAATAATCAGTAATGTTGTTGTCCGCTGACACCAATACTGCGTGGATAACTGCAGAGAGGCGACCGCAAAGCGATTGCATTATTCTACTACGTTAAATCGCGCCATCTACCGTTTCACTCAGGTCATCCTAAAGACGAGCGTCATATGTGTCGCTTTTGATGGCTTCATTTTAAAACAGTGAGTTCAGTGAATTGACAGAAGGCCAGCGGAACATTAGCATTTTAGTCCTACATTTCCACATCGGAAATGAATGACTGCGCACCCTGTTCCATGAATAACATTACCGAAAGTGATCAACAGTAGATATGTACACATTAAAATCATTTTATTCCACGTCATAATAATCATTTAAATTACACTTTGTCAAATCAGATCAAAAACAACAAAATCTCACGTTTCATCATAATACATCTAAAATGTGTACGTTAAGGGATTTTGAAGTTTTCCATGCTTCTATAAATCAGTAATGTAAGTCCAAGGAGACGTTCATAAAATTTAGTCTAAGCCTACCAGAGCCAAAAGTTACTCACAATATTTGGCCCACGAACATTTCCATGTGCTCATTGAGGGTGATCTGCCATTTCTTAAAGAGGGAAGAGCCACGACAAAATACTCAGATGATCCAGACTCGACTTTAAGCTATTTCATGCATTTTTTTGTTACTGTTACTGTTACTGTTTTTTTTTTTTGTTCAGATAGTTACTTGGATGGATAGAGAGAGTAATAAATGGAGTTATAAAAGAAAATCATAAAGAGAGACATAGTTCTTGTACAAAGATATAAGAGCATGATCGCAAAGCAGGATAAACACCAATTTGAAAATGATATTTCAGAATAAGTCCATCGTATTCTTTAAGATAGAGTAAAATTTAGCCTTTCCCGTGATACTTCACTTGATGCACAACAAGGATAAATGTACAACATTAAATCATTGCATCTGCGTTCAGATGCAATGATTAAAAATTCTTCAACACACAATATACGTATTTCTAAAAATTGACAAAATCCTGTAGAAAAAAAAAATATATATATATCTAATCATCATTTTAATCTCTCTTGTTTCCGGATTTTTTTCTTTCAAAACACAAACAAACAAAAAAATCATATGTATTAATATTTGCAGCTCAATACTGGCCAAGGGAAGATGGATGGCACTTCACAAATTAGCGGACAAAGCCCCAATCTATCGAACATGTCCGCACAGCAGTCCGCCGTCCAGCTGTCCGAACATTGTAATCTTCTCGAATGTGCTAGTCGCAACCATAAACTAAAAATTAATTTGGAGAGGTGATGATGATGTAATCACCTTACAAGTCTTTCGTCCAAATGCAAACAAAACTTCACTTTGATTTCCTGTCATGGCATAAAAACCAAAAGAATGATATGTATTTATAGCGTCAAATTAATGTTATCAAATAATAGTCGTATTTTGACCAGAGCAAATATGTCTTCAAGGGGAAAAAGGATGCAATTCTTGAATCATAGACCAAAAACATGATTTGAACGATAGCTTTGTGTACAAACCAATGGGATAGTTCTGCATCGATAGCGGACGCAGCCCGACCTACATTACTCTGACCTCGTCGTCAGAAAAGATGTTAAGATCAGCTGTCGTCTGCTCGCAATCTCTTTAAAACTCTAATCAAACTTTACCTTGAAATGGCAGATGCTGTAAACACAGCATGTGTCAACTATCACATCAATAATTGATTTGATTATCGACCAGAAAGGGACGGCATGTCTTCCATTCTTCCCGATTTCCTCGAACGGCCTAACATATAGCAGCGCTAATCCACCTGTTCAGAGACATAAGGATATAACTTAGCGCCAATGACGACTGAAAGATCGTAACATAGCAGAATTAATATGATGTGAACAATAATGTACTACACGAGCTGCCGTAAGTTCCTCTTTTTGTGTTTGTGTTTAGGAGGCCTTGACAAAATTTGCAAACATGTCTGAAGTTACGACAGACGGCAAACTTTTGTTCAATGGCTTTTTATTTTAGATAAACTTAAGAGATAAAGACAAAAGATAAACCTCACCAAAGTAGGTGATCATAAGAGCAACACAGCTCATCTCAATGCTGTTTGGAAAACACACATAATCTGTTACATGACTCTAATGTGTGACATGGCTTTGCATGGAATTATGGTGATGGGTGGGATACGTATAAAGGGTGACATGTATATCCAATACCGGGCGTGTATACTTTCATCATCCTTGTAAATTTTTTGGCGCCTTGTGACGATGTTGAAGATAGTGATGGAGACGGTTTGAGGAGGAAGGAGGAGCGTCAGTCGTCTAGCCATCGTAGGCTTCCAGTCATGATGTCCCTTCAAACGGCCGGCTGCCGCCCACATTTTGCGGAGTACGGGACAAGGCAGCTGCCAGCAAAGCCCTGTTAACCAGGGCAATGTTTAATTAGCAGTCATGTCAATGTAATTTGCTTTCACGGTAACCATACTATCGCATTGTACTTATAAAATAGGCAGGCAATAATACATGGCGGAAAATCAAATTAGAGAGATGGTTTCTTTTGCTCACAAGAAAGAAAGCAGCAAAATCTGCCGTTATATTCCCAGCTAGACACGGTACTGCAGAAGTAAACCTAATCACATTTTCCGAATGAATACAATAGGAGAAATCCTGCGGGGCACATTGTGCAGTTTGCTCCAATATAGCATGCGGTTGCTCTTTCCGGAGATTAACTTTGCATGCACATTCCCTGTCGTCAAATTATTGTACAAGTGTATATGAAGATGAATTAGTCCTCCCCTACGAGGCACGCTTACTTGAATGAAGTGGAATGCCTGAAATGGAATGTTACGGGAAAGAAAAACAAGAGCTGTCATAGTGACTCTTCTCTGCACATGTTTCATCTTATATTGTGATGTGGTCAATCGAATCATGCGGAGCACGGAGCCCACAAAAAGGCATTTCTGCAGGGGCAGAAATGTGCTTGTATACTGAAATTTTGTTTGCCGGTACAAATGCAAGTTCATCGTGTTTGCAACATGGCGCTTTGATACTGGCAACCATTGCAGAAATTACCTCTCAAAACTGAAATTAATGAAGAGTACAATATGATTCGTATATGCTGTATGTATAAGTATATAGATTTTATATGTAGGACCTATATATAAGGGCATTTATATAAACATGTTGAGATTTCACGGATATTGGCTCCACGAAGAAATGAAAAAAACAAACAAACTGGTAATGCATTTTTGGCCAATAAAGCATGAAGTTTATTCGACTCAAATTTTTGACGTCCTTATACGCCTTCTTCAGGAGTCTTGACAAGACTTCTGGGGCCCGTTGCATAAAAGTTACAATCATGGTAACTTTGCCATCCAATGGTAACTACCATGGCAACAATACTCAACAGCCAATCAAAATTAAGAATTCCATGGAAGTTAACATTGGATGGCAAAGTTACCGTAATTGTAACTTTTATGCAACGGGCCCCTGAAGAAGGCATGTATACATGTATATATGTATATACGATTGTTTATACATGTATGTACAAATTCTTCATATACACATGTGTATATGTACATGTATACACTGTATTATTATATAATTATGTATGAGTGCAAGCGTGTGTCTGCATGTGTGTATAATATGATACATCTTTTTGAATAAATTATGTATGTACTTATGTATAGATATGTATCTATATGTATATAAACATATATATATATATATATATATATATATATATATATATATATATATATATATATATATATAAACTATCCTTCTTCAAGTCTAGGGTGGAATGATACACTAATCTTTTTTTCAGAGACGATGAATTACAGTAAGCACAGATCTATTCTCTTTTCATCCAGATCATTTTTGTCAACTACAATTGTTAATTTATACCCTTCATGAGAAAATTACATCAACGTGTACTATTCCTAGCTAAGTTATGACTGGACAAACCCAAATGAAGTTTTGGCTTAATGCCTGTAACAGGCATTTTTAAGCAAAGTACAGTGACCCTCAACCCTCAAAAACTATCCTGTTCATGGCAAATAAAGGTCATCTTTCTCCACCTCCCACCAAACTACACACTCACTTGACATCTTGGCTCATTTATCAGCTGGAACCCAGAGTGCAGTGACCTTTAATGACTTTGACCTTAACCTTTGACCTGGATAAATTCTGCCTAATACAATAAGACAGTGTATTGTATATAACTAGCACATCTACGAGTACATTTTCATAAAGCATAGCTGGGCTAGCATTAAAGAAGAAGAAGAAACTACTATTAACCTGTTCCATATTGAATTCAAAAATCCCTGCAGACATAATACACATGCCACTAGGTTCCCATACAGAACGTGTTAGTGTTCGTACTGTCGTTTCTTGATGGTGAGACAGGTGGACAGATAGATGGACAGACAACCCGAATAACATACGACCTTTGACCCCCTCACAGCAGAGGAAGAAAGATATTACCCCCCCCCCCCCCCACCCCCATTTGCACTCAGTACACTCAATGATTTCAAAATTATGACTCTTTGTGGCAATGAAAAGGAGAAGGCAAACACTTTATAAAGAAACAGCAAGAACAAACAATATATCTTTTAGACTATTATTGGCAGATCTACAAGAAAACTGACTGTCACTTTTTGTGGGTTTTATGATGCAAGGTCAAATTTGTTTACTCTCATGTCTCACTGTCATACTTATAAAAGTACACAAAGAAAACACAAGCAATATGTGAATAAACAGTGTTATTACCCAATCTGAGCTTTCAACTGTAATTCAGACACCAACAGCCTTGTTTTGATAAAGTGCATATTAAATGGTAGTTTAATATACATGTTTGTAAAATAGTATATAGAAGAATTCAATATGAATATATTTTATTGGTATAACAATTGGTGCTGTCGTTGTTATGTTTCCAGTGTTCCATGTCTTACAAGCTTGGCTTTTTAGAGGAACACTGTTTTCCATTGTTATGATTATTTATCTATTTATTTTTTTGTTGCCATGACAAAGTGCATTGTTTCTTTTCATAATGACATTCATTTGTGCATATACTTTATATTTTATTAAAAAAAACACCAACTGCCTTTATCAGATGAATGAAAGACAAATCGACAACTTTTACTGCTTTGAATCATGTTCACTTTTTCTTTTTTGATGATGGAAATAAATAAACTATTGAATTGAAAAAAAAAAATGAATGATATTGTTTTGTTTGAGATTCAGATTTTAACTTTTTGTGACATAATCAGATATCCCTTACAAAATGTTAAAGAGCATACAATTCTTAAAAGGAACTAATCTTTTCTTTGATGAAAATCAGTTTTGAAATGGCTGAGACATCAAAAAACAAAGTGAAACAAAGGTCCTGATAAAAGGTGGGTCCCACCTTTCCTTAGCACCACTTAATTTTTGGATACCTCAGATATTTCAAAACAGAATTTCATCAAATAACATTTGAATTCCTCTTGGAAATGTATAACATTACATATCAGTGGTTTCTAATTATCTCACAAAAAGTTAAACCTGAATCCCCATCTCAACCAAAACTATACCATCCCTTTAAGCAACACAAATCAGAAAACAAATAAGTTATGACAGCCTTCTCTCTCACTGAATGCAAATTAAGATTGTACACAAAGGTCAAAATTGATGTATGGATGTTGATAATTCATACACTAATATAATTTTAAGTTAACTAAGAATGAAGATAAACACACACACCAGATCCTATAACAAGAAGCTTGATACAGCACAAATTGTCTGGAGGGACAACCATTAGTGACCGGAGTCGGTCAGAGAGTGCAACGATGACGACCTAGTCCATCAATGTCGGTCAGCATCACAAAATCCATCAATGTCTCCTCCACTTCTCTAAACTGCCCAGCCGGAGGAAGCGAATGTCCTTCACCTGTCGCTATCCATCGCATCCAACTTCTCCCCGACATTTGCCTGACTTTACGGTCATCTTTGTGTCCTCTTCTATATGCTGTATATATCTTACACTTGCAAGGCATTAACAGTGTGGCGACGCCATTAAAATCTGGAGTGGCATCAGATTCCTCCGTCCAGAGGGAGAGTGGATGCTAGCTTTCCCCCGTCTACTTTCGTCTCCCTCCTCCTCCGTTGGCCAGGATGGTGGCGATCCTGATGAAGATGTTGATGGTATCCATGTAGATGCTCATGGCACTGCTCCAAGAAGTCACGATCATGAGCATAACACATGGGCAGAAAGAGAGAGATAGGGGGTTGATGATCAGACATTATATAAAATACAATAAGAATGCATGGAATGTGCACATTACATAACAGAAAGAGGAATACAGAGAGATACAATAAGATGAAATACATTAAGTGACACACATTACATTACAAAGTATTAAGAGAGAGAAGGAGCGTGAGAGATGAAATCAAATCTTAACATATTGTAGAGATTATTGTAAGATCTCAACTGGTGCTTTACGGTACTTGATTCCAATAACAGGCATATAATATGCCTGTACCTCTGATTGAAGGGAATCATCTACATTTGATGTGACTCAATAGAAGACACTTTTCAGATTCATGCGTTATTTTTCTTTTCCTCTTTTCTTCTGCTTGTCATACGTATTTATGCAGAGCATACATCTTCCCTATGGGGTGAATCTTTCCCAAACAGGTTGTATGAAAAGGGTAGAGCAAAGCGAACTGCTAAACATGATTATTCAGCTACACCACTACAATAATTCCTTTTCCAATCCTACCCCTTTCTTCCATCTCCAACTGTTTTAGCACACACTGTGACTTGTCACCACCTTTCCTTGATAAAACAGCAAACATCAGCATGAAACTTCCATGAATTGCCAACCATAAAAAAAAAATTAAAAGTATGCTGCATGTACATGAACTGCAATGTGCAGACAAAAACCTCACATACATTTTACTTTCACAGATCATGGCTATTCACAAAATTTGACAGTTTCACAGACTGGAAAATTTATGGTTTTACTGTATTTTGAAATGAGAAACTTTGAAGTCTTAATAAAGCACATTACCATGGTACCTTGATAAACTAACATGTTAAATGACCAGTCTCCTGAATGCTTGTTCCCATCTCAACTTGAACAGCCATTATGAGTAAACTTTGTTTAACTGCTGGATGATTTTTGTTATGCATTCTATTTAAGGCAGACAAACCAAACATCATTGGGAAGGCTAGTGTCTTAAAATCAGAAGAACATTATCTGCAGATCTAATCAGGCTGGTATGGCGATGTGTCAAACAATAATAACTCACTTGTTGATAGGGTCAAAAGGTCGCTGGGCGTGCAGCGGGTGCACCTCGGCTCGTTTCATGATCATCTGTGTGTCGTAGAGCATGAAGCCGCCGAAGAGAACGAGGCCCCCGTAGAGGCTGACGGCATAGAGGCCTGAGCCGAGGGCAGAGGCAGGTGACAGAAACATGCTGCCTGCAGGGCGAGAGGTTTGGGAGAATACCAACCATAGAGGTAAGGTGACACGTGAAAGGAAATCATAAGAAGGATTAAAGTTTATCCGAAATCCGACTAGTCAATTTCAAACTTATTTACTGTACTGTTTCATGGGATCTGACAGCCTTTACACATTATACAAGACCTAAAACTATTTGATTGGTCCATTTGGTTGACACAGAAAACTTTTTCAAGAATCAAATAAAATAATCATAACAAGACATGCAATTCTGAAACCCTACAACTCCTATCTTAAACTAAGCTTCAAGGACTTACAAATCATGACTAGGACTTTTCTAACAACCCCCCCCCCCCCCCCCCCCCCCCCCCCCCCCCCCCCCCCCCCCCCCCCCCCCCCGGTCTGCCTTCAACAAACCAGATACTACCGTCGCCAATGTAGTTATTCAGGGAACTACCATGTAACTATGAGCTGATTTTAGACAAGAATATTTCTAAAGATCCCTTGTGGGGGCAGGGGGGAGGGCACTAGAGGCATCCAAGGGTATATGGTGCCCATTTGCACAATTAAGATCCCATCACCATGTGGATGCTACCTGCCAAGTTTGGTGAAAATCGTCCAACAGTCTCATGGGGTCATGATTTGTACAAAATCATCACACAAACAACAACCACATTCGCACACAGGAGTTTTTCTTTTTATATCACGGTGGAAAAAAAAAAACAGTGGCAAATTTCATTTGCCACTGTTCACATACAGCACATGACAAATTATGGTGAGAGTAAAGTTAAGCTGGAATGAAAATGATATGTCACTTGACTGCCCTGCCAATGAAGTACTTTGACCCCCTGAGGGCCTCCAAACAAATGACCAGAGCATGACCCCAGGCATCTAAATGTGTGAGATTCAATGGTGAGTGGCACATCAAATTTTACAAATTGATAGTGTCTTTGCGTGCCTGTAACACACACACACCACACAACAACAACTAATCAAATGGAGTTGAGTCTAGAGTCCAAACACAAGAATTTAAAGGTTTTCACATTGCCTTGCAGAAGTCACTTTTCAAAAGGTGCCATCTTTGGGTGTATGTATATGAACATGGCTAAAGCTCTATTTGTTATGCTTAAAATAATCGTCTTTTGAGTTGGCCATACATATCAGGCCATGATGCCTGCAACCCTGCCAATGGAGAGAAATGAGCAACTAAAAATACTAACTAAATCTATGGATTTGTTAGTGCTAGTTATTACAATGTATGAGTAGCAATCATTGTCCTGATCAAAAAGGGGAGAATAAAAAGTATAAAAAGTGGATTACACTAGATTTTGCTGGGCTAAAATAGATTTTGCTGGGCTAAAATAGTGTTTGCTTAATGCAGTTCCCTATATTGGCTGAGCACTGTATGTCCTATCAAAGGGGGAGGGGGGAGAAACAAGCAGAATAAAGAACCCAAAATTCTGACTGGTCAACACAAATAACCAGCTCCTTGAAAACATGGCAACACAAAATCACATCTTAAGGTCAGGGCTATTCCATTAAAATGGGAAGCCATAATTATAATGTTCATCACAAGGATCCCAGGATGCACATTATCTCTGCCAAACAATATCAAATTCTTCGTAGTGAGGGCCACCAAAGGCCACATGGATGATTACAAAGTGGCAGTATCATGTTTGCAGATGATGTTTTCTGCCTGTTTGTCTCCAGAGATCTGTCTAAATAAAGACCAAGGCTTGAAGCTGATTGCCTGCTGATACCTCTCCTGTTTCCTGCTTAAAAAACATTTGAACGGAGTTATTTCCGGCAATTTTCTCCAAGGCAGTAATGCTACACGTCAAGTACTGTAAAAGTGGAAATTTTCGCGGTGTTGAAATTTTCGCGCATTTCGCGCAACAAGAAACTAGCGCGAAAATAAAAACACACAAATATTTTGGCTTGCCATACGTTCCTGTGCGTGATGTCTTGATTCCGCGGAATTAAAAACACGCGAAACTCTTCTGACCCGGCCTAGCGCGAAATATTAGTCGCGCGAAAATAACCACTTTTACAGTAACATGTAGTCATGGCAGCACAGCTTCATTTCCAGGTAAATCCCTACCTCAGATTGATGCTTTGTGTTCTTGCATTTCATGGCGGATTCATAATCATAGATATATCAAGTACTGATAAACATATTTGGATATCAATCTGCACATTCTTTGGACAGCTTTAATAGATCATTTACATCATACCTACATGTAGCATGTCTGATCTACAAAAACTTCTTTGAACAAAAACCAATGCTATTCATAAATACCTAATCATCAATCTTTCTTCAAATTTGTGATTCTGTCTGGGCACAATGTGACCATGCCAAACAAAACAAAACAAAACAAAACAAAACAAAAAAGTTGCAAACCCTGATTTTACTTGAAGACTCAGAACAGGTGAAACAAGTGAACACAGTCAATTTTGGGTTTATATTTTCTGAAAGAGCAATTCTTCTTCCACATCGTCATCATTCTTATTTGGGGGATCATCGAACACATGGGAAATATTGTTTGTAGCAGTTTTTCTTGAACACTTGAAAAAAAAAATAGTGTGATTGTAGGTACGTCTTAGAGGCCCCTTTTCATTTCCTTTGCGCTATCTTCACTTTCAACTCTTATAACTTTTGAAGGAATGATGCTACTGCTTTGAAAGTTGATAATGGTCATGGAAAGAACATGTTAATAGAGCATGAATAATTTCAGCTTAAACTGATAATCCATTTATTGTTGCTGCTATGCAATTTTACAACCTGGTTTTTTTTTTCCCCCATTCACTGCACAGAGCACAGCTTGGTGAGATTAAGCACTTGAATAGACCCTAAACTTCAGAGCCTTTTCTCTCATTAAACGATTGTATACACTTTCCCAGAGTGTGTAATTTACATGTATCTCCATTGTTTAGATACATGTAGGTTAGGAAAGTCATTTGTATCAAGTTATACATCACTTTAAAGCTTAGAGTCTGCTCTTTTAGAATCTGCCCAGGTTATTAAAAATCCCTGTCTAGTGACTTATTGTTAGTTTTGTGGTGCAGGGTCAGATAATTATGTCAGAAGACAAGAAAGACTCTTAGAAAAAAGTCTTTAACCCATTACGGACAGGCTGATTTTGCAACAATATGCACTTCCCATAGACCCTTGCCTGAGTATACGCGGGACTCGTCCTCAACAGGTTAATTGTACGTGTATATGGTTACATCATATGCCTATGGTTTTATTAAAATCTGAATATACAAGTTAACATACAGAAGAGAGTGCTGCAGAGATTGATTTTTCCCCCCAAGTTGATTTCACCTTTGCACACTGTCATGAGTGAGTTTTATCAATGCCTTTTCCTGTATGAAAGGCATACTTCAAGATTAACAAATATTTCACTGATAAGTGCTTTGGCCCTTTATGGCACTGCTTTGGGCATTGCAAAAGGCCCTCCCCCTGACAGAGCCCCTGTGCTATACAGACATTATTACCAGTACAACTTACTAACCTGCTCCCCTGATGATGGCTTTTACCCAGAATCCTTCAGACAATGGTCATGTGTTGTCTTTGAGGATGATTAAAAAAAAAACCAGCTTTGCTTCTTGTTGATTCCCCCCCCCCACCCCACCCCCAATTTGGTACTCCAAACCCCAAGACTCAAAATCGTGACGTAGAAGACTGGAGAAACCATGGTTTCTGCCGAAACCACCTTTGTGAATCGCAAGTTGAAACCATGGTTTCAAACCTAAGGTTTGAAACAACGGTTTCGAGCGAAGCCACTGTTGTGAATTCGGGCCCAAGGGTCCTAATTAGGCCCTCACTAATACTGTCATGCACAATTTGCATTCTTCACCTTTGCAGCATAAAGAATACAACATAATTTTGCTGTACTGCTTCTGTTGTATGTTTGGCAGTATTCAAAATTAGCAGAATTTGGACCATTGGGAACCCCCATTCCAGGGCCCCCAGTGGGGTCATTATGTTTTATAAAATGGGTTCAAGAATGTAGCCAATTGGAAGCGCTGAAATGAGTCACGTGTGCGTGCATTAATTTCTTCAGGTATGCACTAAGAAGAGTCTCTCTTCCACCTCCCTGGCCTGACGTACGTCACAATGTTTACACTAGCAGTGCGCACTCAATCAGTTGTTACAAGTGCGTCACGCGCTACTATACGCGCTGTCAATTCTGTAAACAACTTCTAGTTCGGGCCGCGGGCTGCCACAACAGCCGGCGACCTTTCTTGTGCATAACACGTGGCGTACGTATACTCTTATACGTACGTACAGTACTTATGTGCGGGATTTCCGAGTGCGACGTGCGTAAATGTTTGGGACGAACATCTTCGGACATCTTGACTTTTGAGCGAGTGCTACATGTAGCTGACTGGTATTGACCCACAAAGGTACGTGAATAATGCTGTTAGTTTTCGACCCATTTTATAAAACAAATGATGCACAGGATAGAGTGTGTTAGTGAAGGTGCGGCGCGCTCGAGAGTATTGACAATGGTGCGACATGCACGAGGCGCAGCTGAGTGCATGTTTGCAACCGTTGTCAATACTCGAGACCATGAAGGTCACTTTCTAGCTCTTGAACAATTCCTGCCAAGTTTGTAAACCTGTTGAGGACGAGTCCCACGTATACTCATGCAAGTATCCATGGGAAATGCATGTCATAGCAAAATCAGCCCGTCTTCAACGGGTTAAAGTCTAAGGGTGGGATTTCACGGAGCACGCGAACGATTCGCGAAGGACGCGAATGACAAAATCCAACATTCGGAAAAGTTTTTCTCCGAATGTTTTCCGACAATGAAGCTGAAAACTATTCTTGCGCAATTTGTGCGAAGTTTTCACGACGTATGTGCGAATGTCGTGTGTATCATTGCTAAAGTACAGCATGTTACGTACACGAAGAACACGCGACGGAAATGCGAACAACGAAAATTTTTCAATAATCATCGGAGAAAATGTACCCAAGGAGAGGTGGAAGCTGTCTTGAGTTGAATATTTTTCTTTCCTCTATTTCTCCTTTCTTTTTCTCTCATTTTTCTATTGTGTGCTTGCCTACATTTGTTTTTCCTGGGACGTATCTCCACTAGTAAAGCATATGATCTCTTTTTTTTTTCAGTTCCTCCAACACATAATCTTTATACTTCAAATGAAATTTTACATACTTTAGATTAATTTTAACTGTATTCTGCGATTTTTTTTTTGTATTTCAAACATTTCTTTCTCTTTGCTAGTCTTTAATTTCTTTTGTTACTGTAGTTGTTAATAATTGTTTGATGTTTAGGTGTACGCTACGATTTTTATTTGTAGAAAATGTATAGGTCATACATCCCCCAAACGTGCGCTAAACGTTCGCGAGAATGTCTCAAAAGGTACGCGAACAGTTTGCGATTACGTCGTAAAATGATCGGAAAAACTTCGCAGATTTCGCGTAACATACGTGAGACATTCTCCAAAGTTTCGGAGTCTGTTTGGGGTTTCACGAACATTTTGCGAACATCACGCGTGTCTTGCGAAGGTCTTACGCATATGACGAGGCTTTAAAGACACTTTCGAGAACACTTCACGAGCAAATTACGACCAAGTGTGCGGAAAGAGTTCGCAAAAAATTTCAAACTTTTTTGAAATTCTCGCCGAAGTAAAAACGACATTCGCGAACAATTGACGACGCTTCCGAACCCTCACGTTCGTTTGGCGATCTTTTGCAGACCAAAATGCGAATGCTGGATTTTGCCATTCGCGTACTTTGCAAATCGTTCGCGTGCTCCGTGAAATCCCACCCTAACTATGAGTTTGAAACCAGAAGATGATACATATGATGTATGTACAAACTCACTGGCAAAAGAAGAAAGGAAATTGAGCGACAAACACCACCAACTGCCATAACACACAACACTGCTTGTTGATTAATATCTGCATATTTTCAAATCTTTATTTTGAAAAAGATTTTTTTTTCCTGCTATGCAAGGCACTTTGATACATGAAAATACGCAAAATCAAGCAAAATAAATATAGCACTTGAAAAACTTTGTAGCACAGCCTGATGATAGCTAGATGTAGCAACTGTACAGCTTCCGGTATTGTATCTGCAGGATAAATTGTTTTTTTTTCTTTTCTTTTCTCTCTGCAGAATTTGTTAGGATGAATGGATTACTGAAGTATGGATATAGAGTGTGTTTTTTTTTTTCTTTTTTCTTTTGTTTATGCCAGGTTATGCCCAGAGCTTGTTTGCAAGGCCACATGAAACTTTTGTGGACTGTTTTTTTAATTTCTTGAGACTTTTCGTGCTGGCGTTGATTAAATTCTGACAGCATCCAATTGTCAGACTGTACGGGAAGCGACTAAACCCATCTAATGAGGGCATTCTCCTGGAAACGTCTTCATACCGTTGGCGCAGCTGGCTGACCAAAGCAAATATCTGACACCTGGTAATCATAAACTGCTCAATGTGCTCACAATCACCAATTGAAAGACAAATTAACACTTTGCCACTGTTTCTCTCAGGGGTCACAGCATGTATTTGCTGGAATATGTATGTCACTTCCAAGAATGCTATCATATAGTACACTTCACTAATTGGCTTTATACAGCCTCATTTCTTTTCCAATGCCATGATGGGGGGGGGGGGGGGGGTGGGTGAGGGGGTGAGGGGGTGAGGGGGAGAGGAAGACTGTGAATAATGCATCTTGTTAGGAATATTGACAATGACACAAATTTTAATCATTCTGGCACAGTGAAAATCGGTGCGACAGTTTGACGTCTGCTCTGTCTCGTACGTTAGATGTAGGAGACACATCACGTATTGAACAAGTAAGCGCCGGATCTTGTTAAATTTCATTATTGGAAACAGGCGATGTTTCCATATATTTTCTCATTCTCAAAGCCCCTAAATAATAACATGAAAAAGTAGACAAGTTTGATAATTCAGACATATTACAAAAATTAAACCGTGAAATTTGATTTTTTTTTTTTCAAAACCTTCATTATATACAGTGTACAACTTCGTAAGAAGATCTACATTCAAATAGTTTGAATATTTTGTTTTAGTTTGTTTTGCTCATTTGGATTCACGTTGTTATAAAATCACATACAGACAATGCCACTTCATAAGGAATTAGTAGACATTACAAACTTGTGCAAACAACACATTTACCACAGATAAACAATGAAGTATAATTAAAAAGGAAAAAAAAATGTGTGGTCTTCTATATCAGGAATTCCTTTGCACAGACAAGCAAGAGCAGGCAAAATACATAAGAATCTACAAAAAAGAGCAGTTTGTTAATTAATAGATTCTCTCATGGAGGGAATACAGCCAGTGTAGACAGTATTGGACTTAAGTAATATCAAAAGAATAAAAGCAGCAATTAAAAGACTAATCATAGAAATAGAATAAACTTTGTGAACATCACTCAGAATATATTTTATAATAATGAAATGAAAACTTCAGTTTTCAAATAAAAGTGTACAATGTATAATAAACCCTTTACAATTTTATAGGATGTTTGACAGTACAGCAGAAATGGGTCTTCAAGAAAGAAGAAGAAGAAGATGTTGTATAATTTGTACATTATGTTATATTCCATGTAAATATGTTACACCTTGCCATATACTGTAGCGTATTGTGTATTCAAAAAGGGGCCCCAACCACAAGCTGTGCTTCAATGGGGTCCCAAACCTGTCATTCTAAATTTTTACAGTTATGTCTTGTATTTTTGTCATGTTTGATTTGGTTTTAATAAACTGAACTGAACTGAACTGAAAGAAATGTACACATCAGTATCTAAATTTGTATCTGAATTAATTCTTTATTTGTATGATATTAGGCGTTTTCACATCAGCCCGATGTTTCAAAATAGCACGCTATTTTCTGCCTTGGGGGGAAATTAACCCGATCATGAAATAGCGCGCTATTTGATAATGTGAATACAAATTAGCATGCTAATTCTATCGCTCTGATCGAGAAAATTTCTCATGTCCAACTCTGGAAATTTCCGAAATAGCGGGATAATTTGTGAACTAGCGCGCTATTTGATAATGTGAAATCGCCTGAAGAAATTAGCGAGATGCATCCCATCATGTCTAGCGTGTGTGATGGCGAACCTGCGGGTATTTTTTTTTGAAAGCACGTACTCTACTGGTGTACCCGACACTGTTTGCGCATGCTCAGCTGTAGAATTAACTCGAAAAAATTTCGGGCTAATTCTCTTCGGGCTGATGTGAATAGGAAATGAAATAGCGTGCTAATTTGCAATCGCAAAAAATATCTCGATTTTTTTATCGGGCTGATGTTAAAACACCTAATGAGTAGAGAAATGACTTTTAGTGATAGGTTGGAGATTCTGCTACCAAAATCTGTTCTTACTCTGTCTAAGAATTGCATTTTTTTTATTTGCATAATGTACCTTTTCCAATTCAAGATGTGACTTTTTTCTCTTGTGTTTGTTTGTTTTTTATTTGCATAATGTACCTTTCCCAATACTAGATGTGAATTTTTCTTGTTTTGTTTGGTTTGTTTGTTTGCTTGTTTGTTGTTGTTGTTGTTGTTGCTTTTTGCTGTAAAACTTGCACAAAGACGTACATAGCAACCGAGGCTGAGCTCACTAGATTCTGATGTTTGCTGACCTCATTCAGATGCCCTTAATGTGCTCAGAGACATAAAGGCTAAGCATCCCTTAAATTCCTGGCAAAAAGTCATTAAACCAGCAACCTGTGACTTGAGGAGTATCCCTGACACAAAATACTGACAGCCCCATGAATGGAATTTACGACTGAGATTTGCATCTCAATCTGAGCATGTGCTTACTAAATACCACCAGAGGGAGATTAAATGATACCAGTTATACCTCATACATAATGCATGAGACGCCTTACGTCTGCTAGGGAATGCACTCGGGTACAGTCACGGTGGCTATTGCGCAACATGATGCCTCCTTTGAATGGAAATTGCTCGAGGCTCTCCCCATACTTGTATGCATGAAGGATTCAAATTCACTAGGCACTTGTGCTACAATCTGCACAAAGTTCTAATAAAAGACTGACTACACTATTAACTCTAACACTGACATTGTAAAAAGGCTTGCACACTCACTAACCCAGGACAACTACAACACTACCTCAGGGACTGAAATATCAGGATATTCACCTGCCTGGGCTTCAACTATTTTTGCATCTCACAATGCATATTATCTCCTCTGATATATAGATAACAGGAAAGGCATCATCATTTATCAGGCATAGGCTACTTCTCGATAATCCAGCACTATATCAAGGCAAGGTATACCTTCATCCCTGCATGCAAATTGAAACTGATCTGTGTACTGTACACAGTGTTCTGTGCCTACACATTTAATACATGGACAACATGTATGGGGAATTCTGCAGACAAAATCTCAGAGGTGAAGGAAAGATGGGTCAGCATTTATTCTGTATAAAAGCGACATTACATGTACAGCTCAATCTATTTCAAGTACCAGAAATACTGAGTATTCTTCAAAAAATCTGTGTAAAATAATCATAAATAATAATTTGTTTTTTCTCTCTATGACCTGAATTCATGAAGGTGGTACAATCTTTGTCCATGGTTTTAAAAAATTATACCACCTTTGTGTATTCAGGCCTTTAGTGTGCCACCTGTGTGTGCCACATTACTGAGAGACTGAAATGCAGGAGCATTTTTGGAAATATGTTCTGTTTTTAAAAGCCATGTAATTCAAAAGTGCTTATACTATAAATGCAGTATGGCAAAGGGTTGCAGAGAAATTTGAAAGCTTTGCTATGATGTACACTGTTGTGAGTTTGAGAAAAATATACAAAGTTAAGTTGTTGACTGAAGTCATGCATGAGAACATGGCACACAAGAGATCCACTCATCTTTGTTACAGTACAGTCATTATTATCATTGTTGTTCTTGTTCTTGTTATTATTATTATTATTATTATTATTATTATTATTATTATGATGATGATTATTATTATGATTATGATTATGATTATTATTATTAATATTATTATTATTGATATTATTAAATCATTATTTAATAACAATTAATACTGTTATTATCATCATCATCATTATCAATATTATCACTATTATTATCATCACAAAAACATCATAATCATAATGAATATAATCTTTATAGATAATCAGCACTAACTTATTACCATCAACACTTGTGCAACCCTGATGGTGAACCTTCAAAATGCTTTCTGTGACATTATCAAGCTTTCGTGGTAAAAGATCCCCTGCACATCAAACACACAGTCACTTTTCTTAAAAATGATATTCTTTATATTTGAATTTCATCCAATATCAAGCTCACTTTCACAATGAAATTAGTACGAACAAAAATAAGCAGCTCTGCATTTTTACTTGTGCCGCTGAATCACATTCTTTTTTTCAACATATTGATACAATACACAGACACAAACACACACACACACACACTCTTAAAAAGAGACAGAGAGATATATATAAAAAAAAAGACCACGCCATATGGCACAGGTAAGCAATGTAAGGAGAGTATAGCAATCTGCTAGCCACAATGAGTGTCATACCTATGGATGCTGCTATCACTGCTCCCAGGCCCATCGCCAATGTTCCACCCATGTACAGAAACTTGTCACTTGGCGCACAGGCAGCAACACACGATAGTCCTGACAAAGTAAACAAAAATGATTGACAAGAAATCTCAATAAAGCAACTTGTCATCCATCTAATAGATAGACACAGAGGTATAATATTAACCTGTTGTCTATGGGAACCAGGTGCCCTCTGTTTTGAAGCAATAGGAATTTGAGTAATCTTGGAAGCAACATTTTAACAGTAATGATGGTATAAGAACAATGCAGTTATTGAAGGGTTAGACATTCACTAGCTACAATGTTGTACTTTCATCTTACGTAACAATGAATCATCTTCAAGACTCATTTACAGAGACACATTTACTTAGTTATGCAATTGATACCTTGCAATTCTCAGTTGCAGTAATTCTAATGTTTATTAATGTTGGACATTTTTGATATGGTATGTTCTTTTGAACGTGCTTTGCAACATTGTGATACATAAATGTAATAATTATTATCTATATGTTCCATGATGAGTATTTTGGGAGTGCAAGTTCAACTAAAACACAGGAAAGTCTCAGAACTTCTTGCAGACTATGAGAGCTCCTTATTTGGATTGGCAGTGGCTAGATTCTTCTACTGGTATACATAATCCATGCCTACCAGTGTACAAGATCCAATGATATACAAAAAGTGCAGCTGAAACAAAATCAAGATTCACAGTAGAAGGAACAAACACTGAAAACTTTAAAGAGCAGATACAGGGGTGGAAGCCATGTATAAAACAGCACTGTAGTATTCTGAGGTCAGAAAACTAAGGCATATTTTTGGTAGAATAATAGTATTTATACTTTGTTTGCGAAAGACAAGTGTAGCAACACAATTTTGGAGAAAAACAATATTTTTCTACAAGACCTCCAGTTTTTTGGCAAAAACAGTAACAAAAATCCTACACAAAAACAGTTAGCATCTCTGCAGATAACGTGACAGGTGAAGTAAGAAAAATACTTCACTAACCTCCAACCACACCAGCCGTGTAGCATGCTGCCCTGATCAGGAGGGGACCACCGAGGAAGCACATGGGGGCCAGAACTACCCCCAGGAGGCTGCTGTGGCCCAGCCAGGCCAGCTGCTTCAAACCTAGGCCCTCTGTGTATGGAACTGACATGGTCACCATCCCGGAGGCCATAATGACTGCCATGCCGCCCAACGCTCCCTGTGTAGAATACATTACACACAAGGAAAATTAATAGCATACACTGTAGCGTTTCTCCCCAAGTTTATAATAACATAACACTATATTATTAACAGTGTTTTGTATGGCACACATCTTATCAAACTGATAAATGCGCTTTACATGGTAAAATGGTGTCAATGACGAGGTCAAAAAGAATACAGGAACTTTTCAAGATTCTTTTTGGAATATTGACAATGAGGGTAATGGGCAGAGTTCCTTTGCCAAGGTATTCCATGTTGATGGTCCACAAAATGAGAAATTCTCCTCACCAGCCATCGTTTTACATGTTGTATCTAAAGCACTATTAGTGTTGGTAGAGCTCAAAGTTGATATGTGGTGAGAGTGGGGGTGGTTTCATGACATGTGCATCACATTATTGATGATGCATTCTGGTATATGCTCTCCCCGTCTTCCTCCCCCATCATCTTTCTTCCTCCTACCTACTTTGTGCTAAACATAAAACTACCCTACAAAGGATAAAAGCAGATGAAATAGAACCATGTTTCTTAACCTTTTTCAACCAGAGGCTCACTTTGCTTCCTACAATTTCTAAAAGATAATTTTAGACACAATTTGATCACATAATATGCTTTTTATCTTATTTTTTGCCGACATCCCCGCCCACTGGTTGGAAAGCGCAGGAATAGAATCCCGTTTCATTATCCCTTTGTGTGCTTTGGGTGCCAGTAGGCAAAGAAAACCCTATAGCATTGTACATAATTTCGCGAGAACCAAGATTCATGAAATTAAAATGCACACAAAAGTTCTTCCCTACACTATATGCATTGAATGCCGGTGGCAATCATCGAAAACCTCATGCCGTGAGAAAGGTCTTCGTTTCCAATTTGTGAACATTTCATGCCATGAATATTTCTGGTGTTAGAGTACTGTCCAAAGTCGATGGCACAGAGAGGGTTTAGTGACAGTAGTGCTTTCAAAGACTGTCTATATGTATAATATATATATATATATATATATATATATATATATATATATATATATATATGTATATATAGTGTATATATTCATTTCTTTCTTTTTTTTGCTTTTGTATGTATATTGATTTATCTACATGTAAAAATTTTTTCTGTTCTTCTTGCTTTTGTAGAAGTATTGATCTCATAAATGCATTGAAGATAAAATGCTAACAAATACAACAGCAAATATGCAAAAAAAAAAGGTCAATTAATCACAGTTAATCCCTGATTAAAATTTGTGAGAAATCAGCCGCTGAAATGAATGTATTCTTTGACAATGGCAATAATCTCACCACCCATGATGTTGGCGTGAGCTTGATGAGCAGAGCTGGATTCCTCGCCATGGCAACCGCTGATGCTGCAGTGGCTGCCACACCCAAACCAAAGTAGGTGTAAGTTGATCGCACTCTGTCCCTCACATACTGGGGCCAGATCCTACAAGAAACAAACAAACAAACAAACAAACAAACAAACAAACAAACAAACATATAAAAAAAAAAGTCATATTCTAAAATGCTAAAATCTACAGTTTTGTTTGGGTAGAAAATAGAAAATACTTTTAAAATGAATTTTCAAAACTAATTGAAGTATTATGTATGTTACATCTAAAATAACATTGCATGTCCTAAGCTTATCTAGGTTAAATACTCTCTATATTATTTTGACAAGGCTTTTCATTTCATTTAATATTTTCCTTTATTAACCTCATAAAAAGGTCTCAATAATTACTTTATCTGTCTTTTGCAAAAACTATTCAAAAGCACCTATTCATACGTTTATCTGACTCTCTAATGAATAACATACATACTGTACATAGTAGATACCAATAAACATAAAAGAATTGTTTATCAATAGCAACAGAGTGCAATACTGGAAGTGAGTTAAAACAGAATATTATTTGGGTTTTGAATAGCATCCCTACTGTCCCCAATGATAGCAACTTAAATGTTGACATGGTCAAAGCTGCTTGTTACAGCCATAATTGACAAGCAGATTACTCCATCTTCTTTATTTTCAGGAATACATTTTAATCCTTGAATCCTGCATGCACAGAATGCTTGACATAATTATGAACCTCGAAAAAAGAAACCATTCGAACTAAACCCCAGGGAGAAAATGTGACCCGCTACAACAAAATGATCCTAAAGTCG
The DNA here is from genome assembly GCA_033980235.1 of Diadema setosum. Classification (NCBI taxonomy): domain Eukaryota; kingdom Metazoa; phylum Echinodermata; class Echinoidea; order Diadematoida; family Diadematidae; genus Diadema; species Diadema setosum. Next base: position 43,705,441 of record CM067061.1, read on the forward strand.
GGCGAGGTCAATAATTTGATAATTGCATGACACAATTCCCCAATCTTTCTGCTTTAAATTGATATATAACACGTCTTATAAAAATAATCGGTTGCGGAGATATCGATGTTTAAAAGAGAGCATGTCAAGACGTCTGGGAAATCACTGTTTCGAGAAAAGCGCCCATAAAAGTTCTCCTTGCGACGCAATCACAATCAAGAGACACGCAAGTCAGTATTCACCTCCAGACAATAGAAGTTAAGCCCTAGCAACCCCCGAAATGCTTATTCAAACACAGCGTCGGCGGTCTCCTCACCGACCAATCAGTGACCAGGATGTCATGAGAAGCGGCGAGGCAGAGCGCAACCCGCCCGCACGCACCAGTCGACTGGGCAGTGTGCGAGCTTCACGCTTCGGTTAGCGGCAAGCAGCAAACTGACCAATGAGATCACTCTGGTCGTTGTTAGGGGCGGAGCCTATGTGTGGCGCTCAATCCAAATGTTCAAACCAGTTTCTGCTTCGTTGAAACGCCAAAAGAAAAAAAAAAATGGCCCAGAAAAATGCAATTTTTTGGTCTTTCCTTTCATCATTTGCCTTCAAAATTTCGACAGATGTTAGAAGACATGTCAGACTCTAATAATATGTCAAATTCAGAAAATCGTAAGTTTTGACCAATTTTGATGCTCTAACTTCAAACTCGATTTTCACGGCTTCGACCGTGCGCGACTTTAGGACCATTTTGTTGTAGCGGGTCACAAATGTTCTACCGAAGCTGACCTGCATGTGCGGGTATTCTCAGCATTTGCTTGTCTAGGTGGTGTCATATTTTGTAGTAAGATCTATTAATACGGTCTACTAAAATTCAATAACACAAATATGACATCTCTAGCAGGCTCACATTTCCATGAACTGATGTAACCTAACAATTCAAGTGAAAATCATCACAGCAATTTGGCAGTTCCAAGAATCTGAGCGTGATTAGGACGACAAAGAAATTATTATGTTCCTACAGTGGGGGAAGCATGCTTGCAGTTCAGGTAATTCTCCCAGGGTCCAATATACACTGCAGGACCTGTAGCGTGCATAAAACCGTCTGAGCAGAAACATATTTGTATTCTCCACTGATGAAACTAATCATCAGCACATATACATGTAGTCATATTATGCTACTTTATGATTCTTTTTTTTTCTTTCAGTTCAATGTATCATACATATTCATATATATCCATAATATACAATTTGTACAGTCAAACCTGCCTTAGCGGCCACCTGTCTATAGCGGCCACCTGTCTATAGCGGCCACTGAAAAATCCCCCCCGAGAGAAAAGCCATGTTAAAGACCCTGTGTATAGCGGCCACCTGTCTAACGCGGCCAGCGGCCACAAATTTTGTTTCCCGCGGTAGATTTTAACCTGTCTATAGCGGCCAAAAACCCGATGGAGCCGTAGCCGAGCTGATAATTCAGGGTGTTTTTCTGCTTTTTAGCCGTGCCAGTCATTTCTGGGCAACATTCAGTGACCGCCACCGTTGCATTCATCACTTATTCAGTCACAATAATGCACTAATTCATGACTGTGCACATGCTACATCTAGTGTACTGTGCAACAATTTCATAAACACCGGCATTGTTCTATGCATGATACACACGTGTGCATAAATGTACATGTATATACAACGATGATACATGTACATGTAGGCAATGCACATAGAGTTGGATTACCTGTCTACATAGCGGCCACCTGTCTATAACGGCCACTTTTTCCGTATCCCTTGGGTGGCCGCTATAGACAGGTTTGACTGTACCTACAATACATATTAAAGGGTGTGTACAGTTCTGGTCGAGGTGAAGATTTAGCTTTTAACGTTTTGTGAGATATTCAGAAAGCACTCTATGAGATGTCAAAGAGCATGTGGTTCTAAGGGGTATCAAAAGTTTATTTGATGAAAATCGGTTTTGAAATGGCTGAGATATCCAAAAACAAGGTGAAACAAAGAGATACCAATAAAGTTGGGGCATGTCGCCTTTTATTATTAGCACATTTTTTGATATCTCAGCCATTTGAAAACCAATTTTCATCAAATAAACGTTGAATCCTTCTTAAAATTACATTCTCTTTCATATTTCATAAGAGGCTTTTCATTATCTCACTTAGAAATGTTCAAAACATGAATCCCTACCTCAACCAGTACTGTACAGTCCCTTTAAGCTATGGGTCTATTTGTGACCCGCTACAACAAAAGGATCCGAAAGTCGGGGGAGGACAATTTTCTGAAAATGGCATGACATTATTGCTGTACTCTTCTACTTTAATCTCATATATAGCACAACTCATAAAAGTACTCGGTTGCAGAGATATCGTTGATTTTATAAGCGCATGTCAAGTGGTTGTGGAAATCAGAGTTTCGAGAAAAACGCCTTCAAAGTTTTCCTTCCGACGCTATTATGATCAAGGGGAGGCGAGACAGTTTTCAGCGCTTGACAATAGCAGGTATGCTCATAGCACCCTCCGCGATGTTCATTCAAGCTTAGCGCCAGCGGTCTACGCACGACTAATCAGTAATCAGGATGCCACACACTGACCAATCAGATCGCTCCCTCGTTGCTAGGGGGCGGAGTCCAGCTGCCGCGCTAAATCCAAATCTTCAGACACGATTCTGTTACATTGAAAGTCGGAAAATCATGGCCCAGAAAAAACCCTGAATTCTTGCCTTTCCTTTGATCATTTAGCTTCGAAATTTCGGCAGATGATAGACAAAACATTAGACTACAAAATTATGCAAAAAACAGAAATCCGATTGTTTTGACCAATTTTGACTATGTGACTTCAAACTCGATTTTCTCGGCTCAGCCGTCAGCGACTTTAGGATCCTTTTGTTGTAGCAGGTCACATTTTATTTAAGACAAGACTCTGACTAACTGTAAAAGCTTCAGTACAATAGGACTGTTACAGAGTTGTAGAAAGCTGCTATAAAGAGTTATTTCATTTGGTTTCTTTACAATGCTGAATCAAAATTGCCTTCTGACATTCTATGTGGACACATTGTCTGAAAGGTCAAATAAATAAAGATAACAAACATAGTACCCCAGCGCACACTCGCACAAAAACACACATAAATGAAACTGACCTTCAATGTAATACAGTATCTGTACATATAAAAAGATGAACACTGTGAAGCTCACAAATTTGAACAATCTACTGTTGTACTTGTAAAGGCTTTTCTGTGAGCACAATAAAATCAATGTGATAAAGTAAACCTGAGGGAGAAACGGCTGTAAGTTCTTACGCTGCTCTTTCAATCGCCCCAACTTCTCGTGATAAGCCAAGCCCGTAGTAACACAATGCACCAATGCCTGCAGCTGAAGCACCAATCAGGAGGCCCCGGCCCATCATATCAGCTGAAAACACGAAACAGAACATCCATCTTCTTTAGAAACTAGAATTATCACTGAAGGTGATTAATACCCCCGCCCCTAGTGTTGCTTTATAGTATGTGATGTCATGAGGGCAATGACATTAATACCAAGTTTGTGCATTTGTCAAATTGGAAACAGAATAATTTTAGTTTACTGTACAATTACAGAGTTGACACTGAGTATAAAACTTACAGCAAATGGAAATATCACTACACTTAAAGACCATCATACACACCAAATTTCACCTTCATAGCTTGAATGGTTCATTTTGATACAAAAATGAGTGGTTACCATGGCAACACATTTTCCTCAAACTAACACATTGGTGTCTTGCAAAACTACACTTCTAGATCATGATACATACTAAATTTGACTTTGAATAATTCCTTGAATGATGGAAAAGTTATTCGATCTGCAAGGTTTTGGTAAAATTGTGGTTACCATGGCAATGGTTTGTGTGACAAACACAAAAATTATGTGTTCCACATCTTTACCTCAGGGCCATAATGCCTACCAAATTTAGTTTCAATTGCTTGAAAAATGTGGAAGAAGTTCACTCCACAGGATTTTTTTTTTTTCAAATGTGGTTACCATGACAACGCATTGTCCAATACAAATACAAAGGACATTTTGCAAAACTACACTTAAAGAGCATCATACACACCAAATTTCACCTTCATAGATTAAATGGTTCAATTTGATACAAAAATGAGTGGTTACCATGGCAACACATTTTTCTTATATTAACACATTGGTGTCTTGCATAACTACACCTCCCGATCATCATACATACTAAATTTGACCTTAATTGCTTGAATGATGTGGAAGTTATTCAATCCACAAGGTTTCGGTGAAATTATGGTTACCATGGCAACGCTTTGTCCGACAAATACAAAAATTAAGTGTTCCACATCTATGCCTCAATATCATCATTTACCCTAAGTTTAATTTAAATTGCTTCAAAACTGTAGGAGGAGTTCGCGACGCAAGATTTTGCAACAGACCGTCGACCACCCGCCCGCCCGACCAACATCACGGTGATTCCTATATACCCCCTTCACACTACTGTATGTGTGGCGGGGGTATAACAAAACCACGTTCTGAACAAAGATGAATCACATGATCAATAGTGATGACTCCCTAATGTGAATTATTGAAAAAAAAAAAGGAGCTGACTAAATTATGTTTTGCAGTGTGGTTGTTCTTTTTCACGTTCCCTCCTAATCATCACATACTTTCATCATCGGTACAGCGCATCACATACAATATTGTACGTCCAACAGCAAAACTTCGAAATTTAGAAATTAAGCCCCTCTGGGCTTCTAAAAATAAATACATCACAGAGCTCTCACCTATCATCTTGTCGCTTTGTGAAAAGCAATCCATCTATCATTGGGATTCACACCAAAGGCCTTGAAAACACATAATAGGGGAATGCACCTGAACAGAACATCTAATGTTACCCTCACAGCACGACTTCAATCAAACAAAAGACAAAATCCACATCTGGTGAACACATTCTGTTCACTGGGCAAAGAATTTTTTTGTCCATCAAAGTTCCAAAGAATATAAACTGAATATCAGGGTTGTCGGCAGATCAATACAACCAAGTGAAGTCAATTCACAAAGACATTTTGGTGAATACCTTCATTTACAACTTCCCAATTTCCCCCCAAATTTTTACTATTAGTAATTTACTATGATCTAAAAAAAGTGAACATTTACAAGTAAGGACGATAAACAAATGTGTTGGATTGATTAATGTATTTTCCAGGATTGTTATTGCATCACAAAGAATTTGCGGGTACAAGTTGTAATATTGGGCATTGACACTGAAGTGGATTGATTCAAAAGCAATATTATACAACCAGTGTGTGCTGTGGCTCCTTTCTGGACCAACACTCTGTGCATAGACACTCTTACACGCTCTATATTTTCATGAAACCATGGCAATATTATAAAATTTGTGTCAATGTGTTTAAAACAGAATCAGGCGTCTGCCAAAGAATCCCACGTCATTCACTCGCATTCTCAGATGAGGATTCTTTGAACAGTATTCACATCCCACGCGTCACTTTGATTATTTTGTGCTCTCACAGTTTGGACTATTTTTATGCATTTTGATTGACAGGTCGGAGAGAATGCATAGATGAATATCTATGAACGATTCATATTCCAAACTACCAGTATCATCATTGTCTAGGTAGGTACACTCAAGGCAACAAAAACACCAATGAACAACTGAGAGAGGGGGAGAAAATTTAACTTAGATTTAACTGTATGTGTGCTGTAGGCATGAATTAATGAATGAAAGGTGGTCTGACCTGTGCCAGTGGCCGGAGCCTCAGCGGCCTCCTTCAACGACTTGACCTTGGCAGCCCTTCTGGCCCCCAGACGGGTCTGGCTGGCGTACGGCTGGGACCGCAGGGACATGACCAGCCTTGGGGAGGTGTTGGGATGGGCATTCTTCAGGGTCTGTGAGGCCGAGGTGCACAGGACTGTGTGGATCCTCGCTAGGCGGGCAGCAAACATGGTGGCGGTGTGCGTCTCTCTTTTCTCTAGAATTCTCAGCAGTGGAAACCTGTTACAGACTCAGTCAGTGCTTTGTTTTTCCTTGGTTTCTGTGTCATAAAAAGGAAGGGGGGGGGGATTTCTTCAGCCACTGTGTACCTCGCTTCATATCATACCACTGACTCTCACTCCCACTGAACTTTCCTTTTCGTCATCCATTACCTTGTTGAGTGTATGAAATGAATCACTGTCATATTGGAAGCATTCTTTTAATTCTAAAAGAGAAAATCATTTGTATGACTTAAGGAAAAAAATAATGGTAATTAGTTGTAGGCATCAACTTTCTGCAGTTACTAAAATTCCTTCACATTACCATACCAGTTACCTGGTTAAGGTTGTGTGTGTGTGTGTGTGTGTGTGTGTGTGTGTGTGTGTGTGTGTGTGTGTGTATGTATGTGGAGGAGGTGTCTTTCATTTGTTTGCTCATTTTTGTTTTAATTCTAACCTTTGTGGAACCACCTTTCTTATTATACATTACCTATACGTACAGAACTGTATCAGACTTTAATACATGCCATTTATACTATTAAACAAAAAAATGGCTGAGCTGCATTGCTACTGTAGATTAACGAGTCCATTTTCATTACAAAACCCATCCATTTGGGATGTACCACAAGTGTACGAGTTCAACCTTTACATGGTAATATTTGATATGAAAAAACTAATCAAAACATAACAACCAAATTATAAGAAAAAAACACACAAAACTACAATCATCTAAACATCCACACCCAAGCTTAAAGAGACTCTGAGGGTACTGAGAAAGCTAATACTGGAAACACTCAAATGTCCTCAAATTATCTCCTATGCTACTTTCTTCTTATTTTTCTTATAATTTGTTTCCCACTCTGACCTAGTTCAGAGGCAGCTTCAGCTATTTTTATTCTTCATTTTAAGGACAAGCATTCCGCCGACACCAAATATTGTCAATTTTGCAAACTACTGAAGACAGCGGCATATCCTGTTTACAGTTGGCTCTATGATGAAATGTTATTGACAGTTTTGATATTTATGTATCACAATGGGATACAGAGCTCTGCCAAAAAGACAGAAAAAAAATGAAAATATGGGTCATGCCGTATTCACTTATCACTCGAAGAAAAAAAGATTGGAATCACTCGAGGAGCGGTAATGTGAGTTGGGTATTGCTGGCACACATTTTCTCATTTCTCCTTCATACTCCACCATTGGCGTGCGGGATAAAAAGCAATATATATGTAGATGGGCGAAGATATGGGTGCGTGTAAACAATAACATATTTGTCACAAAATATGTTCTCTGGCAATATCTGCTGCTTTGTGCCTTTAACTGTTTCATGATTTTTTTTTCTCCATTCCTTCTAAACCTTATTTCCACAAATGACACAGGATAATATGTCATAGAATGCCGACTGATAATAGTGATATCTCTACAATATTCTTGTGCAGTCAATGCCCCATTAAGTACAACACCCTATTAAAATCAACACCCTATTAAGGTCAACACCCTCTAGATCAATACCAAATGACATCTTACAATATTCTTGTTTTCACACTACGTTATATGTAATTTTCATATCTTTTCTATATTTTCACAGTCCAAACTTTCTCTTTTACAACAAGAATTTTTTAACCTTGTGCTTCTTAAAATCTAAATTATACAACAGCATCAATCTACATACAGTGTGAAAGAAGAAAGAAAGAAAAAACCCTCATACAGTCTGTAGAGTGGGTATACACAAATAATCACAGCACCTAATTACACCTGCCTGATATCACATATATTCAATGCCATACAAAGATTATGGAACATCTTCTGAAATCTCTGACAAAACATTAATGTTCAATAAGGAAACCTCTGTCAGCTATGCAATACACAAACAGCACATCTCTGGACACATCTACATAAATCAAGCAAAGCATGTTGATTGCATGGAAGAACTCCTGTGAGGAATGGCATGTTTAACTATTGATTGCTCTGTATCTGGTGCTGGGCGTGACCTCATTGTCCAAGCTTGATTTGACAAGCAACCGTAAGTTGTCACAACTAATGAAATTTTGAGCATGAAAATATCTGAAAATGTAAGAAAATTCCCTCTTCTCCCCCCCCCCCCCCCCAAAAAAAAAACCAAAACAAAACAAAACAAAACAAAATACCGTGCTGGCTGCTGGCTGCTATTAAAACAAATGTTGCATAGCAAAAAATCTGTAGACAAATCTTAATACTGAACACTGAATTTTCCAATGATTGATTGATAACCTCATTTTTTTTTTGTACTAGTAAACTTTTTCATTCTTTATATCACTATTAAAACTCAAATATTATTATTAATGTGTAATTCCATAAAGTTGGGGCAGTGTCCATGTAGCATTGTGATATTTTAAAAATACATTTCAGCATAACTCAATATTGATTATGCTATACATTTATTGTTTGTAGGCTTTACATTTGCATTGAGGCCACACACTTTCCTGGAAATTTTGTGCCATTCAGACTCAATTTTGATGAAGTTATTAAATAATATGTAACGGTGTCCTGTAGCATCGTGAAGTGTCCATGTAGCATCGTGATATTTTAAAATTTGGTCCTAAGAGACAAATTGTGGCAATTAGCTTGACCAAAATTTGATGCAATGTGCATATTTACAAGATATGAATGAGATAGCTAAATATTTCAAATTTCCTGTACACAGTTTTGATTTTAAAAGAAAATTACAAAATGTATCACGATGCTATGCGGTGTCCTTTTTTGTGACATTTGGTGGACACCGCGTAGCATTGTGACACATTGTGTAATTTTCTTGTAAAAGTAAAACTGTGGAAAGGAGAGTTAAGATATTTAGCTATCTGACTAATTTAGTAATTATGCATACTATATCAAATTTTGGTCAAGCTAATTGCATTAATTTGTCTTTTAGGATAAGATTTTAACTGTCACGATGCTACACGGACACGTCACGATGTTACAGGACACCGTTACATTTTGTTTTAATAACTTCATCAAAATTGAGTCTGAATGGCACAAAATTTCCAGGAAAATGTATGGTATCAATACAAATGTAAAGCCTATAAACAATATATGTATAGCATAATTAGTATTGAGTTATGCTAAAATGTCACACTTTGTGCCCCAACTTCACGGAATTACCCTAATACACATTTTTTGTACTTAGTATCATGGCTCTGGTCTGTAAATCATATCATTGATTTTACGTGTGTGTATGTGTGTGTTTTCACAGATACTTGTAAATTCTTTTCACAATTCTGTTTATGGTTTCTCCATGTACATCATAAGGCTCTGTAGGACTGAAACCTGACAACGAAGTCTCAATGAAGAATCTGAGAAAAACAGCTGCTTTGTTGTTGTTGTTTTTTTCTGTATGACTGCCAGCAAATCTGCATCAAAATTGATTAATTTCACACTCGGGTAGAGAAGCTGTGACTCATTTCTCCAGCCTTAATCAAAATATTCAACAGAACTGCAATATAGTTATTAGAACATAGTCATACTCTATCTGAAAAAAAAAAATTTGTAAAAAAATCATGGTCTATTACTGATTACAAATGCAGGGTGTACCCAGAATAGCACAGGAATTCACTTACTAATTGGAAACTGGAACAAAGTGGAATTGAAAACTGATTACACGTAGCTCGCTGACTGGATAGGAAAAATTACTTCTTGCTCTTTGTAAAATTCAACTTGCATTTTATAACATATCTACTTTTTTTTTTTTCCTGGGGACTTGTTGTTAAGATTTGAGATATTGTCCACTGGCTGCCATTCTAGTGTCTACATATTTTCCCCTCAAAGCAGCAGTGGCAGATCCAGAGGGGAGGGCACCGGGCTTGTGCCCCCTCTTTATTTTTTTTCCAAACAAAAGAAATAAAAAGAAAAAAAATGTGGGTGGAGGACGCATGTGCCCCCCTTTACTTTTGTAAAGATGCCTCCCCTTAAATTCTTGGATCTGCCCCTGCAGTACACTGTACAAAATCTGTTAAGGATCTGAAACCAAAGACTTCTCAAGTCCATAAAAATTATTCATTTCACAGCTTTTTCCAATAACAAATAAATGCCAGTTTCTTGTTACACACTTTCACGCTTTGCCTACTTGGAAGGATTGGTGTCCTCTGAGAAGTTTACATTCTGCAAGTTTTCATGATTCTGTGAAAATGTCAGTTTTGATACATCAGTTGTTGTAATGAGCCTATCAATATCACTTGAAAATATCCCAACATTGACGATTATAAATCATTGTGGTGGGATTAGAAAGCTGCCTGGGTGCAATCATAACTCCAAGTTCATGTCTGGCCACAGGGAGTAATCTCATACCACTTTCAGAACTCTATGGTGGGGGCCAGGCCAGAGCCAAGCCGTAAAGTTTTGAGTTTATGAGCTAATTTGGCGTTGCTGCACGCTAGCGCCAGGCACGGGTCTGGCACCGACCAAAGGGTTTATAAATGATAGCAGCACTAGGCTATGGCCAAAATACCTTGCACGGACAAAGGTCACAACTCCCTGGCCATGCCTCCACCGGAGTGCGCGTTCAGTTTTACCATGGTACAATGTAGTTATCAGTTGCATGGCCAAGTTTGTGACTGGGTCATCGTAAAAGTAGCGCGACTCTGCTATATAGTTACTGAACACAATTTCAACTGCTTGGCATGGGCTATTTCACCGCGGGCCATGAGCTGGCTTAAAATGCATGACCTACTGTAAAGGCTATGAATATCCAGTCAAAGTCATATACCCAGTACATGGCAGAGGTACCATTAACAAGTATGTGTACATAGCCATGCTCTTATTGAAAATTTTCTGAGCAACTTCATACAAAGTGTAAGTGACAAATTTGTTATCTGGTATGCAATATTTTTGGCAATGTTAACCCATTGAGGACGAGTCCCGAGTATACTCGTGCAAGTGTCTATGGGAAATGTGTGTTGCAGCAAAAACAGTCCATCCTCAATGGGTTAATGATGGAATTTATATTTGCCAGGCTACTGTGATCTCTGATCAAAAAAAAAAAAAAAAAGAATGTTCTTAGTGTAAAAGTTCATCATTGGTACATAATATGACCCTAATGACTTGTGATGATTTTAAATCAGTGATCTGTTATCAATATTGATCTCTTCTTTAACACAGTGCAGTGCAAGATCTTATTATTTTTTTTTTGGGGGGGGGGGGGCGGTGGGGGGTTTTCTGGGGGGGGGGGGGGGGAGTGTGGAGAGGCTATTGGTCACTTTGTTTTCCTATACAATCAGTTGCACATTTAGGGTGTTCAGACGCAAAAAAATTATACTAGAACCGTATAGCTATACCAAAATGGTATAGCTATACCAAAATTTATACTTGAAATTACAAGGAAAAGTAGAAATTACGCGGTGCGTAATATATGTCCCCGCCGGAAGTAGCATTTTGTAGCAAATGTACAATACAGGTCAAAAATCAAGGTCAAAGGTCAAATAAGTCAAAGGTCAAAATTCTGTGTAGAAGTTCTGAAGCCCTCACCTGGTGCCACCACATACAGCAAATGGAATTGAAATCAGGTTAGAAATGGCGAAGGAGTAGCATTTTGTAGCAAAATGTACAATACAGGTAAAAAATCAAGGTCAAAGGTCAAAGAAGTCAAAGGTCAAAATTCTGTATAGAAGTTTTGAAGCCCTCACCTAATGCCATCACATAAAGCTAACGGAATCGAAATCGGGTTAGAAATGGCGAAGGAGTAGCATTTTGTAGCAAAATGTACAATACAGGTCAAAAATCAAGGTCAAAGGTCAAAGAAGTCAAAGGTCAAAATTCTATGTAGAAGTTTTGAAGCCCTCACCTAGTGCCATCACATAAAGCAAACGGAATAGATATCAGGTTAGAAATGGCGAAGGAGTAGCATTTTGTAGCAAAATGTACAATACAGGTCAAAAATCAAGGTCAAAGAAGTCAAAGGTCAAAATTCTGTGTAGAAGTTTTGAAGCCCTCACCTAGTGCCATCACATAAAGCAAACAGAATTGAAATCGGGTTAGAAATGGCGAAGGAGTAGCATTTTGTAGCAAAATGTACAATACAGGTCAAAAATCAAGGTCAAAGGTCAAAGAAGTCAAAGGTCAAAATTCTGTGTAGAAGTTTTGAAGCCCTCACCTAGTGCCATCATATAAAGGAAACGGAATCGAAATCGGGTTAGAAATGGCGAAGGAGTAGCATTTTGTAGCAAACTGTACAATATAGGTCAAAGGTCAAGGTCACGACTGAAATTCTGTGTAGAAGTTTCAAAGCTCCCATGTAGTGCTATCATATAAAGCAAACAGAATCAAAATTGGCTCATAAATGACAGAGAAGTAGCAAATTGAAGATTTTGATCACACACGGAGGCACACACGGACACACGGATGGACGGACGGACGGACACACGGACACACACACGTACGGAGCCCGTTTCATAGTCCCCTGCTCGAACTCGTTCGGCGGGGACAAAAAAAAATGTATATTAGTTTATAGTATTCAAAAATTAAAAAAATTTATACTAGAACGGTATAGCTATACCAAAATGGTATAGCTATACGATGAATTTATATGTCTGAACACTGACTAACGAAACAACGTATAACGAAACGACATATAATGAAATGACGTACATATCGAAACAACGTACAGCGAAACGACGGTCAGAGCATCGTTTCGAACTAGAACTTGAGAACAAATCAGCATTCCATCGTGTGAACGTATGGCGACCATAGAACGGTATAATAACTGGGCGGGGCTTAACGGGAGCAGGCATGAAAGGTGACCCTATGTACCTGTCACTCATGATCATAACAATTAACAGCATGCGCAGTGAGAAACTGCACATCTACACAACGTTTCCAAAATGGTCGAAATTAGCATCTGAACAATCTGTCAGCTTTACGATATTCTTTATAGGTCGCTTCTTTATCGAGTTTTGGTACGAACTGGCTTGTGCCTGAATAGGGGGAAAGTGTGCTACATAGAAGGCGTATGTCTCAAACTGACACACAGCGTGCTCAATGATTTCAGTGATCTATTGAATCATCTTTGATTGCATTGTTCAAATCCAAATCTTTCTGAGACAATAACTGAAACAACAACTTGGTTAAAGGGATGGTACAGTATTGGTGGAGATGAGAATTGGGCTTTGAACTCTTTGCGAGATACCAAGAAAACACTTATGATATAGTACAGAGCTTACCATTTAAAGAGGACTTTAAAGTTTATTTGATGAAAATCGGGTTTGGAATGACTGAAACATTCAAAAACAAAGCAAAACAAAGCGATTGTAATAAAGTGTGGGTCCCACACTTTATTAGAATCGCTCTTTTATGGATATCTCACCCATATCAAAACCAATTTTCATCAAATAAACGTTGAATTACTCATACACCGTAGAATTACATGCTCTATCATATTTTATAAGAGGTTTCTCATTATCTCACCAAAAAATGTTAGAAATTAGGTCTCAACCAAAACTATACAATCCCTTTAATGTAGACTAGAAAGCCTAATTGAAGTATGAACCAATTCAATTTAATTTAACCCGTTGAGAATGGGCTGATTTTGCTATAACACACATTTCTCATAGACACCTGCTCGAGTATACTCAGCTACAAGTGTATAACATAGACTACATTGTATACTAGACTAACTAGACTAAAAATTCATAACTTTTGAACAGATCATGTGATTTTCCTCAATCTTAACTGACCATTATCAATGTGTTCTATGCACTGCATTTACTCAATCCATGTGTATATTTGGGGAAACTTCCCCTTGAAATTAGGGATGTTATCATCTTTCCACAATAACACATATCCTATATCACTGACTGTTTGTACTTTTTATACAAAATCAAACTGCAATACAACTTATTTCAATACCTAAGGAAGAAGCTAAGCATGTCAGTGAACTACACTGTACAAGAAAAATAAATCAGCAATAAATATACACTGTAGGCTAACTGTTCTTTCATACAAGTACATCGATTTCTATTTTCTATTCTGGTAATAGGTTTCCTGATATCTATGATCAAAACTACATTTACAGTAGTAGTAATTTCATTGAATTCATTTTCTTCAGAAAGTTAAGATTTGATCAAAACTTTCTAACTTGATTTCATTAGAGAAAACTGTGCAGCATTAAACCAAAATATCATTCCACATTTATTGTAAGTGGAGAAAATGACGTGCCTTGGAAAGGAGTCATGCTATTGTCCTACAAGGCAGTGTTCCCATAAGTCACATTTCCAATCAGATTGCAACTATTATACCACTAGATTGACTCATTGAATACATGTATAAAATGCAGAGCTCTGCTGATCTAGACAATCACACAATCAATCAAGTGTTTTTTTTATTCCATGACTCTTGCATGTTCTTCATCAACAGCATGGGGACATCAATTTAAATAGAAAATCATTTTCATTTTTAGCACAATGCACTGATAATGAATATCAAACTTCCCCATGTACAGTGTACGTCATTGGCTAACCAAGCCAGGGGCCTGAAATGCTCTGTAAAAGCAGTTTATACACAGTTGATGATACCAGTGCACATGTACATACTCGTAACTAATATCCAAAGATAGAAATGAAAGATATATTAAAGGACAAGTTTACCTTAACCTGTTGAGGACAGGCTGCTTATGTTACAACATGCATTTCCCTTAGATCCTTGCCCGAGTATACTCGGGACTCGTCCTCAACTGGTAATTATAGTGTACATGCAGTGTGGATTGAGTGAATGCAGCAATATCACTAAAATGCATACAAATGTAAGTGAAAATTTGAGGAAAATTGCACAATCCATTAAAAAGTTATGAATATTTAAAGTTTATGCGCAGTCACTGCTGGATGAGAAGACTACATTTGTAACTACAGTTTATGATGTCACTTGCGAAGAATAAGGAAAATATAAATAGAATTCCACATATGAATTTATTTTTGTTTAAAGTACACACTTAATTGACTTCTTACTGATGTGTGAGTAGTTCACCATTACCTCGCCTTTTGAACTATGTAGCAAGTCAAGTGCTCCTTTATTATGCAAGAAAAGGGAAAATATTGAATTTTCTTCAGGTTTTCTTTATCGTTTTATGTATACACGTGACATTACAAGCTTGCTTTAATCAGAAGTCTTCTCATCCAGAAGTTTCAAAAATTCATAACTTTTTAACAGATACAGTATTTCTACTAATATTAATGCATTCTCTCAATCCACATGTATACTTTAATAGGTGAACTTTCCTTTAACAGTCTTTCCGTTGCAGATCTTTTTTTTTTTGGGGGGGGGGGGAGGGAGTATTATTTTGAGTTCTAAAACCTGCAGGCCAAATATCCTCTGCAATTCTACTATCTTCAAAGCAATGCGGATGCATGTTCTGATTTCAAGAGGAAAAGCTCATCACATACATGTAGCTGTACTTGTAAATATTCAATTGTTCAACCTCATTCTGATTAAGTCATAGTGTAGGTTCTACATCTGTAATTTCTGAGCCATGGTAAAAACAAAAAGCAAAAACAAAAATCCAAGAAAGTGATCTGTTCTTCTTCATGACTTGATAGACATAAACAACTTGAATGTGACAGCTGCTCAACAAATTTATATTTTGTTATGGTGGAAATCAAGGTTGTACTTTCTGGAGCAGCAAACTTATTGAATTGCAGCATTCAATCAAAGGGTTATATCAAGGGAAGTGTAGCATTCCATACACATAAATCTGGCAGAAATGAGCCCTAGATTTAGCTGACCTGATATGCGTGTTTGGTTTTCTTTGCTATTCCCTCTCATTCCCATATCAACCTCAATTTTCCTTTGTCAATCATTGAATGAGTTACACAAAGTTGCAGCAATGAATTTTGAAGATGAAATAAATCATGACAAGAAAGTTTGCTAGCTCCTCCCATTCAAAGTCTTGATTTGCACCTAATTTTAAGTGATCAGCAAAGAAATACAAGTATACGTGTAGTAAGTTCATTTGCCACTCATTCAAAATTACAGACCATAACCAACACTGTAAGAAGAACAAAGGCAAACTTGGGGGCTTTTACTGCACTCAAAAACATATACAATGTACTTATAGCACTATAGATCTCCAGCATTTCTGGTTTTGTAGAAGATTGTTTTTTTTTTTTTCAACGGATTCTCTATTTTGGGGGCCGCTGTGTTTGGCATGGTGCTTATTTGTACAATTCTATCACCCTAGCAATGCTATAGATGCCAAGTTTGGTAAAAATTTGATCATGCATTTTCATGAAGAACATGAAAAAGTGAAAATTAGCCACACTTAGGTCCCCCGGGGACTTCAACTGGGGCATCCCTAGATCTGACATGAACACACTCGTATATATACAATACAAACTGCTGACAAATAATGATTACTGTATTACTTATGAATTTATTGGAGATTAGCCAGGCAATGACACGAAGACATCATCTAAACTGCACAATATGAATGTGATCAATATCGCAATAAATGTATGTAAACATGATTTTCCTTTGAACAGCTAAACATTCTCAATTCCCTCTCAATTATGATTATGAAACTTTGTTTCACTTCCTTCTCTTCAATATCACAGTCAGCTTTGAATTGCAGAAAAGTTTTCTCTTTTAATTGTCCAGACCCTTCAAGGTGAACGTGGAATGAGCAGAGAAAATAATTGAGTGGATAAGGGGCTAAAGGCATTCACTACATGGTACATGTGACAGACCACTTTACAGCATGCTGAGTCCAGACAGATTAAACATTGCTTTAGTTGTCAGAACAACTTCCTTATGAGGATAATAAAAAGGTGTGAGCATGTGGCTGACACATCCTAAAGCTATGTCACACTTTATTTAACTGCCCCTGTCCCTTCCCAGCAAACTGTCCACATTGCACAAGCTCCACATTTTCAAACTATACAAGCCATAATGTACAGTACATGGATACACTTGCAGATCTATTACTGTACAAGCTGAAATTTTCGCGGTGGTTTTATTTTTGCGAATTTAGCGAATAGCCTTTGAATCGCGAAAATAACAACACGCGAAAATAACAACGCGCAAATAAGTAAGTTCAGTTAGACCCTCGCAACCACGAAATTAACAACATGCGAAAATGTCCTCGAAGGACCAATTCGCGAAAATATCTGTACGCGAAAATTTCAGCTCATACAGTAACAGACTGTACAAGTCATGTACTGGATACACTTGCAGATCTATTAACAGAAAATTACACTCCAATTACAACTTTGGTGAATTTTGATGTGCTTAATCATTGTCTTAAAGGATACTTCAGTTGGCTTACAGACACTAGTTTACCATGGCAAAGGAATTCAACCCAATTCAAAAGTGGGAATGTGCACTCCAAGTGGAGACCTTTTGGGAATGTGTGTTGCAATGAAATTGAATCTTTAATAAATGGGACTGCATAACCTTGTTCCTACTGTAGCAAGACTTCTTGCGAGTTTGATTTACACACATTCTGTACAACCTATGATATAATGATGACATTTGTCATCAATATCAAGTTATTATACAAATAAATCTTTAGAGTGACTACACATGTACCATTTGTGAGGTGCTAGTGGAATCAGGGGGCTGTTTCATGAAAATCTTATGAGAGACTTTTCACTCATATGACACACTTTAATATATTATAGAGACTTCATGTATAAACAGGTTGCACTTCTCTACATAGCTACATATGACTTTGGCCATTCTGAGATTTAAGACTTTAATGTGATGATTTCATGAAATGGACCCCATATGAGTGGAAGAAGGAGGGAAATGCAATGCATTGGGCTGTTGGCCATGTTAGCATCTGGGTCCCATCTCACTATGAAGGAAATCATTGATGGCGATTTGGGGTAAAAATGTTGGTAAGTGCTAAAAAGTGACATGGGTAAAAATGTCAGGTGAAAAATGTCAGAGGTAAAAATGTTAGAGGTAAA
This sequence comes from Diadema setosum, assembly GCA_033980235.1. Taxonomy (NCBI): domain Eukaryota; kingdom Metazoa; phylum Echinodermata; class Echinoidea; order Diadematoida; family Diadematidae; genus Diadema; species Diadema setosum. The sequence goes on from CM067061.1 coordinate 43,723,318, forward strand.
AATGTCAGGGGAAAATGTAAGAGGTAAAAATGTCATGGGGTACATACACATACATGTATCCACAATGGGTTTAAATGTTAGGGGGAAAATTATCAGAGGCAAATATATTACAGGTAAAAACATCAGGAGGAAAATTTCAGAGGTAAATATACACTGTATGTATGTGACATGTTAAAATGTCAAAGGTAAAAATATCAGGGGTAAATACACTAGGATAGTGGAAATCCTTGATCCTGTAGAAACACTATACTGTACGATGGAGAAGAATTGAAATGATAATTAAAGCCAGGATCTGTCACGCTTTGTCTGTTTGAGAATATAAGTGAGATTCTAGAGAGTACAATCAACTGACAAACAAGAAAAACTGGGAACAAACTGCTGTACACACCAGGGGTTTGGGGGGTTTTTTTGTTTCTTTTTTGGTTACTTTTGTTTGTTTTTTTTTGTAGTGAGCATTAACCAATTGAGGACTGGTTGATTTTGCTACAATATGCATTTCCCATAAACACTTGCCCGAGTATACTCAGGACTTGTCCACAGCGGGTTTATGAGGATAATTTGACATCTTTTAAACGAGATTAGACTAGATGCAGCAGACAATGAACTATCCTCTTCCTTAAATTTCCTAATTTGGTTAATTAAAAAAATGCCATCCTTCAAATACTTCAATCTGCAATTACAGTGTGAAGATTACATGGCTTTCTTCAACACCATTGTTCGCACTGTAAGAACATATTGTGCAATGTAATGAATTTCAATAATTACTTCTTCAAATATCGAATGACAGCCATCTTTTGTAATAAAACTGATTACTTCTAGTTTCATTTTTTCCCTTCTTTGTTATTTTTTTTTGTGTGTGTGGACTATCACAAAAAAGTGTACGTCAAGTTAACAATCTTGTTCTAGTGCCATTAAAAGTTAACATGATTACTTAGCTAGATGTGGCATCAGACTGTTGAACTGACAGACTGGTGTACGGACAGACATCCTTGACAAGTAAAATGTAGCTGGCTAGCAAAGTGGAGAAGCTGATTCCATTAACTGGAATCCAAAAACTGACTACCGTGCCCCTGCTTCAGGTTCCTGAATGGGCAAGGAATTGTTGGAAATGAAGCAAAGCTCAGACCAGAATTACATGTACGTCAATCGAATTGGTCAGTGACACCCGGATATGCCTGATGAAAGAACAACACAGTTGCAATCAATATTGTTTAGACTACGCCCAATGGCCCAATGCTCCCATGTCCACAACCGTCCACTTCGATCGTCCTGATGACCGTACCCTTCTCTGGAGGGGGAAGGGCTTGCCATCATGAAGTTGGTTCCTTGCAGCAATAAAAAAAAAATAATAATAAATGAAATATAGATGGAGGAGGAGAGGTCATCTTTCTTCACCAATGAGTGTCATCAGCACAAGACATTGTACAAGTAGGGCAGACTGGTGGTTGACTCAAAGTAATCACAGAGCTCTGCTATCCGCCTCTCCCTTTTTTCAAAAAAAGATGTGGGTATGCTTCCACTTTTCTATTTTAATCAAACTTGCTACAGAGCAGTCTCCATTTGAGTCAAACACTGTCATATTTTTTTTTTTTTTTTTTACAAGCAAGATATGAGGTAAAATAGGGTGAGACTCCAAATTAATGATAGAAGAGAGTGCATTATATGAATATTCAATTGCTGTTAATTCCATTAAAATGTATCCAGCATCTATTGTATGAAGAAGGCTGGATCAGTTTTCCTACGTGTCACATGTTTTACTACTGAGTGACTAGTAATCACAAACTGATTTCTTACTTTGAAGAATACATGTATGAGTCACACTTTACTAAAATTTTGCCCCAACATTTATCACACAGATCTTTAAAAATCACTTCCATGATAACGATTGGCTTCACAATATATAACCAGGAGATCTATAGCTTGTACAGATGAATGAATGAAAAAAGTACAGATATTTATGAATTTCATGGATCTGATCAGAGCTTCTAAAGGCCTGGTCCCACTGGCCGATGGACACAAAACGTACGCATAACGGACATAGCGGACGAGCAAAACTTCGGGGGTGGCTCCATCCGAGAGATATGGACAAAATTTGCAAAAATTTGTGAAAGCAGTTAATGGAAAAGAACGGACATGGGTAGTATGTAGCGGAGATGTTAAACAGATATTCATCGGAAGCCTATTGATAGCTGATGAAAGTAGATGGAAGTGGATGACAGCTCCGAAGGGGTTACCAGGGATATCTGCAAAGTGGACTTATACTAAGTTATAGCGGAAAGAGCAGATGCATACAGTCTGGCATAGCAGATGAAGCGGATGCATCACATACGCCTAACTGAAACAAAGGGGATGCCACGCAGATGTATATCGGAAGCAAACTGTTCACTGTGCATGCGGGTGGTATGAATTTTGCCTCTGCTCCACGGATTTAAAGGGATGCAGCACGCACGCAGTCAGCATGAAGTGGAAAGATGTGCTGGCGGCTACATCAATACATCTCTACTACATCTCCTTATTGAAGAAGGCTACATTGATGCATCTCTACTACATCTTGTATCAACACCATGGTGCATCAGTCAGGCAAGAAAAGGAAGTCCGTGCCTACTTGTTCAAGCCCTGGCAAGGCCTATCCCCAAATAACATCAAAGTCCAAACTCCCATTTTCCCCATATAAATTTAAAGTCCCTCTTTCCTTTTGAAAGAGAAGTCCATACACCCATCTACATTGTACCACATTTAACCCTGCCTAAAGGCCCTTTTTCAAACATTTAAATGTACTGAGATCCTGATGATTGTCTCCCCCCCTTTTATACAAAATATTGGTACAAGTCCACCAGGTGCCCTTCTACATACTCGAAACCTACTCCAGACATTCTCTATGTGACCCTGCACCACAAAACGAACAAAAAGTTGCCAGACATGTATTTTTGGTTAAGGGCAGATTCTGAAAGAGCAGACTCTAAGCTTTAAAATGATGTATAGCTCAATTGAAATGGACTCCCCTAGCCAATCTAAATACTGGAAAGAAAGCACACACTCTGGAAAAGTGTGAACTGAGAAAAGAGGCTTTGAAGTACAGGGTCTGTTCAAGTGCTTGATCTTTACCAAACCGTGCTAGCTGTGCGATGAATGGAACAAAAGACAGGTGTAAACCACTGGAGCAACAATAATGAAGAGGTGATCAGATTAGGCTGAAATTAAGCATGGCCATGATTACTGCCAACTTTCAAAGCAGTAGCATTATCCCTTCAAAAGTTATTAGACTTGAGAGTGAAGAATGGGCAAAGGGTTATCAAGAAATGAAAAGGGGACATACCTTATCTCACCACTCGACAAAAAAAAAAAGGGTTGTGGAAAAAACTACTGAAAATGCACTTTTCCATTCATTTTGTGATCCCAAACTTAAGAATAATGCAAAAGAAGGGTAGCTATTTCAGAAAATATGAAAAACCCAATTTGACTTGGTTGACCCGTTTCACCTTTTTGAGTCCTCACGTAAAAGCAAGTGGTGCGACTTTTTGTTTGTTTTGTGATGCACGGTCACATATAAGATACACACCTGTGTACATCCCAGATACAAATGCTTGGTCCGTTTTGAATACTTTACGAGATGCATATGCTTACATCCTTTCTATTTCCGTGCTACTTACGACAATACGATGTATAGACGTTCCATGTACCTTATCTTTCCTCCCTCTTTCTGTTTTCAGCTGCAGCGAATGCGAGTTGTGAGAATCCCCAGGGGATGCAGAGAGGATACAGCGGACCTTTTAAAACGGATGATAACGGACATAGAACGTTTGTTGCTCATATATGTCGCGGATTTACACAGCAGAAAGTTAATCCGTTCTAAAAGTTTTGTGCAGCTAAAAACTCATTTGCGTGGATGAAATCACAGTGGATGGGTGCTTGATGGATAGAGCATATGAAACATGTACAAATGTATGCAATGAGTACACAACGGATGCATAGCATTTTCCAATGGATGGTAAGTTTTTTTTTAATGTTTTACATCCCCTTTGCATCTGTAGAGTGGGACCGGGCCTTAAGTATTAACTGCGCTCATGTCTAGACGTAATCCCTGCTAGGTTTCCAGCTTTTAGCCCCGAGACAAATGGATTATTATGGGCAAAATGCAATCCTATCATGACTTGGTGCTGAAGGGCAAAGAATAGCTGTTGATGCTCAGCAAAAGTATTAAAGCTCCCTGGACTCGCAGTGCTCTGAGAGGTAATGATATGTGAGCAAAAGTACTCCCTCTTTCTCCTTCTCAGTGAAGCGAACAATTCTTTAACTTAAATCTATCAATTTATTGTTCAATAAACTCAAGAGACACATGGCAATGACAGTGCAGTATTGAAAAATTAAAAAAGCTTTCAGAGAGCAAAGACCTTTGGTAAGCAGCTCATTTCTACCCATATTGTGATTTCCACCCTTTAAAAAAAAAATCCTTGATCTAGATAGTATAGTCCAGATCACTACCAAAATTTAATCATCTGTACCATATACACACATGTATGTCATTATACTACTTTCCCTGAAAATCTCATCCAAATCCATTCAAAAATTTTGATTTATTTTGCAAAGAGACAGACAGGCAGACAAACAAACCAATGCTGAAAAAAAAAAAAACATAGCCTTATCGGGGTAATGATGAAGAATCCTTATTTTATTTTTTTTTTTTAATTCTTGATCCAGATGGTGATTCAGATCACTAGCAAAATTCAAACAGAATCTGTTCTGTGTGTTTCATTATCACTGACTACTACAAGCTTGTATGCACTAACATAAGGCACACAAAAGTACAAATACTGCGGTAAGCAGATGAAGAAGCCTCATTTGTCAATGAGAAATGATCATCAGTTTAAGGATATCACGTAGAATCTTCTAATCACTATTTGGGAAGACACCAGAGTGAGGCCAAACTTCAAAAATTTCACTGCCTTCGACACAGACCCTAATGATGCCACAATTTACCAAAGAGTTGCCCTGATTTCTCTTACAGATGTGCAGTAATGCAGGTTACCAATAACCCTAACTGTACAGGTACAACGTTGTAGGCCTATTAATTATGAAACACTCAGCTTAAAAGCCTCATGATTTTGTATGTAAACATGACATCAATAGGACAGAAATGGTCACACAGCCTTTGATCACATAAAACATAATTATCAAATGTATTCATGTACATAGTATTAATATGTATTCATGAGTATTGTTCTTTGTTTGTAAAAAGTTGTTCTTCCCTCTCTCGGAATATAAATATATAATATCATTAACTTGTACAAACCTATCTAGAACTGTTTCCATTCATTTCTGTATACCAGGACCCTCATTATTTTTTTCCTGTTATTGAAATATTCTGAGGTAGTTTCAGTGATACACATACATGTTGACTATTCTCACAATTCCTAATTGACCTTGACTCCTAATCTCAAAGATATCAAACTTATTTCTCTTTGACTCTATTCCTATTGACTGATTACTCTGTCAATATAAGAATGGTAAGCAGAATTTGAATGAAAATACCACTAAGAAAGTCAGATTTTGCTCTTTCCTCCAGGTTGACTAATGAAATTCAAAGAAATTTTTCTAACATTTGAACTTGCTCTGTGGAATTCAACACTTTTGTCATGAACATTCCCACTTTATATTCATCAGATATTTCTCAATAAGAGGAGAACCTTCAGAATGTCAAAACTTCTACCGGCATGATTGATAAATGAAATTCAACTCTCCTCAGATATACAGTAAAAAGAAAAAAAAAATGCAAACAAAATTGTGTCTCCATATTTGTACAGATACAATTTGTATGATGAAATTTCATCCATATCTTAATCTTCTCTAACTTGCTTGAATTCTTTGAAAAAAAAATATGGCATACAATATGTATGACATTTGACCTTTGACCCCAGAACTAATGACTCATAATCTACCTAAATTTCTTTGTCAGGCTGTCTAGATCTCACACATCAGTTTGTCTGCAAATCCCTCAAGACATTCTTTAGTTTCAAACAATGGTGCCTGGAAAATCATTATGGATGCTCAGGGACAAGGAGCGGTCTTCTTGACACCATGATGCCCCCGGCTCCACTTTGTGGGAGAGGCACAACAAAGGATCATGATGCACATTCGTGTAGTATTCTCCATGAGGAATTCCCCATGAGCCATATCTCTACATCATGTGTGACATGTGCACTCACAAAGTTCACTCAATGTCAGGCAAGCTATGCATCATTTTATACTCAGAATTGAACATGATTCTGAGAGGTATAAAAGCTGTTCACGTGTATAGAGAGGTGAATTGTTAAAACTCTCATGGGCACCTTATTGTTCAGGAGCTGATCCCACGCAAGGCAGTATGTACTAAAAACTTGCCTGAGTAGCTTTGTGTGGGGTGAAAAGGCAAAATAACATTATAGCACCATACTAAAACTCACCAAGAAAGTTTGTTTATGACAAAGAGGCAAAAAGGCAAGAATTTAAAGACTTGTTAAAACTCACCAAAGCTCTTCCTTGTCGTACTGTCAACAAAATGAAATAAGACATACACTTATTTGTACACGACTGACAACACTAATTGATTACTTTTTGCACTGATCATTTTAGTCTTGATCTTCACAAAGACGACTTCACACACTTTTCTGGAGTATTAAGTGAAATATTATAACAAGCAAAGTTGATACATCCGGCAACTGTACAGGTAACATTTGAATTTCCAGTTTCCATTTATTTATCAAAATACCATTTAATGCTTTTTTCTTTTTTGTACACTGATTACAAGCTGTTTTGCTTCCAGATTTTTATATCTTATGTAATAGTCCACATTACTAGATATTGGCAGAAAGACTGAAAAAAAAAAAAAAAACTGGCACACTGTGTGTTCATGTCTATAGATAATTACTGCCAAGGCATGCAAATACTGACCAGTATATCTTATTGTATACAAGTTTCATTACTACAATGTATCATACAATGTACATTGTGCATGTGTATGAAGACAAAATGATTGCAAATTGAGCACATTAGCACTTTTTCTAACCATAAAACAATCTCGGAGACTCAAGGTAATGTTTTATGTAGGTGTTAATTATTCATAGTGCATGTACAAATGTATGTAGAGATTGATACTTACTGTAAACAGTTTTATAGCCACGCATTGGTGTCGTGCCTACAGGAAAGATTGAATACCCCATGACTGGTTGACAATTTTACTGAAAACATTTTTACTTTGAGTTTGACAATATAGCTTTGGTACCCATTGTGCCCCATATCATACACACTGTATTTGTATCAGTTCAAGAGTTTTAAATGATTTTGAATATGATCTCACCAACACATAGTTGCTCTGATGATAGTTTAATTTCTGCCTGCAGGTATTAAAGCACATTGATTTTCCCAAAATTTATGAAATGTATGATATGACAATGATTATTTACTGCAATCATTATCAACACAAGTTTTGTCTTGGGAGTACAGTGTACTGTAGCTTAACTCAGCGCAACTGCTAATTAGGGGATATTGGTATGTGTACATGTGTGTGTGTGTGTGTGTGGGGGGGGGGGGTGATCTGTTATTTTAAATCAATTCTACAGCCATCCAATTTTGTGTGCTTTTATCAAGTGATGTGTACAAAGTGTATGATGTAATTACTGAATGATATCATGTGAAGAGTATGTGAGAGCACGATATTTCATCAGAGTTTTAGATTAGTATGCATCTATGAATTTGAATACCTTTGCTCAGGTATGCAGGAACAGTTGTGTGTACACTTGTTACCGTTTTGACACATGTTTACGTACATTGTACATGTACTTGTACATAGCAAGTCTACAATAATAAATTAGGGCACATCTACCATGCTACAAGCCAAAGTACATTAATCATACCAGGTAATTTTTCAAGCAGCACTTGTCAATCATGTACTATGTAGCACTACCCATAGCACTTCACAAGACTTCAGTGTGCTACTCTTTACTTTTATGATTAGATCTCTTCAATGCAAATTATAACCCAATTACGACAACAACAAAAAACCCTTTGTTTTTGAAGTGTTTTTTTTTTTTTTTTTACTTCTATGATACTCGATAAATAATCATACAGAGCCAGCAAACATGGTATGCCACATGCATTTATTGCATGGCGGAAACTACTGTAAAACATTTCATTTCCATCTGAGAAGATGACTGAATAGCCCATATTCAGCTATGTTTAGCTGGTCTTCCATGGGGTCCAGTTGGATGTGAATTGCGGGACCACTTCACCGGGTTAAACACCCTGCTCTTTGCGATGAATGAATGAAGCGGGATCTTTTACATGCATGAGTTGTTACTCTCTCACACACGGGACCTCCATTTTATGTCCTATCCGAGGGACAGAGTGTTTTGCCTCTTGCTAGAGGGGAAGGTATGCTTACACACAACATTGCTTAGTCCAGACTCGGGTTCGAACCCGGGCCGCGTGATCGTGAGGCAGACGCGCTACCAACTGAGCCAACTCAAAAAAGCACAATATTTTTGCTGCATGAAATTTTTATGAATGGGAGCCAATGGCCTTATTCGCAGCATGAAATCTTCGCGAGTTGCCTCTAACATTCAATGCATATAGTGTAGACAAGATCTTGAGCGTGCATTTTAATTTAGCGAAACTCGGCTCTCGCGAAATTCTCAAAATTAAAATGCGCACAAACATTCCTCGTTTTACAGTAATCGGCTTTCTGTGATAAAGTGGCCAAGTAACATGGATTATTTTTCTGATAGGAGCTTCTATACAGATATCTCTTCACTACATGTCAGAAAATGTCTTAAAAGGGCCTCTGTTCACACTGTAGCATTGTATAAAACACTGTGAAAACTGCAGCACATTCTTCTGCACTAGACCTTGATACTATTTATTAGACCTTGATACTGTTCACTAGATCAGACCTTGATACTGTTCAGTAGACCCTGATACTATTCACTAATTAAGACTGGAATTGGATGCAGCAGGAAAAAGAGTTGGATGAAAGCTTTTCAGTCTGGAATCCTTTTCATAATTTGGTAGCCATCGATGCTTCATCCAAAACATTCAGCATTTAACACAAGTGACACATATAAAGTACGTATAACTGTAAAATAAAGAAAGTAATGACTACAGTGTCCTTGTTTAATAGCACAAACTGTGACCATGTGAAATGAAAAGTGAAACATATACTGCAGGGCAGTTTATATTTATCTCTTTCACATCCCTTGTTGACACACATCTCCTTATAAAAAGAAAAAAAACAAAACACGTGGACTGGCAATGAGCCATTGAATGCCTCCTGATTTTATAGAGCACAGCTCTCACATCAGAGACACCAGAGAATAACTTCATTAAAGACTAAGCATGAAGGTCTAGTGCAGAAGGATGAGCTGCAGTCACCCCCTCCCCACTTAGCATGATTAACGAAAGCTGGCATCCTCACATTTGTTTTAGTTTTCTCATTTCGCTGCAATACTTCTTTCGTACGGAGCCCAACTGTAGAATATTTGACACATGTCCTAGTGGTATAATAAAACCACGGCTCCTTATCAAGTTCAAGCTAATAATCTCCTAACCATCATTGAAATGATCTAGATATCAATATGCCTTGAAAGCCTGCACTTTTGTTCTTCTTGCCCTCAGCCACTCTTTCAATCTATACAATGTACTTACAAATGTACAATGGCAAAAACAACAACAACAACGAAAACTGGGGTATATCTGCACAACATAATGATTGATTTAAGTAATATACTGTCCACATAGTTAACAATTCAAGGCTTTCTGTGTACAGGGAAGTTGATATGAAAAAAGATATCATATTTCTTCTTATATGTACAAGTCTCTTATAATGATTGACTTACTGTAAGTCATACTGTCCACATAGTTTACAATTCAAGGCTTTCTATGCACAGGCAAGTTGATATAAAAAAAGATATCATATTTCTTCATACATTGTATATGTGTACAGGTCTCTTCCACAAGATTTCACTTCCACAAAGTATTGTACCGGTACTTTAAGCATGGTTCATGCAAGAATTTCATTTTCTTAACATTTCTCCTCCCTCCCCCCCCCCCCCCCCTTTTCATCTTATTCATAACTTCAGCTTTTTACAAATTCTGCACTGTACATCTTATCTGGTCTGCACAGTTCACATCAGCATGATGCTAAAAGCCAACCTGACAAGCAAGGACTGGAACATCTACAAAAAGTTGTAAATCAAAGCTGTGAAGTGCTGGGAGTTTTTTTAAGAGATAAATATTTAGACTGCCTTCCTACAAAGCAGATCTCAAACGCATGGCCACACAATGCTTACATGAAGTTCGTAATCTTAAAAAAAAAAAAGATTTTAAACTTTGATGATGAGGTCACAGTTAAAGAGATGGTATACAAATGGTAGTACTGGTGGAGATGAGGATTGGGCTTTAGAACTTTTTGTGAGATACCAAGAAACCACTCATGAAATAGTGCAGAGCATACCATTCCAAGAGGAGTTCAAAGTTTATTTGATGAAAATTGGTTTTGGAATGGCTGAGACATCCAAAAACAAAGTAAAACAAAGCAATCGCAATAAAAGGTGGGTCCCACCTTTTCTTACAATCACTCTGTTTTGGATATCTCAGCCATTTAAAAAGCAATTTTCATCAAATAAACATTAAATTCCTCTTGGAATTACATGCTCTTTTACATTTTATGAGAGATTTCCCATTATCTTCACCAAAAATTGTTAGAAACCTGAAGTTAGGTCTCAACCACAACTATATGATCCCTTTAATGAGATCTCATGCCAGGAAATTAATGTATTGATGAAAACTGGCTTGTGCAATGGGTAATGCTGTTAATCCTGTCTGTACTGACATGGCCTTTGATGGAGACTGAAAGCATTTTACCTGATGAAGACTAATTCCGAGTATACTCGGGCAGGTGTCTATGGAAAATGTGTGCTGTGAACAAAATTAGCTCATTTTGAAAATAAGTATTCACAGAAGAGCAATAAAGTGAAAAGTTTGAAGGGTCTTCAAATTGCATGAACGGAAGAAAAGTCAGGATCGACTACATGCTATCATGTGTATTCAGTACTGTACTCCTAAGGTGCTATTGAATGCTTTTCAGAGAGAGGGAAAGAAAAGTAAATTGCATATAATCAAATTATTTAACAACATTGAAATTTTCACCTCGAATTGGTCAACACAATGCATATGTGAGTAAAACAATAAATCTGGACAGTGACCACAGGTGCAACCTTTGGGTACACTGAACAAGAAAGTGCACTCCCATCTTCACAACGCTGCATAATTTTGACAAATCTAAGAGCAGAAGATGACAGCAGCAGAACATTTCTGCCTGTATTAATTTTTTTGAATTTCTGTTGTTTGTTTCATTATTCGGAGAACAGACAAAGACACATGTAAATTTTGATTCATCATACAAATTAATTAAATCAGTTAAGAAGGGCTTCATGCCATTATTGTTTGGCTACTTTAATCACAATTGCCATTATTGGTTGGCTACTTTAATCACAATTGCCATTAGTGTTGACAAACTTTTCTGACATTTTGGCACATATGTCAACTGGTCATTTGCAATACATCCTTCTGATCTGCCTTGACACTAACTAGTGTAATCACAACTTCACACACCACTGCTGTATGATAACCAAATCCATACTTTTGGTGAATGACCAAGATCAAAGAAATGAGGTAACGTTTCATACCTTGTCTATGGAATACATGAATGTGGATGTATACAGTACCATTGCTCCAACTATAAAATGAAGAGCTCTGCAAAAGTTCAAGACTTTGACATTTAACAAAAATGATTTTGTTGAAAACTTTGGTCCATTTACCCTGTGATCAACATGAAACTGAGGAATACCAAGCTACATTTTAAACAGCCTGTATCTACATTGTAGTTTCAACCTTCACAGAATTCAGAAATGAGAGAGAAAAAAAAAATATGCACATTCAAACTTGATTTTGGCACTGCAGGCAGGTTTCAAAATCTGCTGATCATTCATGAAAGATGTCCAACTGACAATGTTTTCAAATATTATGACACTTCGGGCAGTTTTTCATAAAAGCAAATGGAAAATCATTACTGTAAATGAAAAAAAAAAGGGGGGGGCAATGAACCACCCTCTCTCTCCATCAGAGTGATGTTGTCACCAACGCGTGAGAGAGTGAGGGAGGGAGAGGGTCACAAGGGAGAGAAGGCTTGTGAAGGGGGAGGCAAGAGAGTATAACAAACATCCAACCAAATACCAAACTACAGTGTACTAACTATCAACCAGTCAAAAGGAAACTGTCTTGTTTGTCCCATAGCCATGCTTAAAGAGTGATTAAAAGCCACCATACTCTGACAATGGCTGGCTGATTTCAGCAGAGCATGCATGCCAGGCGAATGTACACCGATGAAGAGTTGCAGCAGTGAAGCAAGCTGTGCCATAATAATAATATGCTAGTTTTGTGTGCATCTGGCAGTACTTATATGGAACTTTTAACTTCCTGCATGCAACCAAAAGTTGGATCATACAAATGTACAAAATTGTACACTCCAAATCTAATTAAACCACCACACCAGGAGCCCAACCAGACGCTGTCTGTACATAGTAGGACAGCGCTCTAACGACATATGGATAGACAGAGAAATCAAATCTATATGAGAAGACTAGTCTAGAGCAATTGTAGAGTCTATTCACTACAAGTATAATTGACACCATTCTGCCCGGCTCTAGATCTAACAGTTTAATACTAACACGGTTAGTAGAGCCCTAGTAGGGGCTAGGACTCTACCTCTACATACACACGTGTATTGGCCTAGGGTTCTGTACTAATAGACCTAACGTTAGATCTAAATCTAACTGTGCGTGGCCCTTAAACCATACATAGGATCATTATATAGTGTCTGCTGATGGATCCACCATGATGAACATGGCAGGGCACATGCAAGCGGATCTCTTCTGTCTATAGTCTTTGTCTGTAGATAGAAGCTACGTAGGACAGTAGTTTCTAAATTACCCAAGGAAACTTCTCGAAGCCATACACAAATATTAACTTGTGGGGCTACACTGAACTGACAAACGCTCTCACATCGCAGATGATGCGACGAAGCCGTGATCAGACAGTTTTAACACTCTTTTTAATTGTTTTTACTTGCACTGATATGTGTATGGGTGCATACCAGTGATAATATGGTAATAAAATAGGGTATAAAAATATTGAGAACATACGTACTTACCGGAAATGATTTAGTTTAGTGACGTTAGGACCTCTATTGTAATATTGACTTTCAACGCGTGATGGCCTTGCATTGCATAATACATAAACAACAAAATAATGTCGTACTAACGTGTGATAAGTGGTGACGAAATCTCTCTAGTAGTTTCGTACACTAGCTATGTCGGTGTCATACTAGTAAATGAGCAAGTTGGGTAATAGTATCGCGTCTGAGACTTGCTTGGGGCAACCTCAGTACAAAAATGTTCTGCTTAGCTCACAAACATTAACAATAGGTACCTACAGAAATACAAGACATAAATTACATGATTCATGAAAATAAATAGTATTTGGGATTGCCTACAGCCTACAACATTTCCCAACGTTGGGGACCGGGGCCTGTTATGGAAAAAATGAATTCACACGGCCTGTACGGAGGATATGTCTTGAATGGTATCCGTGAATCCGACACTAGGCCTATCAAGTCGAGGAAAGAAATAATATACATTTTACAAGATTATTTTTCTTTTATTATTACTATTAGAATAGTTCATTTGGTAAAAACTTGCAAAATCGTAGCCCGAAAGCTGATACATTGCAAGAATGACATACCTCCAAATTAAATCACACACATTGAGCTATCATACATGAACAGCCACATACAAAACGTAAGAAAACAAATAAATGAATAGGCCTATATTACACAAAGCATATTACCACCTAATATTTTGCCAATAATGCACGAGTATGAATACTAGTATTACACAGCATCCTTCATCATATTCTTGATACAATGTTATGTAAATAGCGTCTCATCAAAAAGTGTGCAAATAAGAACTTACTACTACGGAGTAACAAAGTTTGGGTAACTGTCGTGTATGAAAGGCTTCTTGGGTCAGTTAATGGTCTTGATCTTTGCCAAAAATCGGTGCTTATATAATAGGCCTACAATAATAGCATAGAGAAATTTGGTTAATTTAACCTCGTCCATCCCTTATGGTAGTTTTGTTGCCTACTAGTTTAGTTGTCTTTTCGTTTCTATTCTAGATCTATCCACGGACTGTGTGCAATATGTCAGCTTTTTTTCTCTTATACTTAATCTGCCTATCACTGCCTATTGTTCAATTTGATTGATTTGTTCGCTGATAACACATTATTCAATTTGTATTTGCCTGTTTTAGATCATCAGACAGTTATTTGATTATACTTATATATAGGGCCTACGTACTCTTTTAGCGGTGTATGTGAACGTTTGGTATATACTATAGTAATACTCTTGCTGTAAAATCGTGGTAATTAGCCTTTGTATGACCTATTTCAGTTTTTGTTTTTACTTCGCTTGATTTACTGCATGTTTTGATTTTGTTTGTTTGGTTTTTTTTTTTTTTTTTTGTTGTTATGATGATAATTATGTCTGTACACTCTCTTTATGGACCCAAAGGAAGGCCTCCATTGCGTTTTGGCGAAGCTGAATGATAACTACGGGCAATCCATCCGGTTTTGTTGTTGTTGTTGTTGTTGTTGTTTTGTTATTGCTTTATGTGTTATACGTGTATATACGGAAAGTAAATACTGCTACTATTAGCTGACTACACATTAACTACTGCAGAATATTTACAGTTATTATTCCCGGAAATACGGGAAAAGGAGGGAGAGCTGAAAGATCATATCCACAAAAAATAAAGAAAGAAAGAATAAAAACTGTGCTACTACTTCCTATGAAGAAGGTGATGGAATAGAAAATATCCAAAAGACACTCCATGTTAATGTAAATTCTTCCTGATTCGCTTTATTCCTGAAATAAAGTTAAAAAAATCCCCCCCCCCCCCCTCGAGCTCTAAAAACTAACCCAATTCTTGAAATATACACCAGAGCAAAGTCCTGTACGACTCTCTGGACACATCCGCTTCATCAATATTTTCCACAGATTATGCAGGACCTGAAGAAGAGACATGTAATCATTGTTTGTTTGTTTGTTTGTTTGTTTTTTTTTCCATCTGAGAGGATGTCTGGATAGCCCATATTCAGCTACGTTAAGCTGGTCTTCCTCTTGCTAGAGGGGACGGTATGCTTACACACAACATTGCTCAGTCCAGACTCGGGTTCGAACCCGGGCCGCGTGATCGTGAGGCAGACGCGCTATACCGACTGATAAAATTCACCGCCCTTTATAGATTAAATTCAAGACTTGCCATTTAGGAAAACATTATCATAACCAATTCCAAACAAAGAGTTTGACACTTTTTCCCCTTTTTTTTTAAATAAATGATTAGCCTCAATAATGTACCAATTACAGACAGGTTCTATTTCATGTTTATGTGACTCAAGGCAAGCAAGTCACTTAGTGTGGTAGTTTGAGTACTATACTCCAGAAACAGAATGTTCAAATCGAAGGTATTTCAGTATTTGCATGCAACACCACTGGCAACGACGGCTAGCGGGAAATTTGAATTTGTGTTTCATTTGTCAGTCAAACAAAATTACACTTGAAACTCTGACGGAGACCCATCTTCTGTGTAATTATTGTTGGCCCAAACCCAAAGAGATGCAAGCTGAAAACGCAGAACTATTAAAGACAACATGTCAAATCTCAGTATACTGGGATTACATGCCTAGGTATTCAACAGCTCAATGATGTATTTGATAAGATGAATATGCTGCTATATATAATCAATAAAATGATGTGTAGCCCTTAAAAATGTAAACTCGTGATGTAATTTTGCTCTCCCCCCCCCCCCTTGTCTCTTGTGATGAACTCTCGTATAGTTAAGCTGTCGTTTGATTGATCTATCATCTATCTAGTTCCTTTTCCTTTTTGTGTAATCAATGTTATGACAAGCTCATCTACAATAATCTATGTACTATAGGTGTTACAAGAAAAAAATCCCACTTTTGATGCTTAATAGCTCAAAAACTATATATCAGATAAAACTGTCATTGATATTGTTACGACCAAAATCACTCTGAGAATGATCGCATAAAAGAAACCATCAACTAATGTTCAGGCGGTTTATTAACAGTGATATTGTGGGTACAGACTCGTAATCGGTTTTCACATCAGTACAATAACGATCAATACAAACAATTACAAATCGGTAATAGAATCACTTACGTGCATTACAGTCCAAAATTTGAAAGCAAGTAACCCTTTGACAGTGTCCAGATACGATGTTCGATGCACAGATGAATGATCCGCGATGCACCGATGAATGATACCTCAGACGTAAATCCAGAGGCGCAGGTTGTGATAATCCTCGTTATTAATCCGGGGTAAAATCCAAGTTATGTGTCCACAGCAAAACGTGTAGAATCCAGACGTTATGACGATCACGTTCAGTTGATGTGTTGAATGACGATTCACTTTATATTGTCCAGCAAGGAATCCAGCCCGTCACAGCTTTGCCGTAATAATGTCCGTTGACACTAAAATATGGAGTCTATCTCCAGCGTAGGCAAATTAATTCTCTGCAGGCAAAATGTCTCCCAGGCCTTATCTCCACAAACACAGTTTGTATAGCAGGTCAGCAGGTAACACAGGACTGACTATAACAAGTCGCTTCAGAGCCAGAAGTGACGTAACTCTCAGAGCAGAGGTGTTGGGTACTCTGCCTACCTCAGAATTTCTCCTGCTTATATACTATCCATTCACCCCTTTCTAGTACATTCTGTAATTTTCTCCAACCTGGGGCTACATACCTGAACATACTAGCAAGTCCAAATTCCAGGAATCCTGGATGACTCACTGCCTAATATGTGCATAACATCATTGCCAAAATTAACTACCAATCACATTGGGCTACAAGGGCAGTGCCTCACTCAGCCAGCACTTCCTAGAATTTTCTGGAATGGGTGAAATCATTCTAGATTGAGTGAGCTATAATGTATTTCCTGTCAGATGCATACATGTACTGTAGCTACATTGTATATCATGTAGAAAATTCTCCACTGATCTGGTCAGCCTGTATGTACTATATCTATATCATATAGAATGTTCTCCATTAATCTGGTCTACCTGTGTACATACACATTAAACAACCATGCATACAGCCTTGATACATGTACATAACTACTAGTGTGTACATTTGTGACAATATGAGTAATAGCTGAATAGTATACAATTTAGTTGGAGGTGGTTTGAATATGAAAACCATTAACAGTTTCATGAAATGCATGATCACTTTCAAAGTTAGGTTCCAGATTTTGATCAATTTTGAACCCCCTGTACAAAACCTGAATTTTACACAGGAACTAATGATGTGTATGTGAGTGTGTACTTACAATGACCCTGAACAATGGACCTGGATACCACCTGTTCAGAGCTCTGCTCCAAGGCACATGAATTCTTATTGATTATTCATGATGGATTGCCCTGGGCACTGCTAGTCTGAATTCCTAGCAAATGCCCCAGTCACATATAAACACGAATGCTCAAGGATTTACACGGTGATCCGGGGAGATCCGGGGACGTCCGCTGAGATCCGAGATTTTGGTATGACTGTACACACGGTATCAACACGGCAGCTACACGGATAAGGCCGGAAGAGCGCGGCGTCTACACGGACAAACACGGCATCTAAACGGATCAACACGGCAGCTACACGGCAGTCACACGGACCACCCCGGATTGCTCTGCCAACACGGCAATCCCCGGATGACGCCGGATGTTTTTGACCTCCAAAAGTTGCCGTGTTGGCCTCCCGGCGTCAACACGAATCTCTCCCCGGATCAGATCCGGGGTGGTCCGGGGTGATCCGGGATGTCTATGTGACTGGGGCATCAGGGTGAAATGCATGCACATGAAAAAAGTCACATGTTTTCATGTGCTTGCATACACCACATTTCAGAATGAATAAAGACTAGCTGTGATAGTGGAATTCCTCATGAATAAATAATGGAGCAGTCAAATCTGTCATTGTCCAGAACCATTGTCTGGGTGTCAACTACACATTCCCATACACACCAATTAACTTCTGTGCAAAGTTATTATAGAAAAGTTTTGTACAGAGGGTTGAAAATAGAGCAAAATCTGAAACGTAACTGAAAAATTAATGAATTATGATGTCAGTTTAAAATTGCCTTCAACATGATTGTACACTATTCAGCTATTGCTCATAATTATCATTGTCAATGTTATCTGATGTATGGTTTTTGAACTATTCAGGATCAAAAGTGGGAAAACGGCCGCGTCGTGCTTGCGAAAACTCCCTAGTATCTGCTCCTCTGCGCTGTTCTTGTCTATATACATGGGGTGTCTGACGGTTCGTTTGTCTTTTTTTCTGAACTCCATTGGTGATCAGAATACTGCTAGTTAGGTCCCTGTTGCATAAAAGTTATGATCAAGCATAAGTCAGAAAATCAAACTTGTGTTAGGTCAGCGAATATTCAATTCTGATTGGCTGATACCTGACTTAATATGTTTGATTTTCTTACACTGCAGAAAAAGAAATCGGGTGCTAAGATGTGGTGTTATCGACACCTCCGCGTGTCACTCTGAAATATAAAACTTAATTTTTGATAGGTAATTAGTTACTGTTCTTGCTGATTTTAAACTTTAACAAGACGAACAAGAACTTTCCTATGAAATATTTAATTTTTAAGAAAAACAAAAGTTGTGAACACATTTACATCACAGTAACACAAGTTGTTGTGGTCTCCTATTGACACTGGGTAGGCGTTATACCATTGACATTAACACCAGCAATATCAAATCAACACCACG
This sequence comes from Diadema setosum, assembly GCA_033980235.1. Classification (NCBI taxonomy): domain Eukaryota; kingdom Metazoa; phylum Echinodermata; class Echinoidea; order Diadematoida; family Diadematidae; genus Diadema; species Diadema setosum. The sequence goes on from CM067061.1 coordinate 43,742,255, forward strand.
TAGTGTCATTGTTGAATTAACACCAGCTTAGTGTCAAACATATTACCCCAAAAATATTACAAGCTACAGTGCCAAATTAACACCACATAGTGCCAGGTGAACACTTTTCAACAGCACCCTCACAACATACTTTCTACACTGTCGGTGTGGTCCTCTATTGATCGGTGTTATATTTGACACTCATGGTGTTAAATTTAACACCGATCTTTTTGCAGTATATGTTTGATTAGGCAACAGGGCCCAGGACAGCTCTTTTTATCAACAATTAAAGAGAAAACAGATCAGTTTGCCCCCTACCTCATCCCACCTTCTTCCTCCAGATCCAGAAGAGACTGCGATGACCGAGTTTTATAGAAAAGCTCTCAGACGGGCCAATAAACTTTCATGATGCCGGAAGCTCTATGGAACGAAACGCAAACAGTGATGTTGCCCGCCTAGATTAACCCCCTCCCCCCTTTTTTTTTTCCCAGTGAGTCAATGTGTACAAATTCTATGCACATTACCTATATGGAAAGGGGATTAATGTCGCATGCAAAGGGTTAAGTCTAGGGCTTCCCTCTAAAGGGCGCACGTTTGAAAGAAATCTGAACGCTTAACCACGTGGATCTAGCATGCAAGATGAATACGGAATGACTTTCTGATGGAAACAAATGTACCGACTAACAAAATGATTTCCCAGGGCGAGATACTGTCACAGAATGAGCTATTGTGACGTCGGTCGTTGCACTGCTGAAACAAAGCAATACAGAAAATAATGTATAATAAATGAATTGTTCTCAGTATTGCATGCGTTAGAATGAAACCCATATTACAGTGTGATATTACGAGTCTGTTGTAAGCTTTCGCTGTCATAACATGGCTGTATTCTCGTCTTTCACTCTGTACTGTAGCTAATGATCGGTATCAATCACGATCGAATCAAGGTATCAATTCCGCTGTCATTCTCTAAATTAGGAATCAAGTTATTCACACCGGAATCAAACCTGAATAACATGCGTGAGGTGCCAAACTGAAATATTTTTTTTTTAATTGCATAATTTTATTATACATAGACAAGCCACCAATTATAACTATAATCTCATACAATGCCATCAAAAAATGACGAAGTCTTCAGTGAAAATTTGGTTGATCACAGGATGGAATGCTAGGAACATAAGCCGCTAGACGGTGAGATCAAAAATGCAGTCGCTGTTGTCATTAATGCGTTGACGAATAAGACATAGATTCAGGATTGCATCCTTACGGGGGAGGGGGGGGGGGGCAATCTATACTCGTTCTTCTTCCGAAAGGGTCGAAATGTTATTCAAATGAAGACATGTGCATGAAAGTCTAGTCTGTCTTTCGGTATTAGTCAAAAGTGAGCTGAGAATACAGGATTGATTGCCATAAAAGAATGAAAATAAGCCGTTCTTGTATGGGAGGTTATTATAGATATATTCTATATTAACTCTGATGACTTAGAGCAGATAGATATGAAATGCCTCGCGGTAGCCCTTTTCTTTTTCTTTTTTTCTTATAAAGAATATCCCTTAGGAGCCTCTCTTTGCACGGATGAAGCAAACTGGTTTTCTTCTTTCTTTTTGTTTTCCATTGGCCTTTCAAGTTCAAGTTCAAATTCATTTCGTTTTTCCACAAGAAAATAATGTATAAACGTAAATCTCACTTTCTTCAGTTACAGAAAAATTGCATGTAAATTTGTACAGAGAAAACAACAAGAATTAGAAACTTACAGAAGCGATACATTGCAATATAAGTGCTGAGGTAACGAAAGTGAAAAATTAAGCTTAAAGCTTTTCTATAACTTGTGTTTGAAACTAGACATTCACCTGACATGCCTAACTTTCAGTTTAGTATTCTCTTCTTCGTTTGTCACGATGTGCTTGGTTCATACCATTATAATTATTTGTTGAATGTTGCTATATCAAAGTCATATTTTGCAGACCACGAGGGGTGTAGGCATCTGCCGCCCGTTTCATGTGTGTATTTAGCAGAGACCGCTTCACTGGATGTGCAACCTACTTTTTGCGATGAATGACTGAAGCAGAATCTTTTACGTGCATGGGTTATGATCTATCGATTCACAGAACCTCCAGTCGTATGTCCTATCCGAGGGACGGTGTTTTGCCTTCCACCAGAGGGGACGGCATGTTTACATAATTAGACCCTATCCATCATTGCTCAGCTAAAATAGACACACGGGAGACTCAAACCCGAGCCACATGATTTCAAGACACACTAGAATGCCCCTGTTAAATAGAATCAATTCATTTTGTGTCATTTCAATAAGGCACACAATGTACGGTGTCTTGATATTCAAATCTTGGGCGGGGGGGGGGGGGGGGAGGGGAGGTAGGAGGCGCGTTGCTCTCTTCGTAGCATCATAATATCTCACACGGATCGCCCATGATTATAGTAGTTATAATATACGATGCTGCTTTGGTTTCCTTGTACAACCTACAAGAGTTTCCTCTCATGTTTTACTTTGTTGTTGTTGTTATTGGTCTCCGATTCGGAATGAGTTGCAAACACAACATAGTTTCATTACGAGCTTGGTTGTAATGGATTGTTAGCGTCTCAATGCAACTGTAGAAGAGGGCAAATGAATTCGTGCCGAAACATTAGTAGGAAAAGCAGTCTCCTGGCTATGCAATGATATCCTTGCTCATGTCAATGACATGAGGCGTCGTTGGCAGTGTTGAACATTTTCACTACTCAACTTATTTATAGAAGCTTTCACAGCGACTGAGTGTATAACAAAAAAAAAAAAAATGCGTTGAATGACATACTTCTCATGACCCAGTGATTTTAAACTTCTGTTGCCATACGGTTACAGCACTAAATTTTACCGGTCACATTTTGGCGACTGTTTGAAAACCTATCTTCCGTAGATGTGAAATTTCGGCCACTGTCACACCCTATTCCGTTCGGTACAAGTTTACGAATTTCCTCGAAAAATTCACATGCATAATATGAGATATTATCATTTATACTTATTATTATTGTATATACGGTGTGTCTGTCTGTGTTTGTGTGTGTGTGTGTGTGTGTGTGTGTAATGATAACTGATCGACGGCCCTGTTTCCATTGATATTCCTGTAAAGATAAAGTGTGCCTCTTTCTTTAAAAAAAAAAAAAAATCATCCGGCCTTGTCACTAACAGTCCTTAATCAGAATTTACCAAAACAGAAAAATTAACATGTTAAAATATGGTCCAGTGCTGCTCACTTTAATTGGCATTTACTTGAACAGAGGGTCAATGCCGCCCACAGACTGCGTGGTGTCAAAATCTGCAGTTATTGTAGACAAATTAAATGTCCTCCTTCAGCTCCATAAACAATGTGACCTTATTTACTCCGTTTTATATGCTGTCATTTAAGCATACAGATAGTTATTTATGCGAATGAGGAGGTCACAGGCATTTTCGCGAGATGTTGTTTTCGCGAATTGATGCCGAGGCTATCGTAAATGCACGATTATACATGTATCCTAGCACATGATGACATTGTCGCGTGTCGTTAAATTCGCGGTGCATAACAGCGATTCAAGAAATTCCTGAAAATTAAACCCTCGCGAAAATAACAGCTTATTTGGAGAAGCCAGGGAAGAATCTTCAGTATTAACGTTGCGCTTTCGAAGGCGACTGCTCCTATCAGTGTTATTATTGTCATCCCCAGCCATGTCACGTACAATCTATACTCTTAACCGGGGTCAAGCGTAATGTGAGAGTAAACCCAAGCATTGAGCTACTATATTTAGCAGCTTCGTGAGGCAAGAAATTGCCTCAGAATCTCTCTGAAGCTATAGTCCACAATCTACATTCCGCAATTGATCCCCCACTATGGTAGTATGATTATGTAGCGGATCTTAATTGCTCATCTATCTTTATTTTATTCATTTCTTTCAATGCCAGCACGTCCCCCCCCCCCCCCCCCCGCCCCCATCCTGTTGTTTTGAAAGGATCACTCGCAAAAGCGTGATCACAGTAATTATACGCCGGGACATTTATCAGAGCTTGTCAGATCACTGAGCCGTTACAATGATACAATGAATGATGACGTCTCGCGGGGACCATCGCCGATACCGTCCAAAATGGAAGCTGTACACTGACTCCCCGTCAAGAATGAACGCTGAAGGAGAAATTCACTAAGAATAAAAAATAGCTTGCAACAGATCGATTAACACCAAAGAGATATCGATCGGGTAAGTATATACAAAAAAAAAAAAAAAAGACTCGGGGTTATCATGAGTATCAGTTAATAACTTTCTCCCATTGCACTCCCTGTCATGGCAACCGGGATTGGGATCATCCCTCCAGCCCGACCCATCATGAGCCATGCGACCCACGAAAATGACATATAGAAAAAAAAAAAAAAATCTCTGTGCGTCATACAACCCACGAGTCAAACAGTTCGTGTGATGGGCTCAACACTATCAAAAGGGCCCACAAGTCCGATATTATAGGCAAAAATGGACAACGAGACTCGTGGGCCTTGTTTGCCTATATGTCGGACTAATGGACCTTTGATATTTGCCTAGTGTCGGGCTGGTCGGCTCTCTGACTTGTGGGTGTCGCACTCGTGACGTGCATCTCTGGGATATCTCTTATCACGTGACTGTTCTGTCGCTCGCGCAAGATTCCGTCTCTGATTTGCGCATGAATTGTTTATGACGTCATGAAGGAGGTACAGTAATCATTTTCCAAGATCATTCATAATTATCATCAGAACGTTACTTGCGTTCTCACACATTAATCGGAGCATAAATTATATTTGATCAAATTGTATATTAGTCATTCTTATTTGCAGAATCTTATTAAAATTGTGCATATTCCTATCGTTTATTCACCGCAGTGTAAGTTTTTTGTCATTCTTTTCTTTTATAAGTGGAAAAGTACAAGCATTTCAATTCTTCAGAATTCATTAGATATTCCAAGAAAATAATAAACTTTTATCCACTATTCCACTCATTCTTTCCCTTTCCCTCCAACTTCCGGACAAACCGATGTGATAGTACTGTAAACTCATTACTATTCAGTTCAAAGCAATAACCTTCGTACTTGTTTTTTAAATGCGTATCTGCACGTGAAGCGGAGCTACACAGAAATACAAGCTGCTATGGTCAAGAAACGGTGATGTTATTGTCCATGTTAACGTGGGCCGGACCTTAAAAACTCGCTTGCTTTTGTTTACAGGCACGCCCGAGTAGAAACCAGAATAAGATTAAAGATTACTGAGTGACGTTTGACACAGATCGTGCTCAAGGAAACAGAGCCTGTGTCATTAATACTATATCTTTCTCCTTTTTTCTTCTCCTTCGGAATTTAGTATCATTAAGAATACGTGACTGAAGACACTAATATGGAAATCATGACAATGATGCTTTCTCACAGTGATACCTTGCATTTATCAGACATTTTTCACGAGAATGCATCTCACGCTATAGTGGTGTTAGAAATATTTTTAAAGTGCAGGCCCTTTATGCATGAGAAGACATGTAACTGGACGTGATAGCACGTCAATTTGGGTCTGTTCGTAATTCAACGATATTGAAGAAACAACGTATACTGTCGTGACATCTGAATACTAAGCGGGTATCTTGAAAATAATCGGGTACGTGTCTACATGGCAGTGTCCATTAGTCTGAAGGATACGTTTTAAAATAGATTGGAAAAATTCAAATTCAAATTCAAATTCAAAGTTTATTTCATTTTTCACAAAAACATATGTTGCCAGATTGCCAGATTGCCAGATGTGGGCCACTAATGCAGTTGACTAAAGAAAATGTTGCTCTTAACTATGTTCAAAATAAAAGGTAGAAATAACAATCAACTATATCTGTAGGAAAAGTGAAATATAAAATAGAAATATCACTCATTTCATGCATTATTTCTGGCAACCAGTTCCACACGTAGTAGCTCTAAACTCACTTCTCATCTTGACAATGGAGTGTTTTAAGTAGTTTGTTATCAATTCTTATATTACTTGACTTATTAGGGGAAAGAAAACTATGGGTCAAAAGGTCACATTCACCGGGTATATTGGCGGAATAGTAGCATGGTTTGAGAGGAAGACGGATACCAATATACCATTCACAATGTCAGCACAATTATGAATCAAGTCCTTAATTTAAGTATTCTAGAGGGATAGTGAAAATGCAGGAGATGATTTAAAAACACACAAATATAAATATAATTGATACCTGTGTTAAAGAAAATGCGTGTGTATCATGGATGAGAGTTGTTGATGAGAATTTGCTGTTTTTCATATTTGATATTTGATGCTTATGTAAACAGCTTTACAGATCAGACAATAGACAACTGCATACATCTTAGATAGCATTGGTAGATAGAAACTAAATGAATATAGATAAGAGAGAAGAAAATGCACTGATAGATTGATAAATGAATAGATATGCATATCTACATGTAAATGGAAAGGAAGAGAGAGAGGAAGAGGAAGAGAGAGAGAGTGGGGAAGGAAGAACAACACCAAGCTAACACAATTTATGGTTTACCTTCGTAACTATGGAATTATAACAACTGAAGTTTCATTGACGTCATAAACTCAAAAACATCATTCAATTTAAAGCACTGATGATGAACTATACGGCCTTGGTTAAAACACCACACTTACAACGAATTTGATTCTATCTGGTTGTTTCAGAAATCAAGCGAAAAATTTAATTGACCTTCCATGTCCTTTCATTTCTTTCTTGTAGTTATCACTGGGAAAAAAAACAACAACTTTATGATTTATCTATTTATTTGTGCGCATGAATTCTTGACAGAATGAATTTCTATTTTGCGTATAGACATTAGGGCTGTCAATGAAAGAAATTTACATCTTTCAGAAAGGAAGAAGTAATTCACGAATTCTTCACGCAAAACTGCTGCGAGTGTTCAGTTCGAGCGGTTTGCAAGGGCGTCCTCAGTGTCCAAAATAGTCCAGCTCATCCTTGGCAAGAAGATGCATGCATTTTGACACAGTTTCCCGGTGACTCCAGCGAGATGGTACGCAAAATAAAAGACCAGACTGGTGATTATTCTCTCTCAGTCTCAGCTTGACTCTGGTTCGGAGTAGAGGATCTCTGGTTGGACTTAATTCTCTTGCAGCGCTTGGAGCAGAGCCTTCCAACATTCAGTGAGAGGAAACAAGGTAAGTTGTGAGGAGTGCATCCTCAGAAATCTTACTCTTCCTTCTTCTTTTTTCAGTGTAAATTGAGAAATGTCATTTTACTTCTTACAGTGAAATACGTTCGCTCCTCATTCTTCTAAGTTAATCGTTTTGGGTTTGTTTGTTGTTGTTTTTATTTTAGATAACGCATGACTTCTGCATACACCGATATTGTTAAGCAGGCTTTATTTTGCAGAGTTACTAAAATTTTCGCGAGCTTTTGTACTAAGATTTATGACTCGGGCACACGTAATCAGCAACACACACACACACACACACACACACACACACACACACACACACACACACGCACACATTCATACATTGTTACATGCGCGGTATTCATTGTGCACATAGTGCTTGTTTATAATTTACTTGTACTAGGATGCTTTTCAACCCTTTACCATAAAAAAATGTAGCTTACTTCATCGCAGTGTGTTGACTTGGTTCTTACTAATTCTACCATTGTAGTTCGGTCAGCTAATAAGAATAACTCCCCATTTTTTCCTTCATTTTTCTTTTCTTTTTTCTCTTCTTCTTCATCCCAACGCGTTTATACATCTATATCAGATATCTAGGTAGGTTGTTCTGTGTATGATGGTAACGATTGCTATTACGGACAGGCTCTTCTTGTGTCTCATGCTAAAAACATAGGTTGCAGTAAACGTACAAGAAGACTATGTGAAAATCTCATTTGTAACTTTATCTAACCTTTGTTAACGAAATCCTGCCCAGTGATTGATCTACATAACGTCATGTGATTAAACATAATATTGCTATCATGTATACGAAGGATGAAATGCCGAAGGAGAAAAAATGTTCCCTGTGAAGAAGCAGTCATGGTAGGTTGCATACACCATTGAAGAGTACGTTGTACTTATGCAATCGATCAATTATTTTTGCTATCGATAGTGTGTGAAACTGCCACCTGTACAAGCCTCGCTATAAAGCACTATGTATCATAACGTCCACCACAATACGCCGACCGTCTGAGCTGCAGTATGTAAAAACGCGTTTAAACAAGATAATCAGTCTTTAAGATTCGTTAGAAGGACATAAAAACAAGTAATATCACGCACTTTTCCAATCCACTTGTGAAATTATTGATTCCTCTGTGGCAGAAACTGCACTTGTGTCTGCTAAAAATATAATCTATAATTTCAATGGTATATTTTGCTTAATTGATATCCATAATGTCAAATTCTGAACAGGTGAAGTAGAGGTTAGATAATCTAGCAGAGTAATGACTCTGTCGTTTGTTTGTTTGTTTGTTTGTTTTTTGTTTGCCCGTTTGTTCTTTGTACCTGCATGTTATTCGACAAGTTGTTATGTTGATAAACCCAAGACCATAGTTTATGAGTTCACGTGTCATGTAGAAAAAAAAGAAGAACCAAACAAACGGAAATAAAAAAAAAAATTGAAACGAAAAGAAGGAGAGGAAAGAGTCTGAATTGAACTTCAATAGAAAATCTTAGAGACGCTGGCAATTACTGTGTCAGCTGTGTAAAACAAGTGCGACATAATTTTATTTGGTTCCTTATATTGTCGGCTTTGAGGTGAAAATAATACGTCTGTAAAAGTCTGTCAGTTTAAACAAAAATTCTCAAATGTCCGAGTGGAGCACGAAAGGGTCATCGTACTTCATTCCCCGTTGAGGACGGGCTGATTTTTTTTTTTTCAACACGCATTTCCCATAGACACCTGCCCGAGTGTACTCGGGACTCATCCTTAACGGGTTAAGCGATGCCTAATTTGTTTGTTTAGCTCATCAACTGAATTAGGATACTCCATCCTCTTCAGAATTGCCAGCATCGTTCCAAAGTCTTTACGCATTAATCCTGCATTCTGCACTTGGTGGACTTACAATTAATTAGTCGTTAAGTTGGAATGACCGTGTTTTCAAATTAATGTTTGTCTATCGGTACGGCTTTTATGTTTCTCTTTAAGTGCTTCTTAACGCCGACTGACACAACAAAACATTACAATGGTGTCAAATTGACTATCTCGTTTATGTTCCTCCCATTGAGGACGAATCCCGAGGATACTCGGGCAGGTATCTAAAAGGAAATGCGTGTTGTAGCAAACTCAATGGGTTAAGTACGGATTATAAAGCTGTGAAATGAAGCTAAACTTACCGGGTGTGGATGAGTCGAAAACCCATTGGAACATCTTTCAAAAATTGATACCCTGAAAGTCGTGTTTGATTACAAGTGGGGAAAATTAGTCTATGAGCATTGAAGCGTGCCGTCAAGAGTAGCGATCTGTGACCACTTTGTCGGTGAGAGGAAAGCGTCGTAGCAACCGTTATAAGGGGTTGCTATAATATAATGGTTTAATCTGACAGGTCTTTCAATTCCTGTTTTTATCCTGCAAATTGGACGTCTATCACTTGCGTCGGTGACAGCAAAAAGAATCTTGTCATATCTTCCTCATTTAGGGGCTTACGTAATCTCCTTGCCATCACTGTACTGGATCGTACACAAGCATACTTTCGTTTTGATATGGACATAATTTCAGATAATTTCTATGCTGCAAACTGCTACACTACTTGTGATACAGCATTTAAAACATTTATGTCAAAAACGAAGGTCAATCTACTTTTCTCAAGATAAGTCATGGTCACAAGCTGTTTTGGGTTTTTTTAATGTCTCCACCACGAAGGGTCGCCCGAGGCATTATGTTTTCGGGTTGTCCGTCACATGCTCAAGGTCAAAGGCAAGGTCAAATGCTCAAACTTTCACTATTTCCCCAATATCTATGCAATGCCTGAAGGTATTTTCTTGAAACTTCGTGTATACATAATTGTATTACCTGATAAAGATTCTCTATCAAAAGTTTCGGGCCATGAGGTCAAGGATCAAAGGTCAAGTTAAATGCTAAAATTTCACTTTTTTCTCCCATATCTCGGAAATGGCTCAAGGTATCTTTATGGAACTTAGTACATGCAAGCACTGCCTGACAATGAATCTCTTGAGAATTTTTGGATCGTGGGGTAAACGTTCAAGGGTCAAATGTCAAGGTCAACTCCTCAAAATTTCACTATTTCCTTAATATCTATACAATGCCTGAATGTATTTTCTTTAAGCATATTGTATACATGTATTACCAACCAGAGATTCTCTGGGAAAGTTTTTAGCCAAAAAAAAAAATCAAAGGTCAAAAGGTCTAAGGCCAAATGACAATGCTAAATTTCACTTCTTCTTCCATACATAGGAAGTGGCTCAAGATACATGAAACTTAGTACATTCAATGCACGTACTGCTTGACAGTGATTCTCTTGGAAATTTTAGGTCATGGGGTCAAAGGTCAAGGGTCAAAGGCCAGGTTAAAATGCAAAAGCTTTACTATTTGCTGCTGAAATTACACTTTTTCTTCATACCTTGGAGATTACTCGGTACATAAACTTAGAAAAGTGTCAAGTAAAAATCCTCAAATCCCCGAATACCTGATTTTTCACAATAATTTAGCCATTAGTGGATCCAAATGAAACCTAGTTCAAGGAAAGTGAACACTCAACACATTTGTAGCAAACATGCCTTTTTTGCCTTTTTTTCATGCCTAATTATGTAAAACAGTTGTCACATATTGTCAAGACGTACCATATACCTACTGGGAGAACCATGCATTATGGCGGAGGCATACCAGTCGCCATAGCGACATTTCTAGTTTACTTTGTGTTTTCAGTAGAAAATGTTTGGTTGATGTATTGTGAATGATCACAAAATGAAGGACATATTTTGACTATATACTTGGTTCTGTTCTGACACTTTTCTATTGAAAACGCTACACCTCAACAAAGCAAGTCATGCACCCCACAGAGATTTCTAACTTTTCCATTAAAATCAGACAAAACTTGACAGTTATGGAATCAAAAATTCTCACTTGTTTTCATGGAACAATGATGTTCAGCTCAGAGTAGAATTGTCTCAAACTTATCATGAATTCTTGCTCAAAATACAGCTAATATGATTCTTTCCTCAAGATAAATCATTGCTTCAAATGATCTAAACACAAAAATCTAAACACATCCTGATAATAAGAATACAAATGTATATTTGTATGTTTAATTAAAGTCATGATACATGTATTATCCGTTGTGGATTCATCTAAAATGAAAAGAGGGAAAAGCACATTTTAAATTTGTAAGACAATGACAATGCGTACGTGATTTTGATCGATATCATTAGGTGTAAAAGAAAGAAAGAAAGAAGTGAAGCTTCCACGACTATTCTTGTCTGATTATATAAAACTTCCACTTTTCTAAATTGCTTGATTGAATGTTATTATTTGAATAAGCATGATATTTAGTATGTTTAGTATGTAGTAATATTTAGTATGTTTATTGATAATCAATTTTAGTAAACTTAATGGGGATTGTTCTAACATTACCCGTATGTACCAATACGCTGATAAACCACATGGTGGCCTGTACTTTATCGAAAGAAGAAGACGGACTTGAACATCGAGTTAGATTTTACTACGATATTATACGACTTGTGTTGTGATGATGGGGAAGGATATACGAAGTTAATGTAATCACATTAAACGTTTCTAACTTTTTCTTTCGGATGAGTTGCAATGACAGTAATCCATTATAGAAATGAAAAACGTATAAATGACCTTGGATTAAAGTAATGAAGGATCCACCGCTGTCTCTCGACCTTCAAGGGAAAATACTAATTTAGCTAAAACTATATAACATGATCATTACCATGTAATGCATGATATAGCGGTGATTCTCTAATGGTAGCCATGGTTCATGGGGATTATGCTGACATTACACGGTTTGCCACACACATTAAAAAAAAAAAAACTGGTAAGCTTTGCGAGACCTGCATGCTTTAATTGAGTGTGATGCCGTTTTGTTTACTGAAATGGATTAAAAAAACGAAAAAAACAAAAACAAAAACAAAAAAAAAACAAAGACAGAAGATACATCATACTTGATATCCATGTACTTTAGCTGAGGGCAGTTGATAGAGAGGTTGAAGGACAGTATCATTCATTAATATTTTCTCCTCGTTTTTCATAAATTCTTCCGATCTCTTCCTGACGTCCTCCAAGGGAAATGCTACGTAATTACGGGTTCTCTATCTTCGTTCTTCAAAATGAATGATCGCACTCAATAGTGTAACCGGCGCGCCGCCAAGTAATTAGAGAATATTAGCTCTGTAAATTCTTTTTTATAGACACAGAGGTTCATCTTTTCGATGGATTACCCATGTGTTGGTACCGAAGGGTCAATGAGAGTAAGAATAGAGTGGACAGAGGGAAGGACTGGAAAGAAGTAAAGAAAGGGGTTGCGCACGCCTTGTAAATTCATTACATTTAAGACTCGACACTTTTATTTTTTTTTTTTTCGTTATCAGTCCGGGGCCACCAAAATCACCAAATTACATTTTTGTGGCGCCAAAATGAAATTAGGTCACCCTTCCCAGAAATAAATTAAGAAAAAGCAATGAACATGATTTTAAATGAAAACACATCAAAATAATGCAATAAACCATGGTAATTACGTCATGACAATTAGAAGGTATGACAAAGTGCATCAAGTATACCGCATACTGTGACTAAGAAGTAAGAAAGAGAAACTTAAGAATATGAAATGATTTATTTAAAAGTTGAAATGATCATAATTCTTTATAATGATTGACATTTTTATGTAATGATGTATGTATTTCAATTTCATTAATTCCATCAATAAAGAGAAATACATAATACCACGTAAAACATAAAAAAAAAAACAAGTTGGAAACAATTTGAAATTGTTTTAAAAGTCGCAGGTATTGTTTAACAAATGTTATGTACTGTAACTATTAAAGGTATTGTTTACCATATTGAGCAATGATTTTTTTTTTAATGTTCGAGTTTTCACATTTGATGCATAAGTGTAGGTCAGTTGTATTGCAAAGCATTCTACAATATAAAAAAAAAACGCAGTGAAAGCCTTAAATATAAGGAGATGCTACTATTTTTCTCAATTACCAATTACTGTATAGACGGTTTATTCTAGAAACATTATTTTATCATAACTATATTTCAATTTCGTATATATAACAATAAGTAACATCGATTATATCTATTAACATTTTTACACTGGTTATTTCTATCCCTATCAACTCATATTTTAGAACTATTTTGAAGCACTAATAGCTGGGTTTTTGTTTCGTCTGCAAATGGTAAATAATGTCTTTATAACTCACGTCTAATATTGAATTCAAACATAAACACGATTTTCCCTGATACCTCGTATTTATGAAATGAAATCAACGAACCGTGACCACTCTTCATTCCAACCCCACATGAACTCACGTGGGAGCACGTTCCACCAAGGAGCTTGTGTTTGAAGCTCCTTGGTTCCACGGCCCCTGTCCATGAGCATTCACCCGAGAGAAGCGATTGAAGGACACGTACGTTACTAACTGCAGGCTGCCTCAATAAACAATTCATTTCATTGCAGCGATCCTTTGGCGTTGTGCATACTGAGATTGTTGTTGTTTTGTCATTATCTTAGAATCCACGTGTGTGTGACTAGGAATATTGATAGGGGATTGGGTTTATCTTGTATGACTATATACCGCAGAGAATTTCTATTTGGCGCTGGCTTCTTCATGTCTTATTTGTCTTTACCCTGGAGCAATTTTGGTTTGTTCACAGGCTATAAAAATTTTTGCGGCATATCAGAAGAAGTATTTATGTTTTACGTTTCTATACGTGAGTGTTGCGATTTCTGAGCACTATATAAAGGGGAAATTCAAATTCAAGAGAGGTATCCAGATTACCCGAATACAAGATTATAAAGGAATGTATTAGGTAGAAATACATGTTGTTGTGGTATTAGATAGAACTGTCAGGCACGTTAAAAAACAACAAGAATATGAGGAGTATACAAAATTGACAAAATGTTTTCTTCTTTAATATACAGTGCAGTTAAGGCTTATGACTCATCTTTTTGGGTAGATTTAAATGATCACTATGGTGTTATCCATTTATGTAATATTTCTTAGTGAGAATGACAATCGAAACGCATGAGCTTCTCCATTTCCATGTACACCTTCCATTCACCTTCGGTTGCATTCTCATATTTTTTGTTTAAAGATGTTCCTTATCAAAGTTTTTCTAAAGAAGGGATATTTTACGAGATACAAAATAATTATTGTACGATAATTTAAGATTCGGATTCTTAGGATATGGCCCGAGACTTTTGTACGCCATAGAAACTCGCAGGGATATGCATGTAGCTGCAACGCATTGCAAAACTAGACACTATTTTACACAGGCCCTCGAATTTCCCCTGACAATAGGTTTGTTATATTTCCAATAACATAAGTTACTGAAGACTCACTGTCTTCAAGTTCAGTCACTTCTACAATTAATAGGGTGGCATAATGAAATTATTGCATTTGCTCGAATCCTTAAATTACCGTGAAATTGAATTATATTACGACAGGTAATCTGATTTAAGACATTGACGAGAGAACGTTTTCACCAAAGCATGTTATTCCTTTGATGAAATCTCAATCGAAGAGCTGTAATTATCTTTTCTCTCTCCCTCGTTCCGTCTCTCAGAACACATAAACACCTTTATATAACGTGGAGACATCAGTAATCACACTGAATGCAATGCCAGGCCTGTGGGTGTCTAGATAGATGGCATATTAAGATGATAGATCAAAAGATAAAAGCACATTAACATTGTTGACAACCGCCATTCATCAACATGATCAAATAGTTTGATTGTGCCTGATCATGAGATTATCGTAACAATGCTGTATAATACATGCAAACACACACGCCGCGCGCGCGCGCACACACACACACATACACAATGATACAATTTTTTGATATATAAAACATGCATATATGTATTTATATATTGCTTTTCCTTAGGCCCCATCGGACCATAGCCCAACACTACTGTAAAAATAGACCTTTGTGTTTACATCGAGACAGACTGTGGTACATTCCGGTGAAGTTTCTCCTAATTTATGCTATGTAATTTTGGCATTGTATAATTATATTTTTTCTTTCTGTGCTATTTTTATGAGAAATGTGAAATAAATTATTGAAATTGAATTGAAATGTATAACATATGTATGAATATATATATACGTGTGTGTGTGTGTGTGTGTGTGTGTGTTTGTGTGTATGTATGTAGTGTGTGTGTATGTGTGTTATGTTTATATTTGGAAACAATTTCACTATAGGAAATATGTTTATTGACAATGACAATCGCAATAATGACACAATATCATTTCGCAAGACAAGATTTTTGTCTCTCGTTTGCTTGTTAACCGTCAAACATACTGAACGCGACCTCAGCTGGTTTAACACACGCTAAGTGGGGCCAATTACGAAAAGCAGTAGATATTTTAACGAGTAACGCAATCCCAACCAAAGGTGCTCATTAAAAAGAAACAAAAAACAGCAACAACAGATAGAAAAGTGAAAACGGGAGTTCGAAATGTACAGGTGCTCATTAAGAACACTTCGTATTCATTTGCATAAGAGGAGTCTAATGCAATGAATTAGGTAACCGTGCAAAATAGGTCACAGCATCGCTTATGCAATGGTGGTGACGTCAGTGGTGAGGTCTAGGCAACATGTTGGTTAAACTCTATTTTTAATGGGTGACTGTAAAAGAAAATAATAAATTGCATTTGTATCGTAGGATTTTTTTTGCGAGATCATGTTGTGGTTCTAGCTAGCTCATTGCTTTCTAATAAGCAAAACTCTTCTACGAATAAAATGTAGTAGAGATAATAATATCATCTCTTATCTCTTATCAAGATGACAGGTACTATACTATACAGTGATGCATTAAGGTCTACACAACCGTTTTCTTCTCATACGAAATGCTGACGTGAACCCAACGACGATGAATCATTTGTTATTCAATTCAATTTCAATTTATTCAGAATTTTCTGCATTGAACATATTATTATTATTATTATTAGAATGGTTTATTAGGTAAAAACAATGCAAAATCGTAGCCCGAAGGCTAAAATACATTGCAATGACAACCAAATACAAATGAAATACAGTCATTTTTTTTTAACAAGGCGTAGTAGATCAAGAAAGAAATAAAATTCACGTGTTCGAGAGAGTGATAACAGGGTGAAAAAAAAAATGTTGATTTAGAGCTATTCAGGGTAAAGGTACAAACAGTGATCTGACTGAATTATAAGAGAATGTATTGTAACACAAGGATGCAGAAGGCTGTCGTAATGTAAGCAATATAGCTTGAAGATGCAAAGATACTCGTGGGTGTCATCAGCCTCGTAAGATGACCCCATCCTGATACGTTCATATGACGAACTGAAATTTGCTTAGTCCTGGATCTATGCCAATAAGTAATAACTTCACTAAATATAGACGAAACATATTAATGCTATTCAGCAATTCCCTGCGAGTCATTCCTGATTAATGTAAAGATAAATGACATCAAACTAACTCGGGTCGACAGTATCGAGTTTTTAGGACTTCACATCGATAGCGACTTGTCCTGGAAAACTCACATCAAAAATTCAAAACAAAATTCTGTCCTTATGCAGGAACATAGGAATCCTAAAGAAAGTCCAAAAGTATTTCCCCAGTCACACACTGCAAATTATGTATCAAACTATGATTTTTCCATATTTCAACTATGGAACTCTAGCATATAGAATAATTCGTCCAAAATTGTTTGGTTTGTCCATTTCTTTGATTTGGCTTTCCTTCTTCAGAATAGTTCAGATCAGTTCAGAATAGTTAACCCTGCCGGTAATCGACTCACAAAAACCCGTTATCAAAAAAAAAAACAAAACAAAACAAAACAAAACAAACAAACAAACAAACAAAATAATAACAACAACAAGAAAGAATTAAACGAAAAAAAAAATGAAATTGACAGAGGTGTTCAATTACAGTTTATGCAACTTTGTTCACAAACTTTCCTGGAATGCATTTCCTGTTGTTGTTGTTTTTTTTTTCCTAACAAATCTAATGTTTACAAGAAGCGGTCTGTCCACAAATATTCAGCTCGCCAACTTGACGCTTATCACCTGCCAGGCACTCGAACAATTTTCTCTAGAAAGCAATCATTGTTATACATGGCTAAAATATCGGAAAGATCCCCCTGCGGATGTCACAAGTTGTTTACCGTTATCATCCTTCAAAAGTGTCCTTTAAATGTAAATGAAGACAACATTAAACGGAAGAGATACACCGCGCAAGCCCACTAAAATTCTTTTTAATCATGTTTATGCCAATACTGCTGCTTTACGACATGCAGATGACGACTTTATTGTAGCTTCCAACGTGCATTCCAACAGGGAAGAGAAAGAGCTACATAAGGTAGTTTTCAATAAGTGTCGGACTAAGTAGTTGTCACGATAAATTTTAATTCAATAATTGTAAGCAGTTTGAAATGACTACGTACTGCCAGCCTTTGTCATTGTTTATTGCGCCTTTCCACTTTCAGAGAGCGCTATTATTCTGTGAAATGGATCCTTTCTGGAGAACATTCTATAGCAAGGCCGCCACTTCACTGCGCACTTAGCCTACATTCAACCACTTTAACTTTTAGCTTCCTACCTAGTAATCATTCATGCAATTTAGAGGAGAAAAAATACGCAGTGGATATAAAGAGCAATGCTTTATTGTGCTCGGGCAGGGCTCGAACCTTTCCCTTTGTCGCTGTAGACGAAAGGTGCAATCCACTGAGTATAATATAAGGACACCTTATCCACGTCAAGCTCTGCTTATGATGACGGTCCCCTGTATTGATTTCTCCTTTGTTAATAGATACAGTACGCCTTAATATGTTATTTTGATTCATATGTCACTTCAGACTAATGTTGTTACGCAAATGATTTTTTTTTATTGATTTGTATGTTATCTGTATCATTCTGTTTTCATTTGCAATTGTATTCGGAGAAAGAAAATGCAGAAATAAACCAAACAAACAAACAAACAAACCTCTATTTAGAATAAAAATGTCCACATCCAAATGCATCATAGTTATTTCCGCGGCAATATGGTGGAAAGGATTTTATGTAAAGCGAACTTTTTTTTTTATGCCGACAGCAAAAACATTTTGGCTAGCCCACTTTTTCAAGGCACGTACATCGTCTGTCGATAATTACAGACACGCACTGCCAATGAAATGTGCTAAGTTGTAAATCAGACATTTTAAAAGGTAAACAGATCACTGAGATCTGTTAGTGTTCCGCAAGAAGAAGAAACAAAAAAAAAAAAAATAGAAGGGGAAGGGAGGGGTGGACGATAACACAACCTTTGTGAGTTTTGCGTCTTCAGGAAGAAATGCATAAATATGTTATATGGTGTACTGTGTCGGTTTCTGCTTTGATTTTTATACGACCATGACAGTTATGGATTTCATATTCCTTTTATGGTTTGTTCCATGAATTATGAGAACGGAGATGCAAATAAAAGTGAATTGCCTCTGGTTGCTTTCACACTAGAAGGACTCTAGTAGCTTACTCGAGTCGTTTCGCCTCGCAGTTCCCCCGATTTCCAAAGTGCCTGTTATGATAGATATTAGATGTGGTTTCTTGAATAACGTAAAACGAACTTGTGATGGCATCGGTAATATCTATTTTTACCACTGGTGACCAAAGTGCGAAAGATAATAATAGACGGTATGTTCGAATGATGGATGACCTGAGAACGTTAGTTTAAGTTCAACAGCCTTCTGGTATAAATTCAAGCTGAGTGAGAGAGAGTCACGGTAACACAATGTGTATGTAGTCTTTGAAAGGACTGTTGGTTGGCGAAAGAAGACCTTAGGGAGAGGAGAGTTGAGAAGGGAAGCGACATGGGGAGAGTGTAAGGAAGACAGATAGTGGCAGTCAAAGGACAGGGGTAAGCTGGAAGTCCGCTAAATGAAGAACAGGAGACGGGGACAGTTGCAAAGAAGAAGAGCATGACAATCTGGGGACCGTTTCACGAAATATAAAGGGCTCACAAACTCGTTTGACAACGATTGATAATTCATACATTGAGGACATACGTTGTTAATAAATAATACATTATTTTTTCGTTCGAAATATAGGCCTAAAGGGCTCACAAACTCGTTTGAAACGATAAAGGCTTCATAATTTGAGAACATTAATTGTATAAATAGCACTTTTTTATTCGAACCATTAAGGGCTTCCAAACTTGCATTTAAGAAAACACACAAGAGACACGCACACATACAACATAATACATACACACACACACATATGCATGCACACATGAACTTATGTAAAAGAATATACGCATATCCACTCACACAAACACATACATACACCTGCTAGCACCTCTCCCCCCCCCCTCTCTCTCTCTCTCCCTCTCTCTCTCTCTCTCTCTCTCTCTCAATTAAATCACCATCCAAACTTTCACAGCTACACAAACCAAAGTTGACAACACAAATGAACACCTTAGAAGCTGATGCTCGAGAACTAATTCACTGTAAACCAGATTAAAGTTACACTTTCGAGATCTCATTTCATAAAGTAATCCCGTTATAATACTCGCGCTGTCCTTGAAGGCTTCTCATTCAAGCAGCATGCTTCGAGATGATTGCTCGATGAGAATGAGACATGACAGTGAGCGTGTCTTTGAATTCATGAAGACGATATGAACAAGAACGAGAAACACTTCAAGACTTGAGAAAATGCAAATAATTGGATTTAGTTGTTTTTCTCAACTCACTCTTAAAGCCGACTTCCACGCCTTCAGAGCTCAGAAAATGTAATAACGACGTCAATTAGCTAGGAACATTACCACACCCAGAAATGCTAAAGGCATATCATGCCCTCATTGTGTAGCATGTAGTACACGCACACATACATACACACACACATACTTTTTTTTTGTTTTTCAATGATATTTTATTGATTTCATTCAAATCAATCATAAATCAACCCATTCTGGGTGTAACATGAACATAAAAACGGTACAAATGCCATTCAAAAGACAAATCCATTACCAACTTATACTGCCCATCATCTCCCTTCAAACATAACAACTCGATTATAAATCAATCCTACTGACCATTTCTTCACGAGAAAGTATTGACATGTACAAAAAAAAAAATGTATATATATACATGTATGTATCTTTGACTATGGTAGTCTTATACTGCCAATCATCTCTCTTCAACATAACAACTCGATTATAAATCGAGTATGTAAGGGTATATATATACAAGGGTATATACATAAAAAAGCAACAAAAATACGTTATACAAAACTAGAATGAAATCATTTCATTGAAAATCAAATCCCCATCCCCACCAACCCCGATGCACTCAAACCTATCCCACACCCCCACCACAGCCCCAAACACATACATCCACAACTACCACACACATACACCCCAAACAGCAACACACATACACACCAACACCAAAAACGCACATACACACAAACACCAAAAACGCACATACACACATACACCACACACACCAAACACACCCGAAGCGATACCACCTTCCTTCCTAATGAAAACGACTTCCAAATGTTGATTGATACATACAACATACAAGCGTGTAATGGCCGTATGCAGAAAAGCATCGTCCGCCCGCACCCAAATACCGCTCCAAATACCCATTCAAATTCACCAAACAAAACTCATCAAACTCCTAGCTGCGGACAAAATCCTATAACTTTTACACCACCAAAAACTTATCCCTCCCCGCGCGCGGCCAATGACACATTATATTGCCTTCACCACTGATAACTACACTGTACTAATAAAAAGAAAAAGAAAACAAAACAATACTTAAGCTCTCGTTTCAGAAACATTTTCCCATTTCAGCAAATGTAATCCCAACTTATTTCTTTTTATAGCAATTTCTTTTTCTTCATCCCGAAAACTTATTATTCTTTTACAAATTTCCTCCAAAGTAGGAATTTTTCCCTCCGACCTAGATCTAAAAATGATATATTTCAAAATAAGAATTATTGTATTATAAAATTTTACTTTTGGATCCCTTCCCGTAACACCAAAATGAACGTCTCTCCACTCTATATTTCGAAGATCTGCCATCTCAAACCTATCTATCACTTCCTGCCACAAATTCTTAACATACACACAATCCCAAAATAAATGTTTATATGTTTCTACCGATTGCTCACAAAAAGAACACCGGTTATTTGCAACGAAACCAAACTCAAAAAGATTTTCCTTTGTATAAACAACTCCATGTAATAATTTATACTGAAATTCCCTAAGTTTTGTTAGAAGTGTTGTCATTCTTGGTCTTAAAAATATATGTGTAATTTCCTTTTTCGAAAACAAATAATCATTTTGGCCATCTTTCATTCGTAAAACATACAATTGCTGTTAATTTTTAACAAAGAGTTCATACACCTTTCTAAATGAAACATCTTTCAATAAAATTACATTCTCAAAAATTTTCAAAGAAATATTATATTCCTCTTTATCAACTGAATAAAAATCATATATATTTCCCTCAAATTTCTGGTTTCTTACAACAACCTCCCCTATTTCCCAAACTTTAACTATATTTTCACTATCTAATCCTAACCTGTGAAAATATACTGCTGATCTCATACGATCTTTTTCCAAAATTTGCTTCACTAAATAAATATTCTTCCTATATAAATTTTCACAAAAAATCATTTTCCCTTTACACAAATAATCCTTATTATTAAAAAAGATTGGATTAATCTTGCCTTCTTGATAATTCCGGTTATTCTCCATTTCTTGCCATGCCCTCAAAATTTCTAAATAAAACAATGGTACATTAAACTTTAGAAATCGTATATCATAATTGCACAAAAATATGAATCTTCCTCCCGCAGTCCTAAAAATATAATCAAAAAAAAGTTTCCATCCCATGAGCTTCTCACCATATAATAATCGCTTCAACCACATAATTCGTTGACTCTTAACAAACAATTCAAAATTTGTCATTCTAAGACCGCCCTCACTATAATCCTGATAACAAATAACCCTTTTAATTCGATCTTTACCATTCCATATAAATTCAAAACAAATTTTATTGATATCTGCCACTACCCAATTTGGAACCTCTATTGATGAAGAAACATAATATAATTTAGACAGAGCATATGTTTTGAGCAAAAATATATTTTTCCCATTACAGTCAAATCTCTTTGTCTCCACCATCCCAAAAGTCTTTTAATCTTACTCAGTATCTCTTTATAATTCATTTCTTCTATGACCTTAATATCCAAAGCAAAATACACTCCTAAAATCTTTATTTCAGTTACAACATTACCCATGGGTATCTTTCATGTTCTCCCCTTTTCTTCCCTATACTCATTACCTTTGTTTTATCAATATTAACCTTCAAACCACATAATTCATAAAAATCCTTAAATATTTCCTGTATTCTGATAATTGATGACCTATGCCTAACAAATAAAGTCATGTCATCAGCATATAAAACTTGTCGAACCTCAAAATTCTCAAACTGAATACCTCTAATCCCATTATCCCTTCTCACCGCCTGCGCCAGAATTTCCATTACCAATAAAAACAAATATGGTGATAATGGGTCGCCTTGCCTCACCCCTCGCTTTATATCAAAATAACCTGTCGAAACACCTCCGTTCATAACACAACTACTTATTCCATTATACATGATTTTCACCCAAGAACAAAACGACTCACCAAACCCAAATAATTCTAACACCTTAAATAAGAATTTGTGCGAAACTGAATCAAACGCTTTTTCAAAATCATCTGCTATCAAATATGCCTCTTCTTCGCAGTAATTATTACAATAGAAAATCATATCGTCTATCAAACGCAAAGCCTCACCAATATACCTGTTTTCTATATAACCAACTTGATCCAGATGAACAATCTCATATAAAACTTTGCCATTATCTTAGAAAGCATCTTATAATCCGTGTTCAACAAAGTAATCGGTCTATAATTCTTTATAAATAATGGATCTTTGCCCTCTTTTTCAATCAATGTTATTACACCTTGTTTCTGAGACGTTGCTAAACAACCTTTCTCAAAAGCTTCATTGAAAACTTCAACCAACAAACTTCCTATTTGTGGCCAAAATGTAAGATAAAATTCAACTGTAAATCCATCATTCCCAGGTGATTTATTTAATTTCATACTTTTTAAACACTCCCAACATTCCTCCTTAGTAATTTTTCCTTCACAAAAATTCTTACTGTCATCACTTAATTGAGGAATGTCTTTACAAAATACACTTTCTCTGAAATCATCACACACTGATTCATTTTCTGAATACAGATTTCTATAAAAATTTCTAATCAATCGCATTATTACATCCTTCTCTTTAATCACATCTCCCTTATCATCGCACATTTCCCGTATAACCGTTTTCTGTTTATTCGACTTGAGCAACTGCTCAAAATACTCTTGATTCTGTTCACCCTCTTCATACCAGACCACTCTTGACCTAACTTTTAATCCATCCGTATACACATTATACAATTTCTTCAATTCCGTTTTTTTACTCTCTATATCCTTTAAAATTCCACCACTATCAGGAGACGACAGAAGATTTTTCTCCAAAATATCTATTTCATATTCCAATTGCTGTATACTTAATCTTCTCTCCTTTGATTTTTTCTTCGAAAATTTCATTGCAAAATTTCTCATTTTCATCTTTAAAAAATCCCAGAAAGAAGATTTAGTATATACACACACACACACACACACACACACACATACACACACACACATACACACACACACACACACACACAACACACGCACACACACACACACACACACCACACGCACACACACACACACACACACACACACACACAAGCATACACACGCACACACACAACGTACGATAAGAGAGAAGAGAAAGAGAGGGGAGAAATAGATCCCTCCCTTTTAATTCCCTGATGTAAATGCATTTTATTGGGAAGCAAGGCATAATACAGCTTGTATAATTTATAGAGTATATGCTTTTTCTCAAATAGCTAGCAAATGTATCTGTTATAGACATGTAGATCTCGTTAGAATCTGTGATAATGTTTTCTGACGCACATTACCTTTGATGTGTTTAACATGTCGAATACTCACCGTGTTTGCCTTTGATTTGAGGTATAAAAGGAAATAGCATAGTCTTACAACAATGAGTTTGGATGGGGTACTTAGCTGATAATTGATTGCGAGAGAACATAAAATCCAAACGAGGCCTTTGTGAAACAGAGTAGAATTAACATATCGTGGTTAAAGAATTCATATCCATGATTAGCAAGGGTGCTGATTTCTTATAGAGATCCTGGAGATTATAGGTTACACACCAAGTGTCATATCTGGTCGTATTCAGTTTCCGTTTGGATTTTTTGGGGTTTTTTTGTTGTTGTTGTTGTTGTTGTTGTTTTTTTTTTACTTTTCAACGTCAACGTACGGCTGTTCCCAATGGTAATATTTATGATAGATATTTACTTATGATTTCAACAGACGTTCATATAGTGATTAGTCCAATTTCCTTTCGTGATGACACGGTACTCGCATACACCGAAAACACGTTAAAAACGAGCCTGAATTTAGAATTTATGAATCATGTAATATACTATCAGTATTATCATTATCATTCTATATACGCAAAGAAGATCAGAATAAATGATAGAAACAGAAATAGATCATTAAAGTGTAAGACCGAAATAGATTCAGGCAATTAGCGAGGAGGCGTGTTGAGGGTTGCAATATTCTTTCTTATAAGCTATTTCAAATGTCAACCGCAAAAATGACAGTTGATTCATTATCGAGCATTTCGATGTTATTAGCAGTTATTTTTGTTGAAGTTGGTAAGGAAAGGAAAAGGCATAAGACAAACGCCCAATCCACAATAGGAGGAGTTTTTTTAATCTTATTTTATGAGATTTTTAAACTGATATTTCGGAATCTACCTGCCTAGTAGTCAGTTACACCTTCCGAAGAGAATATTATAATAAGGTGTATTGATAGTTCTCCTTTTCAAGGGTAGCAATTACTTTTTAGCTCACAAGTGTTTGTTTTTGTTTCCTTCTTTGCTCTCAGTTTTCAATTCACCATGAAATATATAAGCCATCGAAAAAAGATAGGTCATACTCAAGGAAACTAGTTCGTCCATCTCAAAAGCGGTTCATCATGAAGGGCAGAAATTGTATAAAAAGATGATTACACAGGAAAATGATAACAGCGAAATTTGAATGAAAATCAAATATTGTATTGTATTGGTCAGTTAAAAAAAAATAAAGACATAAACAGGTCGAGGTATAGGTGCGTCATTTTGATAGAGGCTGTTTGCTTCGATAATTGTAAATGGAAAACGAATGGATTTAATGAAAGTGGATAATGGATATACACATGATAAAAGCACCAAAAAGGATCGATAGTGTGAGAAAGTGGCGAAGATGAAAAGGAAAGAAGAATAGAGGAGAGCGGAGAAGAGAGGAAAGGAAGGAGGGAAGAAGATTGGAGAGGAATGTATAGAAGGTGCAGATGAAGGGAGAGAGGAAGGTAGGAATGCAAAAAAGAGGAATGGAAGAAAAAATAGGAGAGGAGAGAAAAGGAGGGAAGAGGAGAGGAAACGAGAAGAAACAACTGCATAATATGACAAAAAGGAGAGGATAGGAGAGAAGAGAAGAGAAGAAGAAATGAGAAGAGAGAGGAGAGAAAAGGAGGGAAGAGGAGGGGAGTGTCCAGCAGAGAGAAAGAGAAGAAAATAGAAGAGGAGAGAGGAGGTGGGGTTCTGAGACAGGAAAAGAAAAGAAAAAAGAGGAGATGAAAAGAGAATATAGAAGACAGAAGAAATAAAAAGAGGAGAGGTGAGATGAGGAGAAGCAGGTTGGGTCTTTCAGAGAGATTAATATTTATACTCACTGCTTACTGATTTCATGAATGTACTCTTTTGGACATTGATGTGAGTATATAATGTGCTTGAATTTGTCCAAAAGGAATTTCTTTACCATTTGACCAAATGACTTCGATTTCGTTTTATGGTATATTACCGTTTGATAGTAATGTAAACTTAGCATAATATAATGTTTACCGGATGCCTTAGCGTGAAAATAAGAAAAAAGTGAACTCATACATTTATATCAACAAACATTTTGTTCATAACGTAAAGTGGATACAACTTAATACCAGAAATAATGAGAATGTTTCGTCTGCTTCATTTGTTTTTACTTCTTTTTGCATAGAAAGATTATTTCTACTGACAGAATTGGGTTTGAAGAAAAGTTGGTTCTCAGTGTGGCTGACGTTATGGACGTGTTGGGTATGACATCGTTCCTTATTGACCCCAACAACGCATGGTCTGCAGAGCATTTCGTCACCATTTTCAGCCTTAATGACTGTACTAATTCAATTTACGGCCCTCTTCGATCGGTCTTGGGACTCTAACCTTGCTTTCTGTGAACTCGACAAACACTGAATTTACCGATTACATCACAATTTTTCACAATCTTAAGCAATCCGTGGTATCACACTGGATTATGAAGAATCGTTGGTGTTCTTTACAGGTATGTCTTCATTTTTGTTTTCATTTATCGTTCGAAAAACACTTCTACAAGTTTGATGTTTCCCGACTATTCAGACCACATATTGATCTGTAAAAAGAACGGATCCTAGGAATTAAAGGAGCTTTGCATTTGTTTTTTTACTGGTGCTCAGTTTCACCTGTATTCAAAGCGCCTAATCACTTGGCGTAAACCTTTTATCCAGTCTATCATTGCGTAATGATGGCAAAAACCAACATTCAAAACCACGAACTTCAAGATCGTTCTACTTTTCTTTGTTATTCCCTGAGGAGATCTATATTATATCCTCTTTAATCTCACTGAAGAAGCTGCGGTTCAGAATCAAGGGTTTTTTTGCAATGCATTCCGTAACCTTCCTTGTTGAGCACATGATTGTGGCTTTAGAGATTCTGTTCAATTCATCCACTTCGTTACAAAGTGAAATACTACCCCATGTTCGGGTCGAAACTGGTTAGAGATTAGGAAAGCAGCTTTCGTTGCGATCTATACGTCCCGTCTTATAAAAGAGCTACGATCAACAGAAGGTTCCCGATCGAGAACAATGTTGCAATTGGTTTTCTTTTTTCAAAACCCTCTTGTGAAATCTTTGCGATTGTTATCGATCGAAACTTTTAAGATTAAATTGATCGCAAATTTATCAAAAGTTGCGATTTCAGGAAAACACAAACCCTTCGGCCTTTGGGGTCACCAAAGGATAATATTTAGCAATTCTTCAATATATCTTAAGGGTACAGTTTAACTTTGGGAGCAGTATACCATTTTAAAAATGTCCGAGTTATCACACTTGATGCATTTGTGTAGGTCAGTTGTGTCACAAAAAATCCTATCATATAGATATTTTGCAATAAAACCTACAACATATATGGAGATATCACTGTGGAGATGTGGAGATATCTCATTTAACAGTTAAACCATAACTGTAGACGGTCTAGCACAGAAACAATTTTATTATGACCATTGTTCACATTTGTATATTCACAATACTGAAATTGATTATCCTGATTAAAATTCTGCATTA
Organism: Diadema setosum; assembly: GCA_033980235.1. Classification (NCBI taxonomy): domain Eukaryota; kingdom Metazoa; phylum Echinodermata; class Echinoidea; order Diadematoida; family Diadematidae; genus Diadema; species Diadema setosum. The sequence continues at coordinate 43,769,956 of CM067061.1, forward strand.
GTTGTTTCTATCCCTTACCCGCATTTTAGAACTATTTTGAAGCACTAAACCTGTGTTATTGTTCCATCTCCAAATGGTAGATTATGCCTTTAGATTTTTTTTTCTCAGTTCAGAACGATGGGCGTTATATCAATGACATATCACTGTTAAAATATGTGAAACATGAAACGCTTATCTTCTTTGATTTTCAACGGCCGATAAAATGGTTCTTCTTGATTGATTCTTCCATTGTCATCGGGGTAAATTTGATCCAAGACTGTGATATTCACTTTACCTCACTTGAGTACTCGTAACAGTCACTGACCATCGATAAGCGTCGAGTAAACATGAGATTTCTTAGCAGACATTCTGATGGCACTGGATGGTGCGATCGCATAAACACTGAATGGTGCCTGATAAGTGTACAATGAATATTCTATGCAGTATGATAATAACATAGCCAAAGTCTTCAGTGCAAATAATTATCGAACGTTAAAACTGTTTGCGCTTAAATGAATATAGATCAAAACGAAGTTTAAAATGGGCGAATACATCAGCAACGCAAAGTCATGCCAGACATCATGATCTAGTAAAGCTGGCTCACGTTTGATTGGTAACTTACATATTAAAGTCAAGGTACGCGTCAAGTGTGAACTCTCATGCAGGCTATCAGTTCATCCGAGCTGCCAATAGCCACCACACATCCAGCTTTACCACTTTGATTGATAATTGTTCTACATCTCATGTAGATATGGGAACAGAGCGTTCTATGCGTGAAATTCCCCTGTCACTAAGTGGCACACGGACAGATATAGCGGGTGGATAAATTGTTTAATAGGGAGAACCCAGCCGAGTAAATTACAAAAATCAAATTTCGTCCAGCACGCTAAGTACCCTGGACACTGACCACTTCATTATTATTTTTTCCCCTCCAGAGAGTAGGTCAGGTAACCCGATCAGACTTGACGGGAATGTAACCCCTGCGTACAGGTTGTAATAAAGATTGAGAATATAAATTATATAAATGATTAAGTATGCAAGATACGTCCAGTGTGAGCTTGGTATTCGCAGCAGTCCAACACAGGTGAAATGCGACTAATAAACCAACAGCCTTGAATTGTAATCAATTCTATGACCCCGTCCTATGACCCTCTCTCTCCCTATCTTTCTTCTCTGTTTGAGAGAGAAAAAAAAATCTGCCAATTTTCCCTTGTTCGTGTAGTCCGCCAGAGTCGGTTGAAATGTAACTCTTGGCCTCCTATGCCATTAAGTTTGACATTCCGGTATTCAAATCATGGAGTGGCATTAACTCTTCCCTTTGTTCGAAATGGTCTGATCTGCGCGCGAGACACTTAAGGGATCGGATAACGGAACAACGGAATACGACTATAGCTCCGGAATATACCCATGCCATAAAAATGGGGTTCTGAACAATTCTCTCTTTCTTCAATGTTAGGTTTGATTTGGTGACAAACCTAGAAAAAAAAAATGGAAATCTTTAAAAGCTGGTTTCAAATATCATATCATATTTCAAATTCAGCACGGTTTGGGGCTTTTTCTTGTTACTTGAGTTAAGCACTAAGGTGAATTATCAACAGTCAAGAGCAATCAGGGATGAATATATCTGTTTAAATCGTCAGGAATTCATTTTTGCTGGCTAACCAGGCCTTTGTTGTATACGTAGCATTTTTCACGCCTGACGTGGCGTTGCTTGGGAATCTTTATGGCTGTACAGTTAAATTCAAAGGCACCGAAAGTGCGAGTTTTGACAATAGGTGCCGTGAGAGACACAACCTCCTACCATGCCTTTGATGACGTCATCCTCCGTGAGGATCTGAAAACTGGTTCTAAGGGTCTTTTGTGATTTTTCGTTAAAAAAAACCAACAACAATGATATAAGGTTCAAATAGCCATGTCGTCTTACTCTCTGTATGTTGCTAAGTGTTTTACCATAGAGCTACAACAGTACTGTATAGGTCAATGATTTTATTTTGGTTTTACTTATGAGTGGTCTCAATATTGACCAACCATGGACATCTTTTGCGTAAGCGATAGCCTTTGCAAAGCCCTGGTGTTCAATGTGTTGATTTGAAAGAGTGAGTGGTCTTTATCTGGTACATTATATAGAAAACAACATAACACTAAAAAATATACTAAAGAAAAACAAATGGTCCCGCTATTTGAGTAGATTCTCTTTTTTCTGTAGGTCAAAGGAAATGCGTCATAATTAGTTATTGTAGTTAGAATTTCTATTTAATTGTTGTCTTGATAGTTGTCATTGGTAAGTTGTTGTCGTCTTATGTTTTCTCTGAATACAGAAATCTGTGGGTCGTTAGAGTAGAGTTTGTAAGAGGCACTGTAATTATAAACGTATCCAACAAACTTGTAGGTAAACGAGCTCGCTGGAAACAGAAATCATTTTGACTCATTCATTATTAAAACTCAAAAGGACTGTGTGTAGTCCCTTGAGAAGGGGGCTGGGCCAACACGGCCGCATATATTATTGATTGTTATTACAAAGCTCCGGTGACCGGGGTTATTCCTGTGCATTATAGACGAGACCAAACCGTGCTTTTACATTAACTCATCAAGGACTGAACTGCGTGAAATGAAAGTTCGCCAAAAGAGATAATCAAAGCCGCGATGACTTTGTCCACAATGAGCAAGTTGTGTGGTGCCACGGGATGGCCTAACCCTGAGGCGCCGGTCCTTGATTACTAGTGGAGAGCTCCTCCCGGATCTTTGATTCTTCCTTGCTAAATGAATAAATATTGACATTGTTACGCACACAATGATAAAGTGTAGACGTGACATACGTCAAAAAAGGATACAAAGATCCTCTTAGCAACTTTGCTGTCGGGCGAAAGCTAGGTGGTCTAGTGGAGATGACGCCTGTCCGGTGATCAGGAGGTCGTAGGTTCGAATCCTGCTCGAGTATGTACGCCCATGATTTTTTTATCATGGCTACTACTAAAACACTGATCAATTCAGTGCTTATTTACGTCGATGTAGGGCAATGTCAGTCAGTTGCAATGAAAACATCTCGACGGAAGAATTTCATGAATTGGAATAAAGATCCTCTTGTTATTCACATTTTAAAAGGTTCTCAAAAACTAATGCACTTTAGATGGCGCAATAACTTATTACGCTTCCGATTTTATTTGGCGTTATCTCTAGATTTGTCATGAACTACCATGAACTTCATAGGAATATACGGGTCTTTCTAACACTGAGAATAAAACTCAATTTGCATCGACACCAATGGATATTGTTGTTGTCGTAGGTTAATCATTTTTTTTTGTCCGATTTACATAAGAAACACGTATTCATAATGTATGGTATGTATTCGTATGGTAGTATATACGCTATATAAATTTGTTGTATGTGTGTATGCTTGTATACACATAATCCATACAGGTAAAAAAAAAAGAGACTTCCATATCTTCATTTCTTTTTTCACTTTGAAGTAAAAGCGATGATACCTGCGAAGCTGTCCATTATTAGTTGCGCACGTAAAGTCCGACTATTGTGACGTAACAAACTTCTTTAAAAATCTTCTGAGAGATGGAGAGAAAGCAGAAGAGAAAACACCCCCCCCCCCAAAAAAAAAAAAAAAGAGTAAAAACAAACAACAACAAAATACACCCACGCACGAACAAAAACGCCACGATCAGCACCTTCATGATATGCGGCAAGTGCCACACCGCATGATATGATTTATGCGGGGCTGAAACTTAAGCTGGAATCTCTTGGCCCGATGCAAATTGATTTTTTTTTTTCTCCAGAGAAAACAAGAGAGAACAGCTTATATGTATCCAAGCTTGAATTATGTGGAATATATTAAAAGAAGAAGAAGAGGAAGAAGACAAAGGTGAAAGCAATTTTCTGGTATTGGGCAAACCGACCGGTCAGTTCTCTGTGCAACTAAGTCTGAAATGAATTCGATTCTTTAGCTTTTCAGTAGTTTGCATTACTATGTGCCATTGCATTGTGCGGTATAATCCACGATTTCCGCTTTGAAATGGCTATAATCTGATAATCAAATTACAGAGAAGTACAGCTTGCGGTCGAGAAATGTGCATATTTTACCGACGAGTATAGCATCTGGATACTTTTTTTGATACTATCAGTACCGAATTTAGTCGTTTGGAGATCTCCATTTATAGTGCTGGAGCAGGAACATAACATTGTAATAAAATGCCCTGAAATTGTAGGCTTTACCTGTGTGAAATCATGTCTTTAGATTTGCTGCAGTTGTGTCGGTCTCTTCGATATCCAAGCATAATTCACGACAATAACACTCAGTGTAAGAGAGAGTAGACGTAATAAGCGGACTCGCAAGCACTACATTACTGTCATCGCACATACCAACACGCACAAACGCACGCACACACACACACACACACACATACATCTTAGCTTTCATATAGGAGAGTTCAAATACTATCGATCGAAAGTTTCAATTTACGTCTTTTCGTGTCTATTGCTTGTTATATTTTGTTCTTGCATCGAACTACATCACATGGGTAGGAGATACGTTTTGTAAGATGTTGCGTAACAACAGTGATCTATTGATTCCAAAATTGCGTGCTCTGAGGAGATAGATAGATAGATAGATAGATAGATATGGATATATGGATCACCATAGATAGATAGATAGATAGATAGATAGATAGATAGATAGAAAGATGGATGGATAGATAGCTAGATAGATAGAAAGATGGATGGATAGATAGATAGATAGATAGATAGGTTGATAAATAGACAAATAGATAGACACATACATAAATAGATGGACAGATAGATAGATAGATAGATAGATAGATAGCTTGATAACTAGACAAATAGATAGACACATACATAAATAGATGGACAGATTGATAGAGATAAAGAATCCGACACAGAGAACTAGAGCCAGATAGATTAAAAATCCAGAAGAAGTTACAATGCTTCTCATTGGGAAATTTTTCAAATAAAGGCATCCAGAGAAAAAGCGACTGTTCACAGACGCTACACCTAGACTTTGAGCAATATTGCTCCATATAACTTTATAAATGATCTCAATCCAGGACTCGATTAATCTTGCACTGCTCATTATTACGCTCATATTCGTAGAGCCCGAAAGCTGGAGAAGGACAGAAAGAAAAACACAAACAAACATACAGACAAACAAACAAAAAGGCGAGAAGATAAACAAAGGCATGTAGAAAACGGAGAGATAGATGGAAAGAAAGATGGTTTACTTGGAGTCTAACTTCTTTGCTCGAGTTTGACTGGTGTTTTGTTAATCTTGATAATTTCTACAGTATATCAGTCATTTTAATTATTCGTGAGGCGTACACTTGCAGTATAATGCGTTTTACACTCAAAGAATGAATCAGAAAAATAAAGCGCAAAATCAGCTGAACTATCTGTCTTTTGTCATAATCGGAGGATGATGATTACGAGGAAAAAAAAACAGCAGGTGAAGAACATTGATCTGAATTCGTGGGTTTTGGTAAGGAAAGAGAGATACCCCATTAATCTTGCAAGGCTTTGATAATGAGTTAGTTCATGCCACCTCTACATTGCGAAATGATTTAAACAACAGCGCACTGTCATCCTTAAGTTGGCCAACGACATCGAACAACCTCCATATAAAAAACGTCATGTATAATAAATGAGACAAAAGACGCAAATTCAGCTGAACTGCCTATCTTCTGTCATAATCGGAGGATGATAATTACGAGGGAAAAGCAAACAAGTAGGTGAAAACATTAATATATCTTGCAAGGCGTTGGTAATGAGTTAGTTCATGCCACCTCTATATTGGGAAATGATTTGAACAACAGCGCACTGTCATCCCTAAGTTGGCCAACGACATCTCTGAGCTGGCCAACGACATCGAACAACCTCAAAAAACAAAAACAAAAACAAAACAAAAAACCGTCATGCATGTGAGACAAAAAAAGAACCACAATCAGCTAAACTGCCTATCTTCCTTCATAATCGCAGGATGATAATTGCGAAGGAAAAACAAACAATCAGGTGAAGAACATCAATCTACCTTACAAGGCGTTGATACAACGAGTTAGTTCATGCCACCTACACGAGGAAATGATTTGAACGACAGCGCACTCGCATCTCTATTAAGTTGGCCAACAACATCGAACAGCCTACGTTAAAAACTTCTTGCTCTTCCAACTTGTGGATGAACGTCTTATTTTTTTTCCTCCTCCCCCACCCTCTCCCTCCCCCCCCCCCCCCCTCCTCCTCTGAACATCTTGACAGTAATTGCCTGCTACTGACGAATGACTGCCTTGGCTAATAGATAATTCCGTCCTCATACTGTCTGAAAATTGTTGCCGACTTTTGCCCGAGTAAGACAGTTCGAAGCTCTGATATCGTTAAAATAAACTCTGCCTTAATCGATTGTCAAGCCAGAGCGTTTAGCCTATTCCCTCTTTTTCCGCCACGCGGAATCCTGCTCTATCATGAGCGCGTTGCCTGGGAAAACGGCGCGTTGGGTCAGAACGGCATGATAGGAATTTACAATTAGCGAAAAACGAATGACGCCATCAGACGCAATGGATAGAGACAAAGACATTAGAGTAGCCTCCAAGGGCGTCCCCCATCGGCTGCTTTTAGCAGCGTTTTCGTTCACTAAACTCGTAGCTCTAACAAGCACAAATAGGGGGAGGGGAAAGGTGGCATATTGTTCGCGGTGCAGTGCAGGGTGCGGTGAACGTTTTAAGTTTTCGTTTGGTTGTTGGTTTGTTTCTTGTAGTCGAACGTGCGATCATGGCAAATGTATAGCAATTGAAAGGGCGAATCTTCGTTTTTGAAAGGTTCCTGGAAAGTCGTAAAAAACGATGGTAATCATAAAACTGACATTTACATCACTCAAGGAAATAAACTTCCGCAACGAATTACAGCAACACATCATTAAAACTGTATTCTCGTTGTCGCCAAAACACGTCGTTCATTTCATTTCTCGCTATAGCTCGTGATTTATGTAAAAAAAAAAAAAAGTGAAATGCGCACGAAATTGTTACTGCAAGATTTGTAAATTGTGTTTAAGCTGACTAAAACGAAATGACTTGATCGGATGGGGAAATCTGGTATTCACACTCAAGGTAATTGTAAGCAAAGTGTCAAACAAGAACAATGAAGTATTTTTTCCGACTTGAAAGCGCTGGTTTTTTATTTTATTATATTGCTAAAAAACCATTTCGCCTATTTGAACTAACGCGAATAATTTTGCAATCTTTCTCGGGTGCAGTGTATATGTTGAAGATTGGGATGGTTCAATTTTCTCTCTCAGTGCTAACTCTTTCACTACCAATAACATGACTTTCATCCAAACTGGAGTGCATACTTTGGTTAAACGGATAAAAGTAGGTCCTACTTGAAATGCTGAATAAAGTTGGAGACATTCGTTCAATTTTCCAGATTGTTATAATCAAAGAAGAAACTCAGTATTTACAGCACATTGGAACAAACAAGTGAAAAAAGTCATATAATGGTACAATGTTTTCGAATCCACATGATAATTCCATAGATATTTAGTATCATGAGAATTTTTTAGCAAGCTTTGTAGTGCTGATCATCAAACAATATTGTGTTGGAATTATGGTTTGCCACATTATCATGTATTCACAGCTTTTTACCGTTATTTGGTCTTGATTCAATATAACCAATACTAAAATACTACCTGTTCATGGTAGGAGATTGGTATTTAAGTTATTTCTTTTTTCTGAAAACTCCCTCTCCATCATGGCCTGCATGGTTTACAAAAAAAAATATATATATATATCATTCATAATTTCACTTTACGTGAGATTCACTTTTCATTACAAAGTGCACTTTCATGTATGTGTTTCGCAGTGTATAAATGCCCAGGAGACGGGTGGCTTTAAGAATCTATCATCGTAGAAGGATTGTTACATTCCCTTATTGTTGGCATTGAGAATTTATTAAACAGGTCCGTCGGTAAAAGAAAGAGATGATTTAGAAAGCACTGCCGCCTGTCATTAAGCTGCAATCAATTTCTTTTCGAACTTCATGGATCCTTGGAAACATTGACCTAAGGGATGCCCAGATTGTTCCTGTTGTCGATTGTACAATAAGTTTTCTAGCTCTCCATTTAGCTATTCATCGTTTCCATGATAAGGATTCGTTATTACCTCATTTTCACACGTTACATCTCTCATGTCAGCTGCACCTGTTTTTCTCCAATCTCTTTTCACGCCATAACATCTACAAACGATCTGTGTTTCATTGTTGCTGTTGTTGTTTTTTCTTCTTTTTATCGGCATCTCGTCTGTCTTGCATCTACATCAATTTGAGTGATGGCGAAGACGTGCTATGCGCTAAGAAATTACGCTTCTCATTCAACACTTTTCATCAAAGATCTTGCAGATGTTCATCTCTCTCATGCGAACAGAATGTTCTAAGCAAACAATCACGATCATTTTTCACAACTTCTTAAACAGGTGGAAATGTGTTAACTATGAGACCAGTATACTGTTCGTCCATCTGTATGCCTTCTCTTCATCAGTGCATATTATGCTGATATGGTTGTCTATCCTCTTTTTTTTTTTCATCCTTTTGCTTCCACTCTTTAGGTTAGTGTGTTGTCTATCTCTCCGCTGAATCACATTAATTTGGTTCTATTATTAGTCCTCAGTATTAAGATCATTAATTTATCACATATTTCCAAAGTACGCTCTAAGGTCAGTACTACTGGTTGAATTTCAGTTGATTATAGTGTGTAGGGACAGTCGCCATCGGATAATATTTGGCGTAGATTCACTTGACTGATGTTTTATTAAAGGTCACCCTACATGAAACAACCAAGTAAAGTCCTTAACCACTTTGGTCAGCGTCACACATCCACTGATCACGTAATGGAAAAGTCTACACACACAAACTTACACACGTACACACACACACACACGACACACACACACATGCGCGCGCACACTTTTTAATGATATTTTTATTGGAATTCCGTTTGCCGTCACCATTGTTTTCACAATGAACGAATACAAACATTCAACTAAATCAACGCAATCAAACTGAAAAACTTTTGCTTATTCGAACAACGTACAAGATGTACGAATATAAGGACAGCATGACATAAAAGCCTGCTTGACGGTACGAAATAGACACACACACGCACACACACATGCGCACACACACATACATGTACACACAACACATCACAGATTCCTCTTTCATCCCCTGGCTGTGTGGGGATTATGCTTGATTTTAGATGTCCGGAGAGTTAATATTCTGGCCTTGCAACGCATACTCTATACGGGCTTATTCTATGGTCGTTGTCTTTTTCAGATGTGACCGTCATATCACTCTCTTTTTTTCACTTCCTTTGCCAGGTGATAACGAAGCACCCTGTTTGCGATAGAAGCATCGCTCCTCCGCACTGCGGGAAGTACTGCGGGAACGGATGATGAGAGAAACCAATTCAACCTGTTAAGTGGTGATTGCGGACACCGATCAGGACCTCACGTTCGGACGCATCAACATGGAGATTTGTGATCCCTACGTTACCTTGTTCCATCATGTTCTAGTATTGAAATGATCTAATTTTGAAGGATATGTTTCCACTCCCTGGTGACTCTCGCCCAAATTACCTGCCTACATACCTAAGCTTGAAGATGCTATAACCACCAGAGGTGCAGCAAACGTCAATAATTATCTGAAATTGTAGCTTTCGCCTAGTGCCCCGATCACATTTGAGGAGATGTGTAATCATACCCTCTGGAAGTGTAATGGATGGTCTCAAGTCTTCACACCTTCCACACATTTTCTTTCGTCGAATATAGGGGTGAAACCTTAAGTCGCACCTCTATCATAGCCTTAAACTTATCATCGGATAGAAGAGGCGAAACTCACGAGCATTTCGCGGAATTGCCTTGGGTTCGCCAGGTCACCATGGTTACGTCATCCTTTGTGCGCGGGAAGATGTCAACAGTTGTTATGGGCGAGCCGACTGTCGTCTTTGATTTCACTCAAAACGCACATTTAGCCGTTATCACCTTAGACACAGGGAACATGAGCACTCGCTTATCTGCGGGCCCTGAAGATCATGTCAGTGAATATACGTTCAGAGCGATCGGATACTATCTCCTTGTGGTCATCATTGCAGGAGCAGCCGGCAACAGCGCCGTCATTTACGCCTTCTTGAATTGCAAAAAGCTCCACACCCCAACCAACCTCTTAATTGTCAACCTCTCCGCTAGTGACCTCGTCGTGGCACTGACGGGAACGCCGCTTTCAGCGTACAGCACTTTCAACGGCAGGTGGATGTTTGGGGAGATAGGATGCAGTTTCTATGGTTTCATCAACTACTACTGTGGATGTATCTCCCTTAATAGTCTAGCGGCAATATCTATTTTCAGGTACTACATCGTGGTGAAAAAGCTCACAGGACCTAAGAAGATTACTATCAGGAAAAGTTTGCATACCCTTCTAATCATCCATGTGTATACTCTCATATTTTCGACGCCACCTCTCTTTGGCTGGAACCGATTCATTCTGGAAGGTTACCGCATTGGATGCGACATAGACTTTCGCACAAAGACCCCTCTCTATATTTCATATATTGGTTACATGTTCATATTTCTATTTTTCATTCCGCTGGGAATCATAATGTTTAATTACTGGAGGGTTTTTCAAGCCGTACGTCAACATGCTTGCACTCTAGCTAACTCACCTTCAGCCAGAAAACCTCGTCTGAGGAAGGACTCCATGCTCGGGTTTCGATCACATTTCCTCAGGACGCGGACAGGGTTAATTCTCTTCATTACCGTGGCTGTGTTCCTTGTGGCATGGCTGCCATACTGTATCGTGTCACTCTGGGTTCTACTCGGCGACCCATCGTCCATTTCCCGAGTGGCGACCGTGGCGCCATCACTGTTCGCTAAGTCGTCCGTTGTTTACAACCCAGTTATCTACGTCATGTTAAATCCCCAGTACAGGAAGGCCTTAATGGGGTCATTTCATTCCAGCAGACCTTGTACTAAAATAACTACTGCATGGCAAGGAACGTCGACGTGAACTTTACCGTGCCTCTGCAACAATATGAGACAGTACTTATTGTACCCAAGGATGAATTTATATATCATGGGTGCAGTAGACCTCAAACGCGACACATCAGCGATAACGGAATATGCTTTAATCGACCTGCCAATAAACGTGAAGTTCAAGGAGTTCATACGCGTCTTGGTTTGTGATGCTAAATTGTATTGTTTCTCCCAGGGCCTGTTGCCTTACGACTATGTAGAAGCTATGGCAAGATTGAGTATTCTCACATCTGTCACAACATACTCTTACACACAATGTAAGACCTTCATGCAAATTCAATATGTTGGTCTTTTTAGGTATGACAATAAGTCCGTAAATAGTAATGAAAGAATCATCGAAATAGTTATTTTGACTTCCATTCACTATTGAGTTAAAGAAAAAAAATACATTACATGCTTTTGTTCTTTACCTAAAACGATAATGGGACTTTTCCTTTACCAAGCTTCATTCTAAACTGGGTTACTTCTGGGTATGTTTTCACTTCAAGCAATCTGATGAATTATGCACCACTGAATACCTACACTCGCTGTTTGCTTGTCTGTTTGTTTATTTAGTTGATTTTAAACAATAACTATACGATTCAGGTTTCCAGCAAAAACGCAGACAAGGAAATGAAAGATGACAACCATGAACAAAAACAAAACAGTGGGAATAAAGATAGAACGGTAGTTTCTTGCTGCTGGATAAACGTGCTGGCTGTTTTGACTACACTTTACTTACTCAGTGCTTGCCAAATTAAATCATGGAGCTACAGCTGTACAACTGTTATAGCTCCATGGATAAATCCTCCTTACGACAAGCTGTTGGGAGAGGGTATACCCCCACTCGACAACAGCATGCATGCATAGTTAATGGCCATGATGTGTGAAATGCTGAATGTGTTACTGTTAGAAACGACTCCTGGTTTCTCGTGGGACCGATAAGACTTAAAAAACCATCAGGCAGCTGGGGTGATTGATAACTTTATCTGATAGATGACGTAGGGCGATACAAACGGAATAAAAAGGAAAGGAAACGAAATGAAAGAAGAGGCCGATCATCTGCTGATGGAAATCATTGGCGAAACTTGAAAACTTGTAACATTTCGAGTAGATATTATCTTACTGTCCAGTTATATACAATGAAAGGAAATGTCGAGCATATGCCCCTTTACTGCATTTATAATGATTTTCCCTTCTTTTCTGTTTTTGCAAATCCTTACACACACACACACACACACACACACACATTTTATAATGTAAAAAATACATTCAGCATATTATATATATATTATATATATATTATCCTTTCCCTGTACAAGAAGCAAGCTGGTCTAAAGTGGGATAAACCTCTACTGGCATATAGAACTGAGCTTGTCTAGCCCATGAGAACAAATTCTTTTAAGTCTATCAGACGAGTAATATAAATTCAGTGAATAATCGCAAGATGCATTACGTGATTATATCTTTCCATATGGGTCATGATAACATTACACTTATGCATCACTATAAAAGCATGAGTGAGAATTATATACCATGTGTTTATTAATAATGTCCTATCAATACATTCCTTTATTGATATTTGTATTATTACAATTGCATATTGTACAATCCATATTATAGAATTATCTCTATATTGAAGTGTCAATTTCTTTTCCTTAAATCTGACGTAATATCACAAACATGCGTTTGTTGCATTTTTTTCAAAGTATCTATATTATATAATATCAAATATTTCAAGAACAATGAATGATTGAAATATATGTGATTGAATGGAATTATGATATATGGATGGGTTTTTTTTCGGCAAACTTCGTACTTATTTCAACCAAAGTTCTGAAAATTTTATTCAATTTGGGCGATTCTGATGACGGACGACACAAAGTTTTAACAGATATGATAAAACGAGTTCAGTTCAAAACTATGGTCATGCAATTTCACTATTTTGTCAATTGAAAGTGTCCTTCAAGATCGCCCTGACTTCCCGGTTGCAGGCGTTCCAGTATTCAAATGCGTGAAGAAGAAAACATGTTTGGTATTTAGCTTTTGAATTTCTATACAGCTGCTAAATGCACCCAGTGGTTCACTCCAAGATATACCTGCCAAGATGCCAAGAAGTTGACAGATAAAAGACTCTAATGAAAAACAAAAGACAAGCATTACTGTGTATTGACATCCCATCTTACATGATTACAAAGTATACCATTGAATCATACATCTATGAAGAATGCATTATTGGTTTAGCAGCATTGAGACTTATAACTTGCAGTGATGATTACAATCCGATGATCGCCAAGTTTATCAGCAGATTGTTAAAGTTCTATGATTTGCAGATAATGAAAATTAGACGTGAAGAAGAATTATTTTTTTTAAGGTTGATACAATGAGAAACAAGCAAACCCATGATTAAAACAGAGTATAAATCAAGAAGTAAAATATAAAGGGTACTTTGGGCATTATTTGGCACTATTAAACGAAAATGATTTTCTGGAAATAGGAAATTGTGTGTGTGTGTTTGTTTGTTTGTTTGTTTGTTTGTTTTTTTGAGAACTAATCTGAAAATTGTTATGACGTTACCATGCCTTAAAGGCATAATTTACCATTTGCAGATGAAACAAAAACCCAACATTAGTGCTTTAAAATAGATCTAAAATGTGAATTAGGGATAGAAACAACCACTGTAAAAATTTGAATCCGTATAATTGATGTTAAGTATTGTTAAGTACACAAAATGTGAACAATAGTTATAATAAGAATGCTTCCAGACTAAACCATATACAGTTATGGTTTATTGAGAAGCATGCTTATATCTCCCCATATTTTAGGCTTTATTGCAAAAATTTTATATGGTAGGATGTTTTGTGATACAACAGACCTACACATATGCATCAAATGTGATATCTTGAACATTTTTGAAATCACTGCTCCCAAAGGTAAACTAGACCTTTAATGGGGATGGCTAGTAACTGATCAGTGGGAATCAGTGAGAATTCTGGGGGATGATTGTTGTAATCCATGTGGGATTCATTCGAGAGTACATTATAAATTTATTGTTGTGTGAAAATTATTTGCTTCAGAATGGTCTCATATTCAAGTAATGTGCAGTTTAATGTTTCCAGGTCAGCATGCCTGTATACGGGGCGATTGTTAATAACGGCCCGTTTGCGATCGCCCCGTCACTGTACAGGCATGCTACAGGCATACAGTTCGGAGTTAGCTCACGGGCATATTGGTCCGAATGCCCTTTCTTTTTACTCAGTCGGTTAGGGGCACTTCACTCTTTTTAGAGCGACACAATGCGTAAGCTTTACCCAACAATTTATGTAATTCATTGATCCTATTCAAACAAAGAATGAACTTGCGTAGACCAGATGACCAGAATGACCCGTCAATTAACACTTGAGAAAGCGTCCATTTCATTATTTTGCATTGGATGTATCTCTTTTGCATTGATATTGCCACATACCACTTTTGCTGTCAGGTGGATGTGCTAGCAAGCAGAATTTACAAGGATTACATGAATGATCATGAATAATCATTACATCACAGATGCTTATCCAAGTGAATTTTAAAAACCAAGATGCCTGTTAGTACGAATGACCTTTCTTCTACTCATGCGCAAAGTGGAACTGCGAAACTGGCTTATTGCCCTAACATCATCGCTTGTCATCAAATTCGATTTAAATTCTTTTATCATATTAGGCGAGAAAACTCGTATTACATCGCAGAATGCGTTTCCCAACATAGCCTTGCAGTCATCAGTCGTACTTGTTGGGTTCTGCCATATTTCACATCTGCATAATTTCTTTTATATGAAACATGAAGTTGAGTATGTTCTCTCGACAATTTTGTATCATGTATCAAAATGATATAACCATATTAGGCCTCAATGCCTTTCCTAGACAAGCGCTTGCTTGCAGAGTTAAACGTAATTATGATTAACAAATCATGTAACGTAATCGTTGCCTCCTCATCATTCGGCCTTAGGCATAGGATAATGTGGTGTGCGGAGATCCCTAAATGCATTCCTCATTCGCCATTTTGTTCCCCACCCCACCCCATCCCACCCCCTCCATATTGCATTCAACTTTGCAATGCATTTCTTCGCCATGGTACATGGCATACATAGAACGACTCATTCTGCCCACCTAGCACGTTAATACGCCAAATTGTAGATCAGTCCTCTGCCTTTTCATCCAATTGTAACATAATCTTGTTTTTTTTTTCCTGTCATTCCCATGTTATATAGCCCTTTCCCGCATTGTTACTGTTTCGAAGCATTGCAATAAATCTCATTTCAGTTGTTTCCCTGTCACCTGTGTGCAACACATTGGTCATGTTTGTGTTCAAGCGAATACTGTTTTTTTTTTTATTCAATTCAAAATGATTTCATTTCCATATAAAATAATACAAAGTAATATATATAACGCTTACATGAGTACATACATCAAAACAACTTTCAATCACGTGATTTTTAAACAAAACATGAATACAAGTATCATAATGATATTAACGCTGGTTTGGATAAATAAACAAGTAAGCAATACAATCTCAATTTATAACTTTATATGGAAAAGAGGAATTCACAAGAAAAGCATAGCTTGTAAAATTTGTGACTTACTCTAGAAGGTGGTCGCCGACTCCGGCCAGAAAACAAACAAACAAATAAAAACAGTGACGGTGGGACAATTGCCAGCCAATCAGCGAAATTCCTATAAATTTTGATCCTCGAATAATTGCTGCCAGCATTTGCAAACACTTTGCCGATCGGTTGCCGAGTGCCAAGCAGATTTTGAGCGATCAAAAAAGCAAAAGAAAATCTGCTGTAAGTAAATTGAATTAAGGTGAGTTTATTTCTCGTATTGCAAAATAAAATGCATAGCATTTTTACAAAACAAAATCCTAATTTTCAAAATGCAATTCGAAACATAGAAACTGATTTAAAAAGTAGATGCAATAATGCTTTAATCATTAACAGGTGAATAACATAAGGTTATATAGGAAGAAATGGCAGAACCAAAGCTTTGAGTTAATGAATAAAAGTATGAAATATAACAGATCCAAAAAAGGCAGTGCTTGTAAGTGCCAGTCAGTTCCTGATAGTGAGTCGGCGACTGCTCGTAGAAATGTTGAAATGTGGTTGGCAAATGATCGCTTACTTGGATAATTGTATCAATTTGTCACGATCACTGCAGTGTCTGAGATAAGAGGTGATAACAAAAGATGCGGAAACAGGTAAGCATGATTCTCCGATTCGTGTCAATACAAGACCTGGGCCCTGTTGCAAAAAAAGTTAAAATCAAACATAAGTCAGAAGATCAAACACAAGTCGCTCAAATGCTCAATTCGGATCGGCTGACTCCTGATTTATTTTTAATTTTCTGACTAATGTTTGATTGCATCTTTTTTTTTTTTTATGCAGCAGGGTCCTGGGGTGTTTCACAAAGAATTGAAGTCGATCTTAAAAGTTAAGATCCACCCTGATATCCCGTGAGTATCTTCAATGTGGCTTCTGACTTCCAAATGAAAACGAGAAAATTTCGGAGACTTTTTCATGCCTATTTATCTAATATATCTATTTTATCTATATCTATCTAAACAGGGAAACCATGCAGTGAAATATCATAATTTTAAGTCAATCTTAAGTTTTGAGATCGATTTCAATTCTTTGTAAAACAACGACAGTGTTTTGCATTACATGTGTTTGAACCGATATATCATTTATATGAAAGATATTATTAATTCAGTAATCCATGATTCGTAAAATCACTGTAGTGCCGCGTCACTAAACTGATTGAACGTATTTTCATATTAAAGCAATGTAAGCTATTTGACATTTGGGCGGTGGAATGGAAATTGTGTTTCTTCCATGTTTCCGCATGGAAACACAAAATATAGTAAGGTTAGGATCACTTTACTTGGTTGGGATACGGTGAGGAGATGACAGTGAATCGCAGTGAGCACCAATCTGTAGAGTATTGGCATATGAACGCGAAAACTATGCAAATTATAAATTTAGTGTTTGTTTTAATCTGTATAATTCATCGATCAATTGGCACATGTTTGGCAATCGGTCTTTAATCGGTCGGTATAGCTGGTTGCAGATCAAAAATCTTCTTGTCAAGGGCCAGCATTTACTGACAACCGTCCTAAACGGGTTGACGAGCAATCGGTGGACAGTTTTATCCATCTTACCAGTACCAATCAAAGAGCAGGAAAAAATTGCCGAGCAGTTTGTCCGGCAATTGATGGTCAAAGGATGTTAACACAGCATCCAAAACCTTTAAAACAAATTGCGGATTGGCTGCCGAACACTGAAAACAATTTTGCAGACTTCAGAAAAATCTCTTTACAACGTCTGAGAACCCTCTGAATTTTAAAGATATTGTAGTTGAAAAATGTAATCCTGTTAGTTCATTCTTATTTAATGTCATTCATTTTCCTCTTTTTTGTATAAGTTTATCATACTATCTCATGTGAATAAACATTCACCACAATGTAATAAAAGAGTAATAATTATTTGCAAAAGTTATATTCTGGTCCCTTCTTATTTATTGTGCTTTCATGTAGTGTTGAAATAGACCCTGATCATTATTTCCTCCCTTTATTTGTTGAACAAAGTGACACATCTTATTGCATCAAAACATTTTCCCGTAAGATCCACCTGGGGAGAATAGCTGTTAAAGAGACTTCACCGCTTTTACGAAGTTATGAAGCCGTATACTAGTCCCCAAGACCTTAACTGTGTCGATAATCGAAATCCATATGTGTATATGATATATATATATATATATATATATATATACATATATAAATATATTTTCATGTATATATATGTGTGCGTTTGTGTGTGTTCGTTTGTGCATATTTTGTAGCTCACTCTAATACTCAGTACAATGAAGAGTAAATACGCACACAAGCCCGACAAAAACACATGCACAATGTTTGTTCTATTTATTTATATACATGCATATGTATTGTATATTATACGTCCACTGTACAGTACGTGAATTTGTGCAGTACTATTCACTTTCTTTGATGCAAATTTGCTTTCCGTGCAAGAAATTCTTCAAATGATTCATCCAAGGTTAGAATATATATATATATATATATATATATATATCAGGGCTCCACACTAACTTTTATTTTTGGTGGCCCAAAGGCAAACATCCGTCCTTTTTTGGTGGCCCGATGTGCGTTTTGGGGCCACCGGGCCACCGTTAGTGTCGAGCCCTGTATATATATATATATATATATATATATATATATATATATTTCAAAACGAGATTTATATATATATATATATATATATATATATATATATATACATTTCAAGTATAGTTGTGAGGGAGGAAGAAGGACTGCTGGCAGACGTTGCAGTAGTTCACTTTGCCTTTTGTTGCTCCCAAGCTTTCGACCCTTTTACAGGTCTTTTTCAAGGGCTTGGGACGTAAACAAAAAAGCAACCAATTCGCTAACACCTGAACAGAATAAGGCAAATACGAGACAAAATAAAAGAAAGCGAAAAGAAAACCAAAAATAAAAATAAACAGCAACATGGCATAAGGTGACATTCACTACAACAGAACAGCAATACTGTGACATACATTGGCATGCATGGCAGTGAAAGTAACAGGACAGTAGAAGCAGTATAGTATAAATAAACAATAGCAGCGGTTATGATTGCAATGAAATCATTCAAAATAATATAAACCAGCAAAATTAAATTGTTCGAACGGTATGAAATAAAACACACTGGTTACCTTGTTTAAGGCGTTAGGGGGTGTACGTGTGTGGTGTCTGTGGTATCTCCACAGACACATGAAGAACAATTGTTTATTTGAATAAGCTGAGAAAGAATCGAATGTGGATAAAGAAAATAACGAATGCCTTTGATTAAAATGACACTGTCGATCGGTGAATTACGATGTTAATGAATTAATTCGCGTGCTTCAAAATGAATTTCAGTGACTGGATATACAATTCTAAAGACTGATATCAAACGATAAAAGATAGTGTCTGAATTTGTATGCATTTAAATGAATTTGAGTGACAAGAATATGAAATTGAGAGGGAAACCTATGATATATCTAGTTTGTTACAATATTACTTTTCGTACAATATTGAAAACACGGTAATTACAAGATGACTTGAAGCGTAAGGAACACGTGCTTGGATAATTGCGATGGCGTCGTGGCCTCCCATTCAGTATTTGGTTGGCAGTATAAATTTATGATCGCAAGAGGGTAATTTTGGATTCTGTCCCCCCCCCCCCCAATTTTTCATCAAAAGTAAGTGCATGCCTACCGTCAGCAACATGGCTCAATCGCCAGTCATTCCATGAATTTCCCATTCGTAGCATACTCTTAACTTTAGAATCTCATAAATCTGTCAACGAAAATAAAGGACAAGCTACAAAATGCCTGCGCTGCTCATATTAACCCTATAAAGCCCAAGGGGGGGCACATTGTGCCCCCCTACCAGATTTTCGTTTGCCACTCCTTCGCCCTTTATCCGATTTCAACCAAATTTGGTGACTTTTCCTAAAATCTTATTACAAACATTTTGATATATAATTTAGCTATATTTGATGTTGCTGGTTGCCATGGCAACCATAAACCGACAACCATGTCAGTCAGATTTTGCATCTTTTTTCTGTTCCCATTTCATTTGACAGCATTACAGTGTATGAAATGGGTGTTTCTTGGCTGAAATTTGTTGAAGGAGCAAAATTCGAAGTAATTATGGTCCTGGAAAGTTTTTCTTATTATTTCCTTTGTTTTTATGTGACAAAGGCATAAAACAATAGATATAATAGAGATAATTGAAAACAATGATATTTTCTAAAGATTGCCCGTATATTTTGAGTTATTTTGATTCCTTCACCTGAGTTATGCCTCTGATATCATTAGTTTATCATATTATCAATTTGCAATCTCAAAATTCCAGTATTATGCAAATATGAAATGTCATAACTATACATGTACCCATCCCAAACATTTCATCTCAGGTCTCATTATGTATCACTATGTTGATATGAATAACGCCCCCATGTGGTGACCTTGAGAAATTTCAACCATAACAAATAATGAAATTCCACTTGCTTATCATTTGTGGCAAATATGAAAATGATTGGTCTATAATAAGACATATATAATGGGGATAAAGAAATTATACAGAAAAATCATGTTTTTAGCATATTTCCTATGTATTTCTTTATATTTTGGTAAATAGCGCCCTCCATGGGTGACCTTGTGAAAATTCAAATGTACGGTCATGTAGAGTATGAGTTACTTTACCCACGTGCCAAATATGACGATGATGCATCAAATAATAAAAAAAGTTATATAGGGGGGGCACAATGTGCCCCCCCTTGGGCCTGCGAGGGGTCAGAATAGCTTGGGCTTAATAGGGTTAAGGAAGGAGATAATCATTGAGCATAACGTGACACGTATACACAGAGGTTTTATGTTGATCTGCTTAAATGTATGCGTGTGCTTGCCTATATGTATGGCGATCTATCACGACCTATCACTCTATCACTCTACTCCCACTTCGTCTAATAGCCATTTAGTTTCAACCCACATGGTTTAATCCCGATTCGTCTACAACCAGTTCGTCTAATGACCATTTAGTCCAGCCTCATTACCAATTGGTCTACTTCCAGATGGGCTATGCCCATTTCGTCTAATACCCACAGTTTATTACACAAAATGGAAAAAAATCCAAGGAGTCAAAGTTGTAATTAGAACATCTGGTCATTTATTTAGACGAAATGATAATTAACGAAACTGGACATTTAATAGACCAAGTGAGGGTTGGACCAAATGAGACATGTAGCCGTAGAGGTGTTACATGAATTGGGATAAACCATATATATACTGGTGTTGTTGTTTTTTTTTCTCTCTATATATATGACGGTTCCATCATAATACCTCAAGGGAACGCTATGGTTTACATCACTGTGTCAGTCACCACATTACGTAACCTTTTTGAGGAAGAGCATGAAGAGTGCGTTGGCTGCAGGAATTCACGAGAATGTATTGGAATTCTCCGTCAATGCCAGTCTAACTCCTTTTCTCATGCGATTAAGCTATCAAACTCAACAATAGTCATGATATTTCATCTCACTTCCTCAACTGACATGATCAGGGTTTGACGAAATTGATTGCAAGAATTATTTTTTTTTTTTCATCAAAAACGGATATCTATCATGGAAATATGTTAACTTCGTGAGTCATAAATTTCGACCAATAACTGACTCCATCCGGAGTGATATTCGCCATCGCAAAGAGAAGAAGAGGGAAGAGAGTTATTTCGGTAAACAAACTTAACGAACCAACCCGTATGTTTTGATCAATGAAAATTCAAAGAAAAAAAAACTTTACCATGTTTACGAGAGCTCTGCTATAGCGCATTCCTGTATATTAGATTTAGTTTAATTTGATTCCAACCTGGATAAACTGAGAACTGGGTGAAAGAGGCATTAGAAAGAGAGATGTTAAATTGCACTACGAACTCAATTCAGAGCTACAATTGATCGGGCGTCAGCGGCAACGAAGTCGTGGCTGGATGGGGTGCACATCAGTAAGAACGTGTCATGCTTGCAGCGGTAATCACCCAAATATACCGATGAAAAGGGAAGAAAAAGGCGAAAATGAGCAGAATGAATGAGAAGCAATGACTAGTGATTGCTGAAACAAATGGAAGGAGGTGAAAAGAAAAAAAAAAAGACGCAACGAATTTAATCAATTTACTAAACCTGGATTCATGAGAAGTCATTAACCTGCGTTTTTACTTTTTACTTAAAGTAGATTGTTGCGGAATCTAGATAAAACGTCACAAGCTCATTTTGGTCAAGTGGATATGTCTCATTTCCGACTTGCCCCTTTAAACTATACACTGATAATTCGTCTTCCTCAGAGTCGACCCTGAGGAAGACGAATGTATTCGTCGAAAAATTTGGTCTGAATAAATAGCACTGTTGGACTGTCAAAATACATTACCACTCTACTTCGTCATCTTTTCTATATATATATATATAGTCATCTTTTCTATATATATATATATATATATATATATATATATATAGGCGTAAGAAATAACATTCCACCGATTCAGACGTATACCTTCTTCTTTCTTCTTCTTTCTCTCTCCTTTAACAACCGTTGATATAATACAGTACTAGTAGTTCGAGCGTTCGGCCCCAGGCCTTCATCACGATATACAATGAAAGCCTAGGGCTTAAAGCTCGAACTAATTAAAGGAGATAGAAGGGACAAGCTATACGTCTGTGGATTATCATTTCTTTACGCCTTTTCAGTACAATGCTTCCACCACCTAGGAGTTGCCAAGGAGGTTAAGGAGATGAAGTCACAACAATCTTATTCCCTTTGATCCCATACCGCCACTCAAAAATATTTGAAGTATGTGCCAAACTCAACCTGCCTTACGGGAAGACAATGGATTCATGTGTCATTGCAAATTAAATAACCAGTCACTCTCTCGAGGGAAGATAATGTTTTTTATGATGGTAATTACATTTCGCCGTCTCATAACTCTTATAAAATACATGAGCGATACCTACTGGTATACAGGCACAAGGATGCGCGAATGGAAATTGAGCCAAAAAAAAAAATATATATATATATATTGTGAAATGAAAACCAAAATTACTCGACTTTTCATTTCTTTACATTAAACCGACATAATTATAAATGAATAAAGAGCTACATTTGAAGAAGTATACCACATCAGTTTCATTTGTCGGCAGTGATCGGAAAATAATAATATCGGCTTTTCAGTGAGGGTGCATGCAATTCCAATACTTTCACTACGTACAGCTCAAATTTACGCGTTTGCATGCATTTCTGGACGGAATCTACTTTTGTTCCATTATGCTTTATCATTAAAAAATCCATTCATCTAAAAGGTAAACAAGCAAAATGTAGCTGATATCATGTTTGAGCGTAAATTTAATCTTTTAGCAATGTTTAGATTGCTCAGAAAGACGGCGGCATCGAAACCCTATCATCAAAGTCCTAAATAAACCTGTGAATATTCTTTTGTGCATCCACAGAAAACAGACAGCCGTTTGAATTATTCTATTACAGCCAGTTATAGTTGTTAGTACAATGAGATGATTAGAGATGAAATAATTAATGGGAAAAAGTTGGGACTGCATGTCAATGATTATCTTGAGTTTGTCTATACGTCGAAATGATCACTTGCTTCTTTTAAACGATTAATAAACAACATTTTTAATTGAAGCCAAAAGTGCCTTGCAGATAAAATAGATATTGACCTCCAGGAAGGAAGTTCTAGATTCATTTCATTCGTCATGTTTGTTGAACATTGCATATTGGCTGTCACTGTAAATCATGATTCTGACCGGGGAAAAATCTAGGCACGTGATATCTGCTTTTTCGAGGGAGAGCAAGTCAGAGCCATACTTGATTAACACCAGGTGATGTGTGACTGTCTACACACTTAGACGTGTCAAGATTATTATTTTATCCCAATCGATTTTGCCTGGGAGATCGACCTTTCCAACTTGATTGGAGATGTTGCGGAGCCTCGCTGGGAGAGAAGAGGGTCAGTTTTCAAGTTGTGAAGAGGATAAGGGTGGGGGGACTATGTCAATACAGCTGCACTTAAGTCGTTCCTTTGCAAATTTAGCCTCCTGTCAAGGCCTCCTGGCTGAGATTTATACACTAGTATGACATTTTGATGCGGCTTTGGGCGAGACTAGACAAGAGGACAAATCGCTGGGGAACAATATTGAGTTCGCAAGGAAGTGGCTTCCGCCGACGCCACTGGCTCGCCCATGTCTCCATGCAGTTTTGTAGATCTGCTGACACTTTACCACTCAGCTTATCACCATCCAAAGCTTTTCTCGGCAAGATTCATTCGCGATGTGAAATACAAACCCAAGCCAAGGCGGCTAATCAAAAGGCTAGATCCACCTGGTACCCCCCAAGTAGATCAATTTGTATGTAATTAACTGGATCTCAAACTCTGCGCCATGCTAATAAAGTAAGTGCAACCATGGTAGCTCCATGGTGCAACCAAAGGCAGGCTAAGATGCATTATGGCACGTTGTGGTGTAAAGTCGTTTGGCAGAACTCACATCATTTACATAATGATTGTCTGACAAAGTTTTTTTTTTCTTTTAAAGTCTCATTAAATGAACATTACTATTATGTTAGAATCGCCAGATGCCTATAAACAACGGTCTCCCATCGTGAGAATGTCTAATTACACGAAATGATTGGAAATGACGCGACTAGCCATGCATCCTTTATTGACAGTATAGGGTGAAATGCATATCCCCCTAGAGCAGGGCATCCGACCCAAGATATTTGAGAGCAATACTCGCAAGTCGGGAAGTGGCCTTAGAGAAAGGTGAAATCCTCAGTTTGAAGACTTCTTTACTGGTGATATGATAGCACCGAGCACTGCAAACGAGTCGAGTTCTAGCCACGGGCAAATATATAATTCAACTCTCTCAGTTAATGGCGGATGCACGCGCTCATCGAGTTGTACTTCCTTTCCACTGCTCAACATTCGGTGCACATTCGGCGCCACATATCTAGCGGGTCATACCATGTTACCTCAGAAAGCTAATTGAAATACCTCCAGTGCTTCGTTTGAGGTGTAAACTCTTTAACTCTTGCAATTACCATTTCGGAGGAACATGAAAGCTTTTTACTCCAGAAATCCCCGGAATTATTCAGATAAAATTTTTATCTTGACTCTCGATACTACAAAACTCTGTAACCCCTAGAATGTTTGGAAAATGTTTTTTTTTTTTTTTTTACAATTTCTCGATTTTATTTACTTATTCATTTCAACTGCACTCTGGGAGACCTCCTCACTGCAAAATCATAGTGATCAGAAAGTTTCCTCCGGTGATATTATGCTTAAAGAGCTTAAGATGCTTAAAGATGTTGATCCAATTAGAAAAGACAAGAAATTTTAATGTAGAGATTTAAAAACAATAACAAAAGTTACAACGATTAACAACAGGATGAAGCTAAACAAAGAACAAATAAAAAAGAAAGATTGCAAATAATGACAAATTTACACCACAGACAGCAACGCCCCGTGACCCTATGATGTAGGATCCTATAATCTTCCTTTACATACGAAGAAATGCATCTGGAGGTCGTATTTTAATCTTACATTGTCCTACATCCAATAGACCTATATCTTCTCACTTATTATTCTTCCAGCCAAAATTAGGAGCACACGAGGAAAAGACAAACATCATGTTTCTACACTGTTTTAGTGCCAATCGTTTTCGCTATCGATTGTCAGTAGCATTCATCGATTGATCACTTTAAAAGAAAACTGTATTGACATTTTCTAATTGTCTGATAATTCTAATCTACATTTTTTGATGCCTACTACTGGCAAGAGTGGATTGTAAAACCCAGGATAAGCCTGTAATGATTTTTTGAAAAAAAAATGAAAAGGAGCAAGCCATGGAACGATCCACACAATTTGGCCTACGTCACAGGTGCTCTTGGTTTGACAATGGTTTGACAATGGTTTGACAATGGTTTTTTTTTATTTTCTTATGTCACCCAACGTCAGGGTATTGAAGAAAATTAAAAGTAAACACCGTAACAGATAAAATCAGTTAATTAATACATTAATACATTGTAAATTACATATATATACAGAAAATTGCATATTTACAAAATATACAAAATATACAGAATGGTGCAGGACCCAGAAGAGAGAAAGAGAGAGAGAGAGAGAAGGAAAGAGAGAAGGAAGACAAACAAAACAGTTAAAAAAAAAGCAGGGCAACAATAAAGCAGATAAAAGCAATTTCAATAATATAAAACAAAACATTGTAAAAAGCTATATTTACATGAAAAAAATACAAATAATGATATTAATAATTATTATTTCTTATGGAGCTTCATTATTTCCTTACAAAATTTAGCTAAATTTATCAACTCACTACGATTTTGGGAATTAAATAACTGAGACATCTTTAAAGTGTTTGGTCTTATTCTATAATAGGATTTAATGAATTTATTCCTGGCATTATTCAATGTATGACACTCAAATAAATAGTGAAATTCATCCCCTAGTCTATTAGAATTACATAAATTACACAATCGATCACAATGTTCAATACCAGCATACCTACCCGTTACAACTGGCAATCTGTGGTTGGCACAGCGAAATTTGGAAAGAAGTTGTCTGAAAATGTAAGGGATTTTTAACAAATATGGATCTAAGCATAAATTCGTTTTATAGATTCTGTAATTCGTACAACATGAACTGTTACTTATCTTAGACTGCCAATTCTGTACAAATTCGTCTCTTAATCTAAGTTTTATCGAACACCTAAACCACGAAGAACTCACGTTTTCAAAGTTATTCCTAACAAAAGACATTCCTAACTCATTTAGTGTATCATAAACTTTCAACAACCATGGTGATGAATATATCTTATGATTATGCAAAAGTGATATGATATTACATACAATAGATGAATATTTTCTTTCTTTTCCTGTAATAATCTTTAACCAAAAATTAAGCATTCTTTCTTTAACAGTACAGGCTATTTCAAGCCTTCCTAGTTCTCCCAGAGCCATGCTATTCATAGTATTTTTTGTTAGTCTCAGTAAATGTTTGCAGTATTGATAATGTAGACTCTCTATGAGTGCTAAATTGTCATATCCCCAAACTTCACTACCATAAATAAGAATGGGTACAACAAGCCGGTCAAACAATTCTAATTGGATATCTATTGGAAGCCGCATCTTTCGAGACTTAACCATTAGACTATACATTGCTCGTTTCGCTTTATCAACTTGTTTAGTTTGGGCCTTTTTAAAATCATTTTTATAATTAAACACCACTCCAAGTAAGTATACTCATCTACAACCTCTAAAACATTCTCATTAAACATAAAGGGCTTGAATTTTCTAACTTTTCCTCTTGAGAAAATCATTACTTTTGTTTTACTGACATTAACTTGTAGTAACCATAATTTGCAGTAATCACTTACAGCATTGAGTGCAGATTGTAATTCGTTCTCACTAGTAGCTAGGATTAAAGTATCATCAGCATACATCAATGAGAAGAGTCTTAGAAATACATCTATTCCTTTATCATGTAATACGGTCAACAAATCATTAGGCAAAAAATCAACACCATTATATGCGGAACTTACATAATCTTGAAAATCATTTATATACAATGCAAATAGCAAAGGAGATAGATTTTCACCTTGCCTCACTCCAATATTACAATTAAAAAAGTCAGAACGCTGTGAATCGTTGACAACACATGACTTTAGATTTTTATACATATTTCGGATTACATCAAAAACTTTTCCCTGTATGTTACATCTAGCAACTTTGTTCCATAGCAATGTTCTATCGACAGAGTCAAAAGCTTTCTTATAATCTATAAACGCGCAATATAATCTTTTTCTCTGTGATAAATACAAGTCAATAATTGAATGCAACACAAATATATGATCAACAGTTGAATAAGTCTCTCTGAATCCTGCTTGTTCTTCCCCAATGGCATGATTATCATCGAGAAAATCTGTCAATCTATCATTAATTATTGAAGTAAATAATTTGCCAATGCAACTTAATAAAGATATGCCACGATAATTATCAGGGTCATTAACAGAACCTTTATTTTTGTAGATAGGGCGTATCATACCAATCGTCCAATCCGTTGGAATTATTCCGCTATCTAAAACTAAATTAAATAATTTGGTTATTACATTCACTAGGGACGCATTGCTGTTTTTTAAAAATTCATTTAATATCAAATCAAAACCAGGTGCCTTATTATTTTTCAATTGCTTTATATGAGCAGTCACCTCTTCTTCAGATATTCGGTCATTATAATCATGTTCAATATGCATGGTAAGAGGGATATGTGCTGTATTACAAGTATTTGCAAAACTCGTCGGTGTTGATCTCAGCATACCATCATTAATATCATTTAAACTCTTAAAATGTTTCTGGAAAGTTCCAATGTCAATTGAACACTTCTCTGATTTCGTTTTTCTGGAGGGATTTAGTATATTCCAATACTCCTTTGGATTTTCAGACTTCAACGTACGTAATTTTTCATGAGTGTCCTTAAAGAACGTGTATTGTGCTTTCCTCAAGGTTTTCTTGTATAATCTTCTGAAATTTTCAAACTCCTCCATTACATCACGATTGACTCCATTACGTTTACATTTCTTTTTCAATTTGATAAATATTTTCCTAAGTTTCTTACAGTTTCCATCAAACCATGGTTTATTATCTGAAGATTTTGCTGAATTACCCTTAGCCTTTGTTACAGACCTTCTAACCATATTTGTGTTTGAAGCTGCCGTAAAGTATATAGATTGTAATGAAACGAACAAATCATCTATCACGGTTTGATTGACATTACTCAATTCAGCAGAGTCCATTCTCGCGGAGATGTCATCTATTACGATGCTCTCGTTAATTTCACTTCTGAAATCAGAACATTTTGCCTGATCCCACACAATCTTTGTCGACCCTTGGACTGCATTACACTCTCCATGTGTACATGTAGTTTCATCATTAATTTCATCGAAATCAAAATCAAAGTAAACATGTAGTGCTTTATGCTTATCAGATAGTGTATCATCAAAACAGTCCACTTCAAACTTCTTTACAGTGTCAAACGAATCACTAGATATCAAGCAATAATCTATAGTACTTGAATTATCAAAGGTATACACACCTGATTCGTCACCAAAGCGCCCATTTAAAATTGATAAATTGAACGCTCTACATAATTCTAACAACTTTCTTCCATTCAAATTGACTTGAGAATCCACATTCCGCCTAACAGGTAATGTACCAACAGTTGGAGTTTCTGATCTTTGCGTAAAATCAGTATTGATACCGCCATAACCTTCATCTACGAAATCATCCATATTACCAGTTCTAGCATTAAAATCTCCAATTAAACACACAGGATGCTCAAATTTACCCTTGATATCAACAATAGAGGATGCAACATCTTCAAACATATCCGATTCATAGTACTTCGATTTTTCATGGGGTATGTAAACTGCTCCTAAAATAAGAGACACTTTAGAAGAAATCACTACTTTGACCCATAAAACATATTTTGAGTTTGAATCAGTTAATATTTGTACGTCGTAATTTTCCTTCGCAACAATACACAATCCATGGATTCCCCCATGCCGTAGTTTCCTATCATTATTCTCTTTGCTATACACTTTATATCCACATGGAATTAACTCTTCATCAACACAGTCCGTTTTAGTTTCACTAAAACAAGCAATGTCAAAATCTTTAATACATTCTGGTAAAATACCAAGTTCAAGTTTCGAATGCAGCCCGCACACATTTATGCTCAAAATATTTAGTTGGGTCCTACAAAATTGATTAGTTAGTGAATTGAACCTACGTTTTTGCTCCACAATGTCACCTCCGCATTCCTAGTAGCCGATGACGTCCTTGATCTTATCAGGCTTCCATCCCAGCTTGCTCAACTGGTCAGGAGTGTCGATGGTCACTTTCTCTTCTTTACCGTGGTGGCTGAACAACGCATGGATTCTGCCATCGATCGTCCACGCAGTCTTCACGCCCGGGTCTCCTTTCACAGCGCGTAAGATGCGACTGCGCAGAGGAGTTAGATCCTCCTCCACGTAAACGGCCTTCCGTGTCTCCTTCTTTCTTAATTCCTTCTAGCTTCTTTCTCATAATCTCCTGTTTTGTCTCCCTTCTGACAACTCCGAAATTAGCAAGACGAACTACATAATGCTAATTTACTGATGAAATCTCACACGAAGTACTGCAAAAGCTGTTATTTAGTAATTGCAATATGGAGCTATAATAAACATGTTAAACAATATCTATTAATCTTTAAAAGCAATCTCTTCAACAGCTTTTTATTTAGATAAAACTTGTGGGGAAATTCCAGATATGCAAAATGAAATTGGCATCGTTATCCGAACGTGCTGCCCATAGAAAACTGTGTGTAAGTAACGTTACGCATTAATGATCCGATCATTACATGATCGAGATGGTTTGCCAGTTCAAACTATCTAACGTAGATGAGGGCTGAGTGAATCTAAATCCAAATTTAGATAGACTCTCTTCAACGGCACGCACGATTTACGCTTAGTGAGATGAAAACGGTACCCAGTACACATAGACTCTGAAATACTAGAACTAGGACTAGGACTACTGAGCAGTCAAGGCGTAGGTTCTACGTGGCAGTCCAAGTTTTGATGAGTAGGCCCTACACTCACTCACCGTCGACATTGCAGCTGTACATAGGCCCTATGTGCACAGCGCTAATAAGGCACAGCGTAACGTTACATACCCCTGCTGCCAGAACTTGAAGAAAGTCCAGACGAAAGTCCAGACTCCAGATCTAGATCTGGACCCTTGTCCTGCAGGCACTGTTGTTCCTGTGCTGGATTTTTCAGGTAAGGTATCTGCTTTATGGATTTCCGATGTTTTGTAGTCGAGATAAATCTCATAGTGGTGTTATTTACACCAAGGACTAATGTTAGATCTCAAGTGTCACCAAAATGCTACAAGAACTTGATTGGACCACTCTGGAACAGCGCAGAGAAAATGACAGGCTAATTATGATGTACAAAATACACAATAATCTCACTCCTCTTTCAGCACAGGACTATATTATCAAACAGGCTACTCAGTTAACGAGAGCCTCGCAACCACACTCCTATCAGGTACCATATTCGAGAACTGAATCGCATCGCCATTCGTTCTTCCCAAGAACTGTAAGGAACTGGAATTCCCTGTCGTCAGACATTGTTTCTGCGCCATCTGTGGGATCATTTCGAAACCGTCTAACGGTTGATCACAGTGGCTAGTTGTTTTCGTCAAATTTTCTATGTGGTTGTAAATATCTGTAAATAAATTGTATTATAATGTAAATAGCACCAGTCTGCAAGAATCTTCAGGCTATTGAAGGAGGCAGACTTAACCAGAAGAAGAAGAAGAAGAACAGTTTGTTTCAGTAGGCCTACTAGGACCCATATCTCGGAAGAGTGGCCTGACCACGTAGATTCTAACACAGTGTCGCCGCTCCGCGATCCCAGCGCTGGTGTAGGTATAGTGCTAGCGTACTTCCGTATCCATGTAGATATCTCAAAATTCACCTTGCCAAATGGCACCAAACTCACAGGAAATACTTTATGATTCATAACCAACAGCCCACGTTAATTGGAAACAAATCACATGTCGGGAAGCGTAAGTGTAGATGTCGACTTTCCTGTCGGCGTCGCTAAAAATAATCTGTTCTACGACTAACACGAGTGATTGCGGCCAGGCCCTAACTACCTGCTGCGCACGCACAGACTGAAGTTAGCCATTTAATATCATGAGACAAATCTTTCAAGTAGTCGGGAGCAATAAATAAATTTACAAATTATTTGTGGTAAGTTGAATGAAAAATGTAGTTCCTATATCACACAAGTCGCAAAAATCATTACACTTTTGAGTTTAGTTCTCGCGTAAATTCCCCGTTCGCACAGTACTAGTCGGCTAACTTCAGTTCTAGATTGTGCATCTTGCGTTCGCCAAGATCTCTCGCGAAGAGTGATTTTTTTTTTTAGAGTGACGACTTGAAAGTCGACGTCAATATTGATACTTCTCGATTACTGATTTCGTTAAAATATAAGAGAATACTTTGAAATATGCCATGAAGTATATCCTGTAATTTTGGTGCGATTTGGTTGATTGAAATTTGAGATATCTACATGGATAGAACAGAACACAAGCGCCGCCTGCTAGCTAAATTAGGCCTAAGCGTCGTCTGCTACTCGATACGAATTAACGCACGCGTATGCGAGCACTTGTAATCAGTATTTAGTGAGAGCCCCTGTCGTGAAATAAAAACTGAACTGAACTGAACTGAACTGAACATCATAACATCCGGGCTCGTCAGCTCATTAGCGTAATTCTCACCTAAAAAGTTCCATTTTTAACATTAAATTACGGACTTAATCGTTATGAAATTTTGATTCTGTTTGCATAACAACATATAAAAAAAAAAGAAATAAAAAACCGGTACAATGACCTTTTAAGTGTCGGGTGGAACTGGGCTTTTCTCCCTCATTGTTTTGTGTTTGTATTTTGATGATCGAAAGTTACCTGACCTCGTTTATAACAGCAATTGTGAGCGCCACTCTATATACCATTTAATAATCAGCCATCATCATCAATTTCTATAATAGTGTTGAACTTGGGAGTTTGACTTCCCCCTAGGGAAATGCATCCATTCTTTGATAGTGCTGACACCACGAAACCACGAAGGATGGATAGGTGCTGCCTGGAGAGTTAAGGCGCGTTAAGTTTAAAAATTCATTACTTTCACGCAGTATGCGCGAATCGCAGATCTTGCGGTGATCGTTAATGTAAAATGTAAATCCACGAGGGAGCTAAAACGGCAACTCCGTCATGTGCTGAAGAATGAGGAAGAGGAAACAAGGGGGGGGGGGAGAAGAGATAAAATTCTGGTGTTTTGACGTTCAATAAACCCTTTGTAGTATTCAAGCTCATTTTGCCAAGGAGCACAAGAGGTAAATCATAACAGTTTTAAAACAAGATGATGTTATAACATCGACATTAAAGACAAAAATCAATACAAAGGTGATAAAGATGATGTGTTGTTACTGCTTAGATATTCTTCTGACCTCCGAACAAGTTTTCACTACGTTTTTTTTAATGAAAATTCGTAAGAATATTTTGTATCTTCTTCATTGAACTGTACTGTCATAAGGAGGTACAGCTTGTTCGCCTTACCAAATTACGATTTGAATGAATAAAAAACACAATGTCATTCCTTCTTTTCGTGGTCACTATACGGTCATGATTTCAACCGCAACTCAGTTTTCCTGAAAACTTATGAGACTTGCTAATTGCTGCCTAAATTGAAAGTTTCACCTATTATTCAAAGGGGGTCCTAGAGTTAACATAAAACAACGCTCCCCGTGCAATTTTCTCGTTTCTCTTGCCACTTCAGGTAGTCAAGCAAATAAAAATGAAAGAAAGAAGGCTCCCCCATGTATTTTTTCCGTTTCTGTTTGTTTGTTGGTTTCTTTGTGGGTTTTTTTTTTAAATCTCGTTTGTTTTTGTTTTTGTTTTTGTTTTTGTTTTTGTTTTTGGCTGCAGCTGCTGCTGCTGCTGCTCCTACCGCCAAACGGGGGGGGGGGGGGGGGGGGGTTCACGAAACCCCTGAACCCCCACCCCCACCCCACCCCATAGTTACGGGCCTGGTGTCGGACATGCAGGGCGTGATCCGATGAGAGAAGATCGATGAGGATCATGAGCGACTTATTGTCAGACGCTGATCTTATAGTTGGCTAGCACAGGTCAGATTCGTCAGACTGTGATCCGATGCACTTCGCTAGATGGCCGGAAGCCACAGACTTTTACTTCCGACGAGCGACCGATGAGAAAAAAAAAAAAATGTTGAATGGGGATATTGTACCCACACACTGTGGTCCGATATTACGCAAGTCGCCCTCTCCGCCCAGACGTACGTACATTGTAAAGCCATGACACTTCGCCGCAGGCAGTGTAGAGTGAGTCATAAACCCGTTAGGCTGCGTTCACATAGAAGTATACTATTCGGGTATTCGGGCTCGTTTTTCGAGGGCACGCGAATAGCTTGAATGGAACGATAGGATTTCCTCACACCGGTTCACATAGGAGGGCACTATTCGAAAGTACCGAATAGCTGCGAAAAGTATAGCAAAGTGGGAATCGAACTTGTTCGATTTTCTTGCAGCGTATACTGTCTCTCGTTTATGAAATAATGACAATTTTGGTCTGGATTTGCCCTTTAGCAAAAGCAAGCATGTAGACTGACATTCTGATGCAGTTTAGAAATTGTTAATAAGATTTGCTAGGATGTAGGGGGAAGAAATCCTCACTGCATGGGGTGGTGAGTTGACGGTGCGGGTGATGGTGTATTCGGGGCCCGAATAGCCAATAGCGAATAGCGAATACCGAATACCGAATACCGAATACCGAATACTTCTATGTGAACGCAGCCTAACGCAACGCGGGTGAACAGTAGTAGGCTGCCACGAGCAATGTCACTATCCTTGGGATGCCAGAAGACTGTGCTGGACGTCAGGCTAGACACATTACATGCGACTACATTACATGCGACTCCGTGAAGTGGCTCTTGCTTGGACACCACGAGAACAACATTTACTTAGCATAGAAAATTATTTCCTCCTTTGTGTTATGTTGCACATGCAGGTCTGTCGCACTCGCTAGGCACTGAGGGATCCAGGGATTGTAAACGCTACACGCAACGCAAGGTAAGTTCACATCAAAGTGTATCTCTCCAGGGAGGTGGTCTCGCCTCCCTAATCTCTCGTAGGTGCAGGTGCATAGTGTAGTGTGATTCACACTGCACTGCAGTGTCACCAGGGAGGTGTTACAGAGATGGAGTGGCAACTCTTCGTAATTCATGCAAACACATGCTGGTAATCATGTAACTATACACAGCCCAGTCGCCGCTGTACATTCGCGTAGCGTATTAACAGCGTCTGGTCGGGCTAGTAATCATGTAGAAATGCACAGGCACCATTGCACACCTACCATTTCCTTCCTTAATTTGTCAATGAAAACTTCTTGCGGCTATCAGAAATGTCAAGATGGACCATATCTGACGGTTTCATGAAATTTCATAGTCAATTACAGAAGAAAAGTAGCTAATTTTGACTCGAAAGTACGCCGATCGACGACTGTCTCAGCGTAGCATGATGGATGATCGATTTATGTGGAAGATCGATATAACGAGAATAATCGATCGTTGTAGTCTGTAATACAGCCGCTTGTTTGGTGTTTAACCACAATAATTACGTCGGCTCGACTGTATAATGTGGAAAAAAGAAAGTGATCTTGATGCGTCTGTTTTTTATCGTTTTAGTTAATTTTCTCCTGCATGTGACTGTATATCTATCAACATTTTTCACTGACTAAATGATGGACGGATAATATGTGTACAAAACAGTAAAAGATATATGAAAAAATGGGAATTATCCATCATGAATATTGCACAAAAAAAAAATGGATTTTTACTACAAAACAAAAGCAAATACTGGGTTGCTGTTTTTGTATACATAATAAAAAAATGAAATGGAAAAATAGATACTATCATAAAAACAATTACTTTCTACTGTAAGTTGAACTTATCAATCGAAAACATATTACCATTTCAATTTCAATATTCTGTTTCTTTTTAGGTAAAATGAGCACTTTATGAGAAGTCCAGAATATTAATACATGATTGTATAACATACACTTTTTGTAATACTATTCTCATTAATTTATTAAATTAGGCCTATGAATTATGAAAATTACTAGAAACAAATCCCCTTTGAATTCAACTTCCTTCTCATCTTCTTTTCTCTCTCTTTCTCTCTCTCCCTAACAGCCCAACCTTTTTCTTCCACTTTTCCTTCAACCATATTCTATTCCCTTCAATACTATTCAAATTAGATAATTTAATCTAAATTATTATCAACTTTTTTCATGATAAAATCAATACTTGCCACAATTTTTAAAGAAAGGATCGATGTCTTAATCCTGGTTCAGCCTGGTATGAATAATCGTATCAATAATTTGAATAGTGGTAGAATCATGATAGTGGCAATGAAAACAAAGAACTATCACAATAGCTCACTTGAGCCTTCGACCAGGGAGGTGGTTCCACGCCTCCCTGCTTCGACTCGGGTGAGCTAACAATAAGAAAAAAAAAAATAAGAAAAAGAAAGTAGGGCCTTGGGGCTACACGTATTGCACGAGTCGAGTTCGATATTGTTAGTAAGCGGCTAATTAGAGACTACCAGAATCGATTATAATCGTTGACATCGTTCTATGCGAAATCGGTGCACTTGTTACGTCGGAGACTAGATGTTCGCGACCGATGTACTTTTCAACTCTAATTTCTCATTTTTCTTACCTTTTCGGCTTTCTAATTCCATGAAAACTCTCTGATGTGGTTCAATTTAGCATCTCCAATAGCTGCACAAAATTTGATTGACAAACAGCGAAGCGAACGGTAGGTGTGCATTTCTACATGATTACCCACATGGTTGGGTTCAAGGCGTTACAATGGGATGTCTAGCATTCCATTACGCTTTGAAGTCACGCTCGGCACCGCTCTGGTTTGCAAGACGAAGTTCGGAGACGAAGAACGCATTTCACCTTTCGTTGAATTACAAGCTTTATTTCACCGCAAAATTTTAAATGAAATACTCGAATTGATTTAGAATAGTTTAGGAAAGAATTCAATATTATTAACATGTATTTCTAGTTTCTTCGTAATTCGCAAATCGAAAGGAAATGAAAATTAGGCCCTCATAAAAACTTAATTTTTTTTTTCTATAATGCGCACATTTCCGCATGTTAATTTTCTATCTGTTAATAAGGGGATATTTTGATCTTTCAAATAAAGTACTCGGTTAAAGCGTGTTCCAGCGTGTTTGTAAACTATTTGCTGTTAAAATTGTGAGTTTTACACTGCATTTTGATTCGCTGCTCCAATTCAAGGTACATTAATTCATTGTTGCCATCACATTGAAAGAGAGAGCGAATTGCAGTAGGAGCAAATATTTCTAGATGTGAGAGCGCTAGTCCCGATTATTGATGCTCTCTTTTGTCAAAGCACATGGGTAACATCTGTACATAGTTGAACGCATAACTTCTCGGCGGTGCCGCGCATGACTTCAAAGGAGAGCTTTAGTTGCCTCTCCTTCTCTAGCACCTCCCTGGTGTCACAGAGGCCTCTCACTACTCCACAAAGCTCATGACAATCACTCATTACACACGGACTATCACCGCTGCAGTGAGAATAAAATCAGTATGTTGTGCGATTCTAGCACGTGTACCCTATACACGTCGATACACTGTTATTGCTGCAGACGCATAGTTATACATATTGTAGTAAGTTGCCATTATGGCCGTCTAAGGCTGCGTTTATCAACTTTCCCCAGTTTAAACGACTTTCGAAAGCCCTTTCCATAGGCCTTTCCATAGGCCTTTCCATAGCCCTTTCATGCCTTTCGAAAGCCCTTTCCATAGCCCTTTCGAAAGCCCTGTCCACTCCCTGTGCTATTAATGTGCCGTTTGTTTTCGTCGGCTGCGTTTATCAACTTTCCATAGCCCTTTCCATAGCCCTTTCCATAGCCCTTTCGAGAGCCCTTTCCAAAGCCTTGACTGCCTGTACTATTAATGTGCCGCTTGTTTTCTAAGAAGGGACGGCGAAAAGCAATTACCATCATAAAGACATATCTTCCTTTGAGAGTGACGAGTCATGATGCAATGCCACATGAATCAATTGTCTGCCTATCTGTGAGGCAGCTCCAGTCTAGCACATACTTCAAATATTTCTGAGTGGCGGCATGAGACATGGGATCAAAAGGAATGAGACTGTTGTTACTCTATTTCTCAAACCTTGTTGGTGAGAGAAACACCTCCTTGTTCCAAGCATATTATATGCGTGCATTACACACAGCTGTATGAATACACCTGTGTTAATTGTACACGTACTCGTGTGCACTTTACGTGGCGCTCGTCTTTTCAGAAACGCATGGTTGCGTAACCGCAGTTAGGGCGACCTAAAGGGCTTTCAAAACAGCTTTGCGTTTATCAACGGCTGCGTTTATCAACTTTCCCCTGTTTAAACGGCTTTCGATAGCCCTTTCGATAGCCCTTTCGAAAGCCCTTTCCGTAGCCCTTTCGAGAGCCCTTTCCAAAGCCCTGACTGCCTGTACTATTAATGTGCCGCTTGTTTTCTAAGAAGGGACGGCGAAAAGCAATTACCATAATAAAGACATATCTTCCTTTGAGAGTGACGAGTCATGATGCAATGCCACATGAATCAATGTTGTCTTCCTATCTGTGAGGCAGCTCCAGTTTAGCACATACTTCAAATATTTCTGAGTGGCGGCATGCGACTTTGGCTGCGTTTATCAACTCTCCCCTGTTTAAACGGCTTTCGATAGCCCTTTCCAAAGCACTTTAGAAACGGCTTTCAAAATAGTTGCGTTTATCAACTGTCTTCGCGAACACGATTTTTTTAACTGGCCTGTCACTGCACAGCTGCATTGCGCAATTCGACCAGAGGAGAAGAGGTCATAAGGCGTGCCTGAATTACAAGACTACAAAGCCGTTTCAAAACAGCTTTGCGTTTATCAACTTCCAAAAGGCTTTTACAAACAGGTTTCTGAAAACCTGTTTAGGAAAGCTGTTTGGATCGCCACAAATTTGGGGCTTTCGAAAAGGCTTTCCTAAAGGGCTTTCAAAACAGCTTTGCGTTTATCAACTCATGAAAATTCCTTGAAAGCTGTTTGGATAACCTGTTTCTGCCTAGAAAGGAGAGTTGATAAACGCACCCTTTCGTAAAAGGATTTCCTAAAGGGCTTTCAAAACAGCTTTTCGTTTATCAACTCGTAAAAATTCCTTGAAAGCTGTTTGGATAACCTGTTTCTGCCGAGAAAAGGAGTTGATAAACGCACCCAACTTCGAAAGGCTTTTACAAACAGGTGTCTGATAACCTGTTTAGGAAACCTGTTTGGATCGTCACAAATTTTGGGCTTTCGAAAAGGCTTTACTAAAGGGCTTTCAAAACTGCTTTGCGTTTATCAACTCGTGAAAATTCCTGGAAAGCTGTTTGGATAACCTGTTTCTGCCGAGAAAGGAGAGTTGATAAACGCACCCTTTCGTAAAAGGCTTTCCTAAAGGGCTTTCAAAACAGCTTTGCGTTTATCAACTCGTAAAAATTCCTTGAAAGCTGTTTGGATTACCTGTTTCTACCGAGAAAAGGAGTTGATAAACGCAGCCTCAGACAACCACAACCTGCATGCAAACGTGAGGATACTCTACACGTGTTGTGGGCGATGCCTTCATTTACGAGCCGCTTCGTCTTGTGCACCCATACTGTAGTCACAGCCCAAGAATCCATGTGATGTATAGGGCACACTCCTGCCAGGCTGCTGTATTCCCATGCATAAGATGCAGCCATTTTTACGGACATATCATTGAGTATCCAGATATTTTTAACTTGTTCACTGTCCAGTGCGTTCCCACCATTCATTCTTATTCAATCACATGACGTATATGATATGCTCGAAATATGAACAGCATTGTAGTTGATAGACGAGGGCAGGGTTTCATTCGAAACATATCCCTCTATCATTCTCCTCCATCTAAAAAAGAACATTAAATACGGTTGCCGTACCTATTCAAGTGGTTTCCATTGTATTCCCAATGTCAACAAGTATTGTATTACATTTATATGTAAAAGAATTGCACCCTCCATTCACAGTAAATAAGAATAATATGTTCTGTGTCACCAAACTTGATTGCAATTAAATCAATTCATCGATACAAATTAATTATTCGATGTGAACAGTGACAGTGATACAGTGATATAATGCAGTGTGAAATACAATGTATGCATCAAAGTGGGTGGGATAATGATTTACTTACTGCGAGTTTCATTCCCATTTTAACCCTCTGCATACCATATTCGTTTCTTGTTCATTGCCTTGTGTGCAATTTGTGCACATTTTACTCGGCAGAACCCAGGGGGTACACCATGCACTCAACATCAGTTTTCTCTCAGGGGTGAAATTACCAATCTTCACACACTGTAGGTACGACAAATAATTATACATCGTATGATGTCAACCAGCTGAAGACAGTTCAAGTACACGCCCATGTTTTCTGTATGTGTCTGATTCATTTTTTTTTTCAGACACATCTATCATTATCTATGATCAACAGTATTAATGGCTGATAGCATATCTAGCAAAGCAACGGTGATAACATTTCCCATTTTACTCGATTACCCTCTGATAAGCTTCTCTTTTAATGACCCACAGTAACAAGGTCAAATTCATTAAAATATTCTTTGGTATTTTGACTGGTATTCCTCCATCACCCCATCGTTTACCCGTAATAAAACCCTGAGTTTGGGGGCACGCGCAATTAAATATGAATATTTCTATAATTATAAATGATCCGCTCAAAGAACACATTCATCTCATTTTTGAACACACACACACACACGCGCGCGCACTGACGGACAAAATAATATGTATGTTTACATATCAATATGAAAGCATTCGCATAGCTGTCTTAGAATCACAAGATTTTGTCAGTATCACAGTCAAGATTAGTATCACCATTATCCTTGTCTTTGCCCTAGTGACATGGATTTAACGCCTCTCACATAACACGCCAACTTATGGAGTTTGAGATTAACTTAAGATAACCTATAATATAGATTACATTATTATAGCGGCACCATGAATATCATTGGAATAATTTAGCTGTCTGTAACTTATGTGAAGATAATGTTGATCTATGATCACCTTTTGTTGACAATCTCACATCAAAACTTGAAGAGTTTGTTTGCAAAAACCGATAAGTCCATATTTGCCAAATGGAGATATTTGCGATTAAAGGTCAAGAAAAATAAAGAGAATAATAATAAAATTTTTGCTTCTTTTGACCATACCTTCAAAAAATGTACCCCCATGTAGTGACCAATATATCATTTAAAAGGTATTATTTTGTAACTTTATGACAGGAACCGTACTTCAAAATCTTTAAAAATGGACTTATTGATTTTTGCATACAAACTCTTCACTTACTGTCAGTGCATGGGAAATGGTGCCACTCCATTCCGTTTCTTATAGAATCTGGTTTTTATTTACGTTCATGATATAGACGTATTTCGTTTTTGTCACCAATAAACTAAATCTCTGTAACATGGCTATTACATCATATGTCGAGAGCTTTAAGGGCAATACGTCGCAGTGTTTCATCTACTAACTCATGATCTGTCTGACGGAATACTTGGTCTATACCCTTTTTTTATTCTTTAACCCGTTGAGGACGAGTCCCGAGAATACTCGGGCAGGTGTCTATGGGAAATGCGTGTTGTAGCAAAATCAAACCGTCCTCAACGGGTTAATGAATGTATCTCTCCGTGTGCCTGTCGGTCTCTGCTTTCCCTCTCACCTGCGTGTAGATACCTTTTCCTTATTATACCTTACATCTTACTTGATGTAGTTGCCACATCACAGAGTCCCATTAACATTATTATTTTAAATTCAAACACAAACTAGTGATAGAGCGCTGATAATCTCCTTTGGGGTGCGTCTTCTTTGTTCGAATTTCAAATGTAATAATCATAATTCGCAAAGGACCAAAACACTCAACGCGCACACATCCTACGCACACAGACACACACACACACACACAAACAAAACAAAACAAAAAACTAACAATAAGCAGCTAAGATTTGGCCCCGCTATTCCCTCTCCCCCAGTCAAGTCAAATGAAACGTATAAAGGTGAATATATTGCATGTGTTGGCGCTGCATCAATTCCATACCGCCAAATGTGGTGCCCCCCTTTTTCCTCTCTCTCTCTCTCTCTCTCTCTCTCTCTC
Organism: Diadema setosum; assembly: GCA_033980235.1. Lineage (NCBI taxonomy): Eukaryota > Metazoa > Echinodermata > Echinoidea > Diadematoida > Diadematidae > Diadema > Diadema setosum. Next base: position 43,811,498 of record CM067061.1, read on the forward strand.
TATTGATTCTTCTCCTCAAAGAGATAAGATACTTCATAGACGTGCATGTACCTGTACATTCACACACTTACAGCTGCGCACTCAAGTGTGTCAAAATACAAACATCAAAGCACAATGCGTGGAAGTCCGTACCTTATCAACGGCGGTAACTATTGTCCATTGGTAAGAAGTTATCACTTCCACAAGACTGTATATACGACTGAGCGATTATGGAGAAGGTTAACACCCTTTTATTTGTTAGTGTTTGACTGGAAATTTGTCACATGTGACCAATTGTGAATGTGCAATACCATCATCTTTCGTCAATATTAAACAATGCGTTGTGATGATCACAAAATAGTTTGTTACTAAAACTTATACGAGAAATGTTTTAATAGGTTTAGCTAACTCCCTCAATTTTCACACCTTTTGACTTCAGATATGACCAGGTGCAGGTGACCGCTGTAGTATTATTTAATCTACAACCTTTTTTTTTTTGTCAAAATCATAACTGTTTTCATTTCATGTCCAATTCTAAATAAATGAGCTTCGAGCTTCCTTTTCGTGTGATTTCACCATTCATCTTTGTCAACCGGAACATGGTGCAAATTGCGATCTAAAAGTCTTTGAAAATGTACCTAAATTGATGTAAAGTTATTTAAAACGCTAGATGTAATTTATTTTCACATTTCGTCAAACTTGGAGGATTGAGTCGCGAAGGGGGGGGGGGGTACGTAGTTTGGAGGAGGTGGACAATTATTACACGTTATGTTTTCGTAACTGTAATTTTTCGGAAATATTAGATTGGAAATGTTGGTAGGAGAAAAAAAACGATAATCTTTTCGACGATCTTGACAAAAAAAAAAAACGACACTTTAGCGTTTCAGTCTCGCACGAACCGCGAACATATTATAATAGTTTCAAGTTTCAGTCGCAGTAAAGTCCAAAACCTTATGTCACGTGTGATATCATGACAGTTAACGTGCCTTATCTGTTAAGTAATTGATCCGTAACAAAATGACGATTATGATTGTCCTACACTATGGTATTGTATGGTATTTATTTCCGTATAAAAACAACAAAAATGGGTGGATTGCCCATATTCAGCGTTGCCAACATGGCAACGCTGTTCTTCCATGGGGTCCACAAACAATGAATACAATATACAGTTTAATGGATACGAACAGAATGAAACCAACGTTTAAACAAACATGCAGGTGGAAACACTGACAGTAAATTGAGAGAAAGAAAAAAAAAACAAAGGATAATGGGAAAATCTTAAAGGCAGTTAGATATAACAATGAACAAATCAAATATGTTTAAATATAAAGTGGAGTGTTTGGAAATAAAGGTCCTCAATCATATCTATGCAGTGAAAGAAAAAAAAAAGATTGTTATGAATAGTTACTTTGATATATTCAGATAGAAATACGTAGTAAACGACTGAAAAGAAACTGGAGACTTGTGCAAAATGCATGAATAGATCTATGACAACATAAGAAAACTAAAATTCGTGGCAAGTGATATTTCAAGGAAAACTAAAAGTGAGGTATTAAATAATGGTATCGAAATTAAAGAACAATAATTCAATGGATAAAAACAGGTACAATTTGTAAACAGTTTTTTTTTTTAATATTTTGAAATATGGAATGGATTGGAGAGCTGATTCAGAATTTCAGATGTCATGAGTTGTGAGAAAAAATAATAAAATATTATTAACTGATACGGATTGCATTACATGGGGTTAAAATCATAAACAAATGACAAAAATTCATGGGCAAATCCAAAGAATGAATAAAACAATTGAAAATTAATACTGGGCATGCAATCGCAGCATTGAAATAAAAAGAAACACGTTTAGAAAAATGCTACACCAAAATAGATTGCATCACATTATATTATATAACTTCAAGAAAGACAATTGAGTGAGTTTGAATAACAAGTATAAAAATATATAGGAACAGTAAGAACGCATCGAAATCAAAGGATAACTTCATGAAAACAATTGAATGAAACTTGAATAACAAGTATGATATACATCTGAAAACAATAAAAACGCAATTAGAAAATCAAATACGAGGGTTGAATAACAATTGTTAGCGAGTGGGAAAGATAAAGTGGTTATGGTCAAGATTTGCACAGTAATTAGATAACTTAAAGATTTTACCTCATGGGCTGAAAGAATAAAAACAAACAAACGAACAAGAACACATAAATAAATTTAAATTCAACTCTTATGGATTTGGTGCTATTTTGGATTTGAAAACATCAATTGAAGTAGAAGATTTTGTATTGGAAGGTAAGGCGTTGTACGCCTTCGCACCTCGGTATTTAAATGACTTCTTTAGAGATTCTGTTCGTGGTTTCGGTAGAAGCAGTTTTTCGCCTAGTCTGGAAGAATAATGTTGGGGAGCAAGATCGAATTCATTACGTAAATAGTATACGAGGGAGTTTGTTCGTGCATAACCTTGTACATAAATATAACAGAATGATGATGTCTTCTCTCATCGAGGAATTTCTAGCCCAGTGCATTATGCATTTCAGCGGTAGATACAGATGATTCTGGCTTTACTCTGAGTATAATACGAGCCGCTCTATTTTGTAATTTTTGAAGTTTGTCAACATATTTATTATAAGCTGAGCCATAAATTATGTCACCATAGTCAAAATCTGGTAGAATAAGGGCTTTATATACTGAGTTCACCACCGATTCATTCAACGAACGTCTTAATCGTCCAAGAAATCCTCCCATTTTACCAGCTTTCTGAAGTAAAGTTTCAAAGTGGTGATTCCAGCTGAAGGTTTCATCACAAATCAAACCTAAGTATTTAAATTTCCGTACTTGGCTTAGTGAAGATTCATTTAAGACTACATTTAATACATTTTGTTTAGCTAGCATGTGTTTGCTTCCAATCAGCATGCATTTTGTTTTCTTACAATTGACAGTGAGCTTGTTTTTGCTCATCCAGTTGTTTACATTCTCAAGATCAGAATTAAGAATTTTTTCGGTCGATGAGTGTGAGATATAAAGAACAGTGTCATCAGCGTACAACTGGACCTGGCATGATTTAACACTATCTACTAAATCATTTATATAGATAATAAAAAACAAAGGCCCTAGTATTGAGCCTTGCGGGACTCCACAAGTAATGTTCGATTCGGTAGAAAGTTCCGAGTTGACAAGTGTCCTACATACTCTACCCGTTAAGTAGCTTTCCATCCATAGCAATGCTTTACCGCTAATCCCAATGTTTCTAAGCTTTTCAAGAAGAATATCCCAATCTACGATATCGAAGGCTTTTTTTAGATCAACAAACACCGCCCCTGTGTATTCTTTCCTATCAATTGCGTGGAACCAATCATCCGTTACCTTGATCAGGGTTGTAATCGTTGAGTGTTTTGAACGAAACCCGGACTGTGCTGGTGAGAGGATATTATGTTTATGTAAGTATGAAACTATTTGTCGCTGGACGATGCGTTCTAAGATTTTTGATACACACGGGAGGAGGGAGATGGGTCTGAAATTTGATGGAATGTCCTTATCACCACTTTTATGTATCGGAATAATTTTAGCAATCTTCCAATTGCTTAGGAAATTGGCCACTTATTAAGGAGAGGTTCATCAAATAAGTAATGCTAGGAGCTATTTCATGGACACACAATTTCAAAACAAAAACCGAGATGTCATCTAGTCCCACAGACTTTGAATGTGTTCCTTAAGTTTCGTACAATACCTATAACGTCATTTTCATTAACAGGCGTGAATTCGAATGATTCATCTATTGTCTTAGTGTTTTCCTGGAGAAAGGGAATATTGGGCAATTTATTTGCAAGATTGCTTCCGACCTTAGCAAAAAAAATATTAAATTTGTCTGCGGTTTTTGAATCATTTTCAGAATTTATTGTAGAATCACCCTTTTTGTTAGGTATGATTGATTTTAAGGTTTTCCAGGTATTTTTTGAATCATTACATTGTGCCAATTTATCGGAGTAGTATTTTTTCTTTGCCTTTGCGATCTCTGCTGTTACTCTATTACGCAATTTTCTATATTCACACATAAGTTTATTATCATTTAGTTGACAAGCTTTCTTTTTCACTTTATCACGTTTTTTCATGAGTTTATAGATATCAGATTTCATCCAGGGCGAATCCCTATCCCTAATCCTCTTAGTACACCTCGTACGCATCGGCATGTGTTTATTTATTACTTTTGACAGAAGGCTCTGCCATGCGTCAACGGCTTGGTCAATTGTATTGCACTCAGTAAATTTTGACCAATCCTGTCCACGAACATCGTCCCTGAACTTGTCTGGATCAAGATTTTTGCAATTTCTAAAGGAAACAAATCTGGAAGTTGAAGTTGCTCCACAATTCCAAAATAAGTAGCTTATAGAATGATCGCTCATGCCGTTGTGAGCTACTCCAAATTTCTTTACCTTATACGGGCAGTTAGTAATCATGTGATCGACTAAGGTGGCTGAGACGGGAGTGATTCTAGTTGGTGTGGTTTCGTTTACTTGTACCAAACCGAACATATTGATTTCTTGATATCGTTTGCTCATAGCTGATAAAGGTATTGACAGAATATCACAATTCGTGTCACCGACTAGAATTATGTCGAGGCTATGACTGTCTAGGTAATTTATGAAATTTTCATATTGTTTCAATACGTCAGCATTCGAAGAAGGTGGTCTGTACCAGGTTGAAAAGGCAACTGGTTTTGAATTTTTCAGTTAAATTTTGACCGTGACAATTTCTAATTGATTTATGGAAGCATGATTTAGCTCTTCAAAATGGAGTGACTTGTGAATTCATGTAGATCGCTACCCCGCCACCATGCCGATTTCTGTCTTTCCTTAAAAGGAAAAAATTATCGATTTTAATTTCGGCATCAAAAATAGATTTATCAACTTTGGTCTCATTCAGTGCAAGCACATGAATATTATTGCATTTCACCAATGACCTAATCTCGTCAATATGTTTAAGAATACTATTCACATTTAGTTGGGCAATTTTAAGACCACACCCATTACATTCTTTATAATCTAAATTATTAGAATTTGATTTAAGCTGACTGAACTGGTTCCTAGCCTTAGGACATGGTTTTTCTACATCTTCTTGGTAAATATGAAATGGCATTTGTTGAATAATACATATATTACATTGCCAGTCGATAAACCTTTCCGACGGATCATCATAGTTCTTACATGACACACCTGCACATAATGATATGAAGCCACCGTTTACATTTGGTACACCTTAATCCTTTCTGGTTGTTCTTGACAGGTTTCTTACAGGAAGCACATGGATATTTACAAGTATATGACCTAGTTTCCATTCAGGTATATATACAATAGTTAAATAATATAATAGAAAAAGAAATGATATGTAACCATTCACACATAAAACATTAAAACATGCATCAATACATAAAAATAATGCAAAAATAATTAGATTCATAGGTTGGGCGAGAAAAAAAAAATAGTTATGGGTTATTGAAATCAATTCCAACACCTAACATGAACTGTTTAAGTTCCAGTAAATGGTACAGAGAATTAAAGAAAGTAAAAAAAAAAGGTCCGTGCCGTATCAACTATAAATTCTGTTAAATTAACCAAAAGAGCTATTACCCAATTTTCGGTTTTTGATCAATTCGGAAATTACGGCCCCGAATTCCAATAATCGGTACATAAGTTCGCGGTATTATGGGGCAGGAGAAAAAATGATGGCGAGTTACCGATTAGTCTCGTTGAGTAAACAAACAAGCCACATGCAAAAGCTCCGCGAAAGACGACTGTATGATCAATTACAAGTGAGATTGTATGGGATCTGAAATATCAAACACTCGTTGACTGCGCGAGAGGTGGCTGAGCAACCAATCACAGGCGAGATAAGACATGACAAAACCGCGGAAACCTTCTTCCATACAATGTGGCGTGCATGGGCTAGGGAGGGAGGTATGAGTGGCCGATGACAGAAGAGATAAGACTTGATAGACCCATAGAACTCTTCTCTGGATAGACCGGTCATTGAATTCTGTACATGTGAAAATAACCATTGGGCTTAGGCAAAAGCAGACTGATCATCCAGTCACCAGCGAGTTCAGAAGTTCAGAAGCGAGTTCACGGATGAAGCGCGAGATCCTCGTACAACGCAATGCTCGTGGTCTCGGCTGAAGATGGCCTGGTCAAAAATAAATAGGGTTCACTTGCGCAATGGCTGGTAACCATGACTCCGTGACGCGAGCTTGAATAGGTGTACACGCTTCAGAGCAGATATCAAATCCAAGACGATGTGTGAGAAAGTGAGGGAGAAGACAAGCCAGCGTATACAACACAATAGTGGAGAGCAAGTAGAATACACTGGTTAATCACTTGTTTGGCGACAATAGGCGATAATAATTGAGAGATTCACGCTCAGCTCAAGTTGTGTAGGACCATTTTCTTCCTGAATACAAGTGATAACAAGTCGCTCCTTCCAGCACAAGGAGAAGTTCTATTAAGCGAGCTCACTGTGCTAATTCGGGCTACGAATACAGTGACAGAATTTAGTCCCGAGTGAAACACGAAGGGAATAGATTCACTTTACGTACTGTTTAACTTGTGCATGTCACTTTCCCTTGTGATTGAGATACGCTTTTTCGACTGTTTATGTATGTAAAGGATGCGGCCATCTTGCGTCCACAGTGCTTCCAAGACATCCCCGAAATTGTTCTTTACTTTGCGGAATAACTCAGATCTCAACCTCGTTAGGCTTTCGTGAATGTAGATTGCCCCGTCCTGCGAGGTCCTCAAGTGTTTACGTTTCTTGTAGATCTGGTCCCGAATTTGTGAATTTGACAATCACTCCCCTTCTTTTCTTTTCTTTACTGGGACCCATTCTGTGACTTCGGTCAATATCCCTTTCGCTGAGTTTGATGCTAAGTTTTTTGTCACACAGAGAGATTATGGTTTCATTGGTATTTTCGTTCTCTCTTTCCTCCACACCATGAAACACTAAACAGTTTCTGCGCGAGTATTGCTCGGCTTCATCTTGTTGGTCAAGTAGGGTTTGAATTTTGGTCTCTAGAGAAGTAATGAGATTGTCTCGAGATTGTAGCTCAAACTCTATATATTCACGTATGTTTTCAGTCACCTTTTTGGTGATGATGGGGGTGATTTCAGCGATAAGAGTCCTTTGAAGCGCACTCACCAGTTTGTTGGCAATCTCGTCACTCTCCATACAGGGCTCCAGTGCATACGGCGTTCGTTAATTCCTCGGTTTGGAGCTTGCTGCGCGTGTTCGGTGTAGGAGCCATGACAGTGATTCGATCCTTTGCAATTTTCAATAAAATACTGGCTACAAATCCATCGAATTTCGGTATGCACTTCAACAGCAAACTCAGCACGAAGTATTTGAAGTAGGAGAAGAGAGATAACGATTTTAAAGGCCGTATGAAGGCACAATGTTACGGTGATGGTTTTGGAGCACTTAAAAAACACGTCCGCTCATGGCGGTATCACTCAAACTCAAACACTGGGTTCGTAGTCTGTTCTGAGAGAAATTGTGTTTGTGCTGCCAGGCACAGGTCATCTCGGACTCCTGAAGTAGCCAGCTATAGTATCAGTGGCTAATTTCTTAATAAGAGTGGGCGGATAAAGTAGGTTAAATGCTAATATTGGGTGTCGACATCTTGTAACGCAGTATACGTGTACTTGAAAATTTATATCTGAAGCTGAAGACCACTTGACTCTATAAAAAGCTATTTCAGGTCCCGGCTTTGTACTTCGAGGGTAATAAAGATCTTGGTGTTGTGTACAAGTAAATTCCCTTTATATTTCCCTTCTGGTATTAAGTCAAACTTTTAACAGTTGTTTTCAGGGGGAAAAGAACAGCAGGTATTACTTGTCTTTCATATTATAGTCACGTGATGACGTAGGTATAATTTTCATGTCCTGTGGTATCCTTGCCTGAACTTTCTGTATAGAAAGAGAGCAAGGAAAATCAATTATATTATTATTTTAGAGTACTCGCACTGGATGACCAAATGATTGGTGAGACTGATTTAAAGAGCGCATTTCTGTAAGTTTTCCCTTTCATCCCGTTCCCGTACTATATCTCCTACATCTATTCATCTACTCAGTATGTGTGTATGTTTGATGTGTCTGCGTGAGGGTTTGTGTGTGTGTGTGTGTGTGTGTGTTTTCTTGTTTTTTAGTGTAGCTGTGTGTGCAACTCCTCGTTACTCCTCAGAAGTCTAGCTGTCTGAAAGCACACCAGTGGACACTGGTTTAAATCGAAATCTTGTCTGTCTTGCAGACACGTTGAAATGTAAAAAAAAAAAATAAATAAAAAATAAAAATCACTTTTTAGACTTACTGCTTGTAATCCGTATCGCAATCAAACAGGAAACCATTGAAGTGGATCCAGCGTTTTCCTTAGTAACTAAAGTTCACCTTACGCATTCTTGTAGACCATCGAAAACTTCAGTGCTTCAGGGGCCGGGAAGGGGTGTATTTCTGTCATAATGGCGATAATGATTGCCAAGTTCACACGTTAACCAAGAGGACAACAAACTTGTAAGTGCACTCACTAATGTATTTACCCGAAACTTCTTTTTTTTTTTTGGCTTCGTAGAAGATTTTTTTTTTAATTTTTCTTGTATGACTCTCTAAATGGGGGGGGGGGGGGGGGAGGGAGAGATGGCGTGGGGTCCCTTGAGCGTGGTGAAGATTTGTTTCCCCCATGAGCCCTCAACAGGGGAGCCTCAGGATATAACATAAACAAACTTTTCACTACACTTAGAAACGTAATTACTTTGCATTAGCTCTTTTATTTCTAAATTTAGTTGTAAAGAAGAAGATAGAAAGATTCTTTGATCCCTGGATGCCCCCGAGTAGGACATTGTGCCAATGCAATTCAAAAATTGTAGTTTTTACAACACTAGCAATAAGACACGCCAAGCTAGTAAAAGTTTGATCATCGATTATCGAGAAGACGATGAAAATGTGAAAGAGTAGCCCCCAATTTTAACCCAAAGGACCCCGAGGGGAACCCCTGGATCCACCATGAACAAAATTAGCAATATAGTCACAAATTTACTTGCTCGTAGCAGAGAGAAGATTTTTAACTATGCCTTAATGGGTAGAGGGGTATTACTGTGTCCATTTGAACAAATTAAGATCCTATCACCCAGGGATATCTGCTGTAGGCGTCATTCGTCATTTAGTTTTCGAGAAGAGGTTTACATTGTAAAATGGAAAAGAAAAATACGCACGACGCATGGCGGACGATGCTTGACGAACGCCAGACAACGAATGATCGCAATAGCTCGCATGAGCCTTGAATAAGCTAAAAATTTGCTACCAGACGTAAGGACGTCTTGTCTGGACCAGTAACTGATAACTCCGAGATGTTTTAACATTAGCAAATCTTGTGAGGACTCCTGCAAAACATTACCTATACGTGCATTGTTTGCTTAATCTGAAGTCCACTCTGATAAGAAATGAAACGATTAGTATAGATTAAGTTTATTTACCTATTCTACCATAAAATGATTGAGATATTAAAAAAAAAAGTAACTTGAGTCAATAGGAATGCTACCTCGATTTTTGTGGGATATGTATAATTAGTAATGGATGCATGTTACTAAAAAACAAACAAGAACTGCATGGTATATGAACATATCTACAACATTGAAATAGTTCCAAAAGAATAAACGGAGTTGTTTGAAAAATAATGTTGTATGCCAATTGGCATTATAGGCCCCCATGCATAGACAAACTCACACAATTACATGTACGATTAGTCAAAAAGGAATGTGATGTAATGATAGGTATCTAGTAATCATACTTCTTTTTTTCAGGAAAGACCTTTTTTTCTGTGCTTTTTGTAAAATAATGCCATCTATTTTCACAACATTTTACAACATTAGATTCACTAATTTTAGAAAGAAATGAATGTGATAAGATATAGAAATGATGAACTATAACTCAAAATAGAAATATATAAGACTTAAATTAATCTTGCATTATAAGAAAACACAGGTACAGTGTATTGGTGAGAGCAGCTTTGGAAACATGACCGATTGCAGCCTTAAAGTGATCCACAATATGACGTGCAAGAGGGCTGTACGATTTTTGCTGCCCGAGGTTCTAGTGTGATCAAGGAGCTACTAGGCTTGCCTAGTACCTCCTTGGTGTGATGAAGTGCTACAATGCGGTGCTAGTGCGTGTAGTGCTATAGTGAGTGGAAACAACACTATAGACAACTTTTTTTTTTCCGAGGCATCTACTGCATATTCTGACTTCTGTTTCTAAAGCTGAACGAGAGTTGTGGTTTAGAATTTCATATGCACAAAAAGTATAATGTTCGCATGCAATTGTTTCAAGCACGTGCTTGCTTCAAGCACATGCTTGTCAAATATAAAATCAAGTTTAAGCAAACGTTGTATTCCGTAGGCATCATATTCTGCTTGTGCTTGTACATTTTGCTTGCCTTCATATTGCATTGAAATTTCAACAACTGACAACAGCGACGTCACGCGCGCGCCTGTACGAACACTATTCCGTATATGAGAAGAAAAGGCGGGTTCCGTATGATAGATCTCAAGGCACGGTGTGCGGGAAGCAGCTCTTGGCATTAGTATAGTTAAGATTTCAACGATAATTTTAGAACAAAGTGCGCATTCTTTTTTTCTTTTTTGGGGGGATAATTCTTCATTCCAATTTCGTTCAATTTCATATCACAGAAACAGAAACGTTCGCAGAAACAAAAACAAAACATACAAAGACAAACTGCAATATACACAAACATTGTACAAAATAACGTCAATCTTACACTATATAAGGACAAAATGCAGTAACACCAACATTGTGCAAACTAATGTCAAACTTACATTGTAACTCTTTTAACCAAAGAAACGAAATCCGCTTTTTGTTTTTTTTTTTAAACACATATTCTCGCGAAAAGCCCGCAAAACGGGAACATAATAGATAATTTGCTTAAAAAACAAAACGAGGCATATTTCATTGCTTCTCGAAAAAAAAAAGAAGAGAAAAACGAGGCCATTTGCGAAAAACATACACACATGCACACATACACACACCCACACAACGTCAACATGCACCCCCAACCTCCCCCTGCCTTCAGCCCTCAGGTTTCAGGTTTTATTCACAGTTGGATAACTCTGCCGTGTAAATTGCCATTTTGTTTCTCATACAATAAAATACATCCTAATCATAATGTGGAAATGATGTGGAAATGGTAGAAGCAATAGAGAGGGAATAAAAACCGACAACGATGTGACAATAACTCGCAGATACGGCAAAATCAAGACAGAAAAAGAAAAGAAAAACTCGCCTACACACACACACACACACACACACACACACACACACACACACACACACACATCTTTGTATTCTTCGAATTGCGGTTGATATTTGTAACAACATCATTCACATGAAACAAATACAGAAAAATGCCAACTGTAGTATCCTTTTCATGCTGCTTTGTTGCATTAGATTTCACATACGCGAAGGAATCATACATACAAATTCATACAGAAAGCAAAACACACACACGTACTGGCTAATCCTCATCACTCTCCCTCTTTTGCTGGTAACCTATTAGCCTATTACTACTATAGCCAGAAGCAGTTTCTTTTCAATTTATTTTATTCCTGAAAACAATAACTGTTGATGCCTAAACGCGAACGTCCCACAAGCAGAAGCTCAAGCTGGTTTTGTATAACCAAGGAGATATACATGGTATAACCGAGCTCGAAAAAAAGAAAAGAAAGGCAATTGCAAAATAATAATAGTAATTATTACTATAATAATAATGATAATAAAAAGCAAAATGTCTGTTTGACTCCATCTATAAAGGGTCCATGTTTCACTTGTGGAGATGTGTCGTCACGTCTCTTCCAATGAGACTCGTGCGACATGAAAGATCAAGAAGACGACTGTGACAGTGCGACGTCCGAGACGTCTACAAACAAAATGACAACTTATACACCTGGAAGTTGCGAAGACGTCACCAAAACGTCACCAAAACGTCTCCAACAGTTGCGGGGACTTCAATCTCCGAGACGTCTTTTCAGTTTACGGAGACGTCTCCGCGGCGTTTTCACACTTTCGCCGGTAGGTCGCCATTAGTCCCCGCAAGGTCGTGGAGACGTCTTACGGGATGCGGCGTGGCCTTACAGCGACGTTGCGGAGACAGCGTGGAGATGTCTCTGAGACCAGCTGGACACTGGAAAAGTCTCCTAAAATCGAACGTTCGATTCTCCCAGGCGGTGAGTTGGCTCATCCGGTAGCGCATCTGCCTCTCGATCCGAAGGACCCGGGTTCGATTCCCGAGTCTAACTGAGCAGTGTTGTGCGTAATCATACCGGGGAGGCAAAACATTCTGTCCCTCGGATAGGACATCGACCGAAACATAGAGCAGAGCAGGGAAGTGAGACGATCTGATCAGAGGTCCCGTGTGGGAGAAAGTCACAACTCGTCCCGCTTCATTCATTCGTCGCAAAGAGCAGGATAATATGCCGGTGGAGTGGTCCCGCCTCACATGCAACTGCATGGAACTCATTCAGGACCAGACAGTGCAGCTGATTGAGGCTATTCAATCCATCTTCTCAGACAGGAAAATGAATCAACAACAAGCAAACAAACTCCTTGAGACCAATCCAGTCTCTAGCGACTACGCAAAGACGCCTGCGAGACTCAAGCCTCCACCCCAGACCGCGCATGACTTGCACAGTTCCTTGTTACTTTGTACTGTACGATTAAGAAAAGACGTTATAAATAATGCAAGAGAATATTAACTAGAGGGAGTTTTGTTAGAGGGAGACAAACTGAAGAAAATCCAAATCTCAAGAAAAGACGTTGCTGGAAACACGCAAGTTAATCTTGGTCTTGAGGTAGGTGCATTCTGAGCCTTTTGTCACTCGTAATCATTAGTGATTTTTTAGCAATGATTGATAGATGATGCCACAGGCAGAATTTGGGTTGAGGGTTTTGTGGGCGTGTCAATATGAGGAAAATTGTGGAAATATCATTGTAAAATATACGGTACATGATATTTAGATTCTCTTTAGGCCACATAATCGTTAATGAAGAATGAACCAATACAAGTCAACATGCATGTGCACTGCATAGTCCCTTTCAGCAAAAGTTTTTGTCGAGCCCACCGGAGGTGAGGGGAGACTAAGGGATCGCCTGCGGCGTCTGTCCTTCCGTCGTCCGTCCGTCGTCCGTCCGTTGTCTGTCCGTAACGCTACAAAAACTTCAATAACTCTTTACTCTGGGCTTCAATTGCAATCAAACTTCGATCAAAGAGGGGTCATACAAAGTTTCACATTATACCATATATGAAGGTCACCTCAAGGTCAAAGCTCACAGGCAGGGGTCAATGAACTTTAGGGCCCAATGTTAAGCTTTTATGTTGCGTTTCTATTATGGGTCATAACTTTTGATCCATAACTCCATTTGTGACCAAACTTGGATGGTAGATGTCCCTTGGGGAGTGGATGCTCACCACAAGGTCAGTGGTCACAAGCATGGGTCAACGAACTTTAAGAGCCCAATGTTAAGTTTTTATGGCGCGTTTCTATTATGGGTCATAACTTTTGATCCATAGGTCTGTTTGTGACCAAACTTGGATGGTAGATGTCCCTTGGGGAGTGGATGATCACCACAAGGTCAAAGGTCACAGGCAGGGGTCAACGAACTTTCAGGGCCCAATGTTAAGTTTTTATGGCAAGTTTCTTTTTTGCCATAAATTTTTACCCTATTATATCTCTTTTTATCTGTTATATCTCTTTTTTTTTTTAATCTGTTATATTCCATTCGCGTACAATTTCTTGTACGCGAATGGGCGAGAGACATTATGGCACTTGCCTTGTTGCTTGCAAGCAAGTGCTCTCTTTTGCGCACACCGATTCGAGCAAAAGGCTTGCTATGGAGCTAGTACTACAGTACTATGCTGTAATAGCTCCATAGGCTAGCACAAGTGATTGCTACATAACTTTTATATGCATGTTCATACTGAGTACAGCCCCTTGTTGAGACAATTTTTTTTTTTTCGATGGATCAATGAATCGTTCAAATTTTGCGTAGAATGCAACAGACCGTGGAGAGAATGTGTACAGTAGATATGCGCTGATGTGTAAACTTGAACACATGTTTACACTGTGTGCATTAGGTCCTACCTGCCTACCATAGGTGCTAGGAGTTGTATGAAGGAATGTCCGGCAATTATACTGTGTAGAATTTACTGCCGGGCAACGCATAATATAGGCCTAACAATATTCAGGTGTGAACAAGTTATGCGATATGATGTGTTTGCGATATCTTAGGGTGTACTTCAATAGCCATCCTTCAGATGCATGTAATCTGTGGTATTACTTTCAATTGTCATGTCGATTTCTAGTATGACATAAGTGTTTTCTACTGACCCAGCTCTGTTGGCCCGGGCTGAGAATTGACGCCAGTATGTTTGCTGATATTCACTGCATGCAGACGAGCTCGATTTGGGCGATGTTCTGTTGTTGTTTTTTAATGCTGAAGGGGAATGAAACACCAAAATATATTTTGCGACATTTCTAGTTTTTCAACAGACTTGGTCAATAGCCGCAACAGCTGCACAATCAACCTTACCGCCGTTATTGCTTTAAATTCTTTTTCCCGTCATTTTGTCATCCTTCTTCTCCTCCGTCGCCGCCTTCTCAGTTTTCCTAGCTCTTCGATCTTCCCGTGACCACAATTGTCGTCTCTTCCGCCGTTGTTAATTCATGAATGTCTTCATCGAACAGGGCATTACTCTCCTGGTCGGACATTTTGCTTTTAATATGACAGAAGAGAGTGCCGACGCTCAAGAGTAGTTTGATGCACCTTTGATTTTTTTTTTTCATTAATAAAGAGCGCTGCGGCATGGTGAATATCTAAGATTCCCGACTCCCGATCAGAGGACCCGAGTTCGAATCCCGCCCAGTGCTTAAAAAGTCCTTGGACAAGATGTTTTACCCACCATGCCCCTCTCGACCCAGGTGTATAAATGGGTGCCTGGCAACGTTAGGGTAATGATAAACAGCTCCCTCTGGTAGAGCAGTGGCAACACTGAGGAGGCTATGTATACCCTGGGTAAATCAGACCTTATTATTATTATTATCATTATTATTATTACTATTATTATTATTATTATTATTATTATTATTATTATTATTATTATTATTATCATTATTATTATTTCTTGATTGTAAAATAGTTATATCCTATTCCAATTCAGTTCAATTCAATTCAGTTCGATTCAGTTTGATTTTTGTTTGGGTCAATTTGTGGAAATTCATTTTGTTTGCATACGCCCACGATACATCAATAATATGTAGAATACATGCATATACAAAGCACAGATGTAACATATACATTGCCATGATGAATATATAAGAGATATATACAACAAAATAAGCAATACAATATCAATGTCAATATCAGAGATACATAGCATTAGAGGAAATATTAATCTGTATGAGTCAACATCGTGTTGAATGTGACGTGCATGTATGCAGGGATGTTAATGTACACGTGTCAAATTGATAATGACTATAATTTGAGTGTAATTTTATGTCTAAGTGAGTGATTGTATAAAGTTTTGAAGATTATGTGTGTGTGTGTGTGTGCAAAGAAAATAATAATCGCAGTATTTTCCTCCTCACATGCATCGCTACATGACACTCTTGTATACATCTTGTATACATCTGAACATCTGAACTGATTATTCGATATACCACTATATTGCACGAATATTTATAATTTGCAAAGACTCAAAACTGCGTCATAGGATAACAATTTCTCTTGAACTCTGCTGTGATGATTTTAATGGAATTTGGAT
The DNA here is from genome assembly GCA_033980235.1 of Diadema setosum. Classification (NCBI taxonomy): domain Eukaryota; kingdom Metazoa; phylum Echinodermata; class Echinoidea; order Diadematoida; family Diadematidae; genus Diadema; species Diadema setosum. Next base: position 43,827,351 of record CM067061.1, read on the forward strand.
ATCATCTTACTGTTTGGACATGGGGGGCAATCCATGAAACACTTTGTCTGACAAATTTGTGGGGCAAACTTGCTTTCAGCCAATCGGATGCAAGGATTTCAGTAGCTTTTAACAATTTTCAGCAAAAAAAAAAAAAAAAAAACCGACAAAACGCTTCATGAAATGCCCCCAGATATTCAAAGATTTGACAAGGAGCGTTCAGTTTTGTTGTTTGTTTGTTTGTTTTTTTTTTGTATCATGCTTATTGTGCATTGATTTGAAGGGAAAGATAAGGATATCTATTTTCACTCCAATAATGTTCTCTTCGATTAACGTCTTCCATCTACACCCATTCCTATCATACTCGGCACCTGAAGACTTCCAGCTGCATTTCTTCGGCCATTCTATATGAGGTAAGTATACAAGCAGGTAATAAACCTGGGGTCCGTTTCATCAAAGTTTTATGAGAGACTTTTCGCTCATAAGACACACTTAGGAGAGACTATAATGTATGGAAGGAATTTCACTTCTCTTTGAAAGTATCTCAAAGCTGCATATTATACTGAGCGACTGTGGCCTTTCTGAGATTTCTGTAAAGACTTTTGTGGGGAGATTTCATGAAATGGACGCTTCTGTTTGTTCCTTCGCTTGTCTCAGCTAGCGTGGAATTATATTCATGGCCAGGACTGAAATTAAAAGCTGAAATTCGGGTCAAAAGTCTCGCAACACTTGGCGTGGCGAACATTAATAATGCATGTGTTTGGATAGACTCGCTGGACTGACTATGGTAATGGTAAGAGAATCTTCCAATATCTGGACTGACCACCCAAAAAGGCAATTGTACCTCGCTTGGCTAAGATGTCTACTCACTTCCCCCCGGTCAGGGCCTTGAATAATTTTGTAGGGCAACCTGACCGACGAAAGTCAACACTCCCTCCACAGGATAGGAATAAGAAATTCAAAAACATTCGGAAATCAACATTTGACAATCTTTCTGTATCATTCCAAGTCCACTTTAGGTGATATTCACGCCAAGATGACTGCATGCTAAGGATTTTTAACTCTTCCTTTACAATACATGATCAAGAAATTTCCATTTTATTTTGTACGGGATTCGCCAGGTTTCCAATGGACCAATAGACATGTTACATCATCGCACAATTTTTATTACAACTCATGGAACCTCTCGTTCCAGCAGGTCTACCGTCTTGATGATACACCATGATGATAACGTCATAAATTTGGATGGAGCTGAAATAACACATATATTAAAAAGATTCACAAAGTGACTTCAAAACTCCTCGGGATGATGCTTTCCTAGTCGAGTAGTGACGTTCTTGCGTTCTTTTAACGCGTTTTTTTTTTATTCCATTCCATTTGTTTTGTTGAAACGCTGCCATCACGCTTAAATTCATGTTTTAAGTTTGCTATTATTCATTACCATATACTGTTGTATCAGTAATAAGATCTTATAGACCTTTCTTGTCCGAGACAATGTTCATTAAGATGAGGCTTAGCTTATACTCAGTAACTCTTACACCCGTGGGTAAAACTGTCTTTTTGCACCCCATGACTTTGTCGCGCCAAGGGTATAGAAAACAAAATAAAGAAGTCTTAAACAAAATCTCCAAAAATGATGATGTCATCAACGGAAAGTTAGCATTATATAATTGAAATTGATATGATTATAGCAGACAAATGAAAAAATATATACAATTTTGGAGAAGGCGAATGATTTCTTTAGATGTTGATCTAAAACAGCAGCAAAATAAGAACATAAAAAGAAATTCATGAAGCAACAAATTGTTATATTTGGCAACGTTGCACGACATCGATCGCTGGAAAAAGGAACTTGTATTCGAGGAAACAATTTGACTCTTGTTTTTATGATCTAAGTCCCGTTTCAAAAAACTTGTTATCAGTAACAAATGCCACATTTCTATGACAAATATACTCCCAGCCAATCAGATGTGCGCAATTATGTGGCGATATTATGGCGCAAAGTATAATGAATCTGTCAAGAATATGAATTTTATGATGTCGAAAATGATTATCTTTTATAGTAAATTAACAGTTCTTGATAACGAATTTGAATGAAGGGAAATGGCGAAAGAGGACAATAGCTCGAATGTAAATGCTTGTTTATAACGAATTAAAAAGATGCTTTTAAATCAAATTGGGCTCGACAATTGGGCTTCTTCTTGCGTATGAGGCAGCGGCAGCTAAATAACGTCCCTCATATTGTTGTTCTAGCCAAGTTCTAGCCAACGTCAGGAGTAGGGTGTGTTAGGTCCATGTTGGACAATTGGGCTGTGTTTAGCTTCCCTTTTTCGAGCCATAATCAGCGTTTTGAAACGTGGTTTGTGCAAAACGGTTGCGTCCTTGCTCATTTTGACAAGAACGTCGTTTCAAAAAGCACAAAAAGGATCGGCGATTAGTACACTTTGTGTAATAATAACAAAATACATCATGTGAACGCTATCATGCCGTGGTATTTGTCGTTAATTTCAGCGGTATTCTTTTTCTTTTATAACAAAAACAGATACAATGTGAAACATTAGCATTCATCATACTGCAACACAGCATAGTCATTCATCTCGAATAAATTGCAGATAGTGAATATTATTGTTTAAAATGTCTTCAAAAGGACAAAATGTAGTGGATCTGATTCATAAGGAAAAAATGTAGTGGATCTAATTCATAACAAACATTGTAAAGCTTATGGGTCGAAAAGAGTTCGAAAACACACCATAAGTAAATAATGCGTTAAATAAGGAAGCGGTGGAAGAGCAAACGGGAAAGTCGTATTTGTGTTTTCAGTGAGCCACGGTCAAGGAGATTCTTTCCCTATATAGGAATCATCAACAGCTGCGTTAAACATACTCGTTTGTGGTGAGGTGTCTTCGTTTGCAAAGGATATTGTTTAAACAGCGTTGGAGAATGTGCACATTGAAAGTAGCAATTAGTGTCAAAAGACGGGGGGGGGGGGGTAATCTCACTGAGCGGTGAGTTTTTGCCAACAGCGAATTTTAGCAAATTGCGTGTTTTGCAAGGATTTATAAACAGTTGCAATCAAATTTGCAAACAGTTAGAAAATGTTTAACATGTTCATAATATTTCTGATGAAAACTGATTTGCTCATATTTCGAGATATGTTTGCAACATGGAGTCTGTTCCATGTTTGCACATTGTAAATTTTACGTTTCCTGAAATTTTAGAGATTTGCACATTCCATTAAGACGTTGCTTATGTACAACAGTTTGCATATACCGGTTTTTAGCTCACCTGAGCCAAAGGCTCAAGTGAGCTATTGCGATCGCCCTTCGTCCGGCGTCCGTCGTGCGTCGTGCGTCGTCCGTCGTCCGTCGTGCGTCGTGCGTAAACTTTTTAAAATTTTCATCTTCTTCTTGAAAACCCCATGACCGATTTTCATCAAACTTGGCAGGTAGCATCCCTAGGGGGTTAGGAACTCAATTTGTTAAAATGGGCACCATACCTCACCCAGGGGGGCCCCAGGGGGGCCCAAACCCCCCAAAATTAAGGAATCTGTAAAAATCTTCTTCTCTAGAACCAGAAGCGATAGAGCTAAGTTAATACTATGAGTTAGTACATTAATGAATGTAGTTTCAAGTTTGTTCATGGCAGAATCAGGGGTGCCCCCCTTGGGACCCAGGGGAGGGGGTGAGGAGGGGTCCTAATGGGGCCTAAATTGTACATTTTTATCTTCTTCTTGAGAACCCCATGACCCATTTTCACCAAACTTGACAGGTAGCATCCCTAAGGGGTTAGGATCTCAATTTGTTAAAATGGGCACCATGCCCCACCCAGGGGGCCCCCAGGGGGGCCCACACCCCCAAAATGAAGGACTCTTTAAAAATCTTCTCTAGAATCAGAAGTTATAGAGCTAAGATAATACTATGAGTGAGTACATTAATGACTGTAGTTTCAAGTTTGTTCATAGGAGATCCAGGGGTGCCCCTCTTGGGGGCAGGGGTGGGGGGGTGGTTGGGAAGGTCCAAATGGGGGCCTGAAATGTGTATTTTCATCTTCTTCCTGAAAACCTCATGATGGATTTTCGTCAAACTTGGCAAGTAGCATCCCTAGGGGGTCAGGATCTCAATTTATCAAAATGAGCACCATGCCCCACCCAGAGGGCCCCAGGGGGCCCCACTCCCCCCCCCCCCCCCCCAAATTAAGGAATCTTAAAAAATTTGGGCCCTTATTGTACATTTCCATCTTCTACTTGAGAATGCCTGGTCAATTTTTGATAGAGTTGTGAATAATTTAGATTAGTGACTGCGTGAAAGGTGAACTTGCGATACTCGGGTGAGCGCTAGACCCGCGGGTCTCTTGTTAACATATCTGACGGCTCAACTAGCCCTATTTCTTTCACCCGTAAATTCTCCTGTACTCTTTCTGCACATGCGCAGATCGATAAGGATGAAGACTTAATCATCATTATCGTTTCCACGTTTTATAAAGTGTGTTGATGGTCCTACCCTGGTTCTACAGAGAAGTCATTGACATTGCACGTGCATGCATAAAAGCACCGAAGAGATTGTCTTGGCAGTCTTTCACACACACACACGCGCACACACACACACACACACACACACGCACGCAAACTTTGGTATGCAAGTGACGCGATCGAAAATGTTGAAAGTTATGAATTTAAGAGTGAAACCGTGTCATTGCCACTGACTCGCTTTCACTTTACGAGTTGTCAACTGCGAACCAAAACAGGGATCCTCGGAGAGGTGACTTGAGAGCATGGCGTCCCGTTAGGATTACCAAATACACACAAACGTCATTATTTACTCACATAATCATTCACAAATGTAACAATGCCCGGAGTCTTCTAACACGTTATTGCGCTTTCCGTACAGCCATATACATAATTTATTGACCTTTCGGGGGTCCAATTACCATTAATGGAATGAGCTGGATTCTTTTTTTCCCTCTTGGTCTACCCTAATCCATCATCCTCAGGAAATGCATTTGACCTCCGTAGAGTGCGACCATCTCAATGCTTGGTGTCCGGTAAATCGATGACTTTGGTCATCGCCATTATACTGTCATTATCAGGTCGTATATGCACCTATTTTTCTCTCTTTTTTTATCAGTGCAGATGCCACCGCAAATCTTTCTATTGAGCCGCACAATGCCGTAGCTTTTATCTCAGTTTACCTGGGAACCGAGGTGGATTAATAAACTTGGAAGTAAACGTGTTTAGGCATGGAAATGATTGCGCGTCGATGTGTTTTTGACCTCCATACGTACTGTCATCGTTTACTGTCTACTACCTGCACTGTCATCATTTACTGTCTACTACAGTAGCTGCTTGCATTATTATCATCGTTAACCTCAAACTGATTTTGCTTTGGTCTTCTGCATTAGTTTACTTGTACCTCTTGGAGGTTACCATGAGGAGAAGTTACCTCAAACTGAGCAGCAGTGCTGCTATATTCACAGAATCCTAACTAGTAAAGCGCACTTCATAAAGCTGGTATCTCACTGAGCGGCGAACGTTTGCGAACGTAGCGAATTTGAGATTCGCCAACTTTTCTGACGAATGATTGCGAAAAATCAAAGTTCGCTTCTGCCATTAGCGACAGTTAGCGACTTTTAGCGGTGTTTAGCGACAATTAGCAACGCTTTAGCGAATGTTTGCGAAAGTGTTTGCGAACACAGGTGGCGACTATTAGCAAATGTTAGCGACAATTTTGCAAATGTTATTAGCGACAATTTTGCAAATGTTATTAGCGACAATTTTGCAAATGTTAGCGACAGTTTTGCAAATATTAGCAACTGTTTGCAAATCATTTGCGACAATTTTGCGAATGTTCTTGGACCTAGAAAAGTACCAGGCGATTGTGTATAGTAAGACCCATAAAACGATATAAAACCTTCCACTGAATTCAGATCTCTTGTGACAACCGTTCAAGATGGATTTCCAGGATATGGAAATAAATTTCTGCCAAGAAGAGACTCAAGGTGTTGCTATCCTTGAAGAGCTGCTTTGTCAGGCTGCTGCTACAGCTATTCTCTCTAAAAAAAGAAAGAGTGAAAATGTTTCAAGTGAAATTTCAAGTGAAATCAGAGTGATTTTGGAGTGAAAATGTTCATTTTCACTCATTTCTGAGTGACCTCAGGGATCACTCCAAGATTTTCGAGTGATCCCTGAGATCACTCCATAATGAGTGAAAATAGATATTTTCACTCAAAATTCACTCCAATTTCACTCAAAACTCACTCTTTTCTGTAACTCACTCCTTCAAGAGTGAACATTCTCACTCTTTCTTTTTAGAGAGTTGTGCAGCATAAGAGAAATAAAATAAAGAAAAAAAAAAGAAAGGAAGAAGAAAAGAAAGAGATTCAGAGAGTGCTTGTTGCAGAGGACAGACTTTAGTCAATATAAAAAGCTTTTGAAACAATTACAATCATGATGGAGATGTCAAGAGCTTCAAGAACTTTCTTAGAGTGGAACCTTGTCTGTTTCAGAAGCTTTTATATAGGAACCATGTGGTTACTTGTTCGCAAGCAGTGGCGAATCATATAAAAATGTTAGCGACACCGTATTACGACTGTTTGCGAATTCTTACGAGTGTTTTGCGAATGTTTGCGAATGTTTGCAACTGTTAGCGAAAATACAAATTCGCAAAGGTTCGCAAAGAAATTTTGAACATGTTCAAAATTTCTTTGCGACAAGAAAAACTGTTCAGTTTGCGACAATAAAAACCGTTTGCGAACTTTCTTGCGAATGTTAACGAACCTTTTGCAACCGTTTACGAACCATGGCAAATTCCCAAATTCGCTACGTTCGCAAACGTTCGCCGCTCAGTGAGATACCCCCTTTAGGGCATGAATAAATTGTGCGTTATGACAGCTTTATGTAAATCCTTAGGGTGGGATTTCACGGAGCACGCGAACGATTTGCGAAGGACGCGAATAGCAAAATCCAGCATTCGTATTTTAGTCTGCAAAAGATCGCCAAACGAACGTGAGGGTTCGGAAGCGTCGTCAATTATTCGCGAATGTCGTTTTTACTTCGGCGAGAATTTCAAAAAAGTTTGAAATTTTTTGCGAACCTTTTCCGCACACTTGGTCATGATTTGCTCGTGAATTGTTCTCGAAAGTGTCTTTAAAGCCTCGTCATTTGCGCAAGACCTTCGCAAGACACGCGCGATGTTCACAAAATGTTCGTGAAACCCCAAACAGACTCCGAAACTTTGGAGAATGTCTCGCGTATGTTACGCGAAATCTGCGAAGTTTTTCCGAACATTTTACGACGTAATCGCAAACTGTTCGCGTACCTTTTGAGATATTCTCGCGAACGTTTAGCGCACGTTTGGGGGATGTATGACCTATACGTTTTCTACAAATAAAAATCGTAACATACATCTAAACATCAAACAATTATTAACAACTATAGTAACAAAAGAAATTAAAGACTAGCAAAGAGAAATAAATGTTTTAGATACAAAGAAAATCGTAGAATACACTTAAAATTAATCTAAAGTATGTAAAATTTCATTTGAACTATAGAGATTATGTGTTGGAGGAACTGAAAAAAAAAAGACCAAAGGCTTTACTAGTGGAGATATGTCCTAGGAAAAAAAAAATGTAGGCAAGCACACGATAGAGAAATGAGAGAAAAAGAAAGGAGAAATATAGGAAAGAAAAAAATTCAACTCAAGACAGCTTCTACCTCTCCTTGGGTACATTTTCTCCCATGATTATTGAAAATTTTTCGTTGTTCGCATTTCCGTCGCGTGTTCTTCGTGTACGTGACATGCTGTACTTTAGCAATGATACACACGATATTCACACATGCGTCGTGGAAACTTCGCACAAATTGCGCAAGAATAGTTTTCGGCTTCATTGTCGGAAAACATTCGGAGAAAAACTTTCCCGAATGTTGGATTTTGTCATTCGCGTCCTTCGCAAATCGTTCGCGTGCTCCGTGAAATCCCACCCTTACAGGAGCAGCATAAATCAACCGTCCTCGACGTGTCGCTTCTGCGTCAAGAGTGTAGCCAATTTCACTTTTGATTTGTTGAATGATATTCATTGCTTCACTATACTCCACAAGTACCAATGATATTATGCATTTAAAGGGTGCATGATTCATAGGGTTAATAATAGAATAAGAACTGGAGCAGAAAATAAATTACTTCGGCCTGCTCGATATAAAAAAAAAAATCGCGATAGAAATTACGCAAGTAGTGCCATTGTTCACTGCCCGAAAGAGGGTAGGCAGGAGGGTAGGGTAGCACTGACTGCGACTGCAGCCGACTTTTATATTCATAAGATTGTGTGTGTATGTGTGTGTGTGTGTGTGTGTGTGTGTGTTTGTGTGTGACTCAGTCGTTGTTTTGTTTTTAAGATTCACTTTATTCAAGATCACTGTACTGTGCTGTCTTTGTGGATTTCATAGCTTGTTTCTTCGAATATCTATGAGTGTTTGTCATGTACGAGTCAATTACGCAACTGTCAGGATCCATATCTAGCTGTCTTGCTACGTCTAGATTTGTCAGGGTTATTATTGGCTGTCCAGATACCGGAGCTGTACACCCGCAAGGGGGTGGGGGGGGGGGGTGCACGAGGTTGTTAAGACTGATATCGGCACCTGTCGTATCAGGGCAATTACCCTCGGCTAAATACCTGTTACGGCCTAAGGTTGAGAGTAAAGATTAGAGTTGGGGTTTGGTTTAGGGTTTATAGAGTTTGGGTTAGGATTAGGCTTAGGTTTAGGATTAGGATCAGACTTAGGGTTAGTGTCAGTGGAAGGGTCTGGGGTAATTGCCCAGAGGGTAATTGTCCTAGACTCGTACATGTATAGCCTACCATCCGAGAGGATAGACAGTCTCCTCGACTGGGCCGTGACAAAGGTGGATGGACTCTGGCTCATCGTGAGTAATTTGCGTTACCGGGACAGAAATGTGTGTGTTTATGTGTGCGTGTGTGTGTGTGTGTGTGTGTGTGTGTGTGTGCGTGTGTGTCTGTGTCTGTGTCTCTCTGTGTGTGTGTCTGTGTGTGTTAATGCGTGTGTGTTTGTGAATCCACATGTGCTTATGTGCAGGTGCCTAGGAAGAGTCGACTGGAATGACGCAGAAAACAAGTGCATCGCGACAGAAGAGGTTAGGGCATACAATCTCGACATGTTTTAAAAACTATCAAATGTATTTCAACAATTTTGATTGGGAGTTCAAATCGAGGAATATTTCCCAACAAGCATTCTCTTATTGTTCTTTTGTCCTTTGTTCTTTTCCTTCGGTTTTATTCTTTAGGCCCACTGAAGCCTTCCGGAGGAGCCTTTGGTAAGCATGGACAACCTCTCAGCAGATAGGCCGGCAGCGTCTTTATGGCAAGGTCATATCAGCGTGGCAGCCACCGTGGTCGTAGGTGTGATCATCATCGCCATCGCTCTCGTCAAGAATGTGATTCGACCCCATCGATTCCCTCCCGGCCCCCCTGGGCTCCCTCTCATAGGCAACATCTTAGGTAAGACCAAAGAGTCCATATGGGGTGATAGATTGGGCAAGTGTGTGCATTGATACCTGGTCGTACATTTTCCTATTCCTTCGCCCTTACACCTCTTATTCCATCCATCTTCACTAACTTCCCTCTACTTTACCTCCCCCTTATTTCTCCGTCTACCCTTGTCCCCATTTACCTCTCCCGCTTACCTCTTTCCCTTCTCCCTTATTACCCCCCCCCCCCTCTCTCCACTTCCCTGCTTAACCCTTTCCCTCAACTCACAAACCTTTTCTCCCCCGTTTTCTCATTCTTCTCCACACCTTAGCCTTTCCCCAGTGATCCCTCTTCCTCTTTCCGTCACATCTCCTTCTCTCCCTCGTCTCTGTCCCTTCTCCATTTTCTGTTTTCACTTAGATGTACCCCTCCCAACCCCTCTATACCAACTTCCTTGCACCTCTCCTTCCCTCTGTCATCGTTCACCTCCCCATCACCTCTCCCTACCTACCCCTATACCACCTTACCTTACCTTACTCCAAGTTTCCATCACTCTAGTTCCTCCAAAACTTCCCCTCTCGCACGAACTCTCTTTTTGCCCCCTGCCTTCCTCCTCTTCCCCTTTCGCCATTCCGTCTTCCCGTACTATTGATTCATCCTCATTCCACCCTTCAATTCTTTCCTTCTCTTCTCCCTTCACTCCTATCCATTCCTCCTACCCCTGCCCCCCCCCCCCCCCCCCCACCATCCTCCTCCTCCTTCCGGCTCAATCTCCGTGACTTCTCTCCATTCCTCATCCTTCCTCCTCCCTTTTCCCCATCTGTCTGGTTCCGCCCATATTTAGGGTAAAATTCAGTAGTTTTGAGGAACAACGTTAAGTCCCCATAGAAACGCGAAAAGTGAATGAAGTGATTGCCATGTCACAATCGTCTTTCCTTTACAAGGTAACATAAAACGTATAGCAATCTGCTGCAAATCTAAAATAATCGATCCCTTCTCTCCCGACACTTCCAGATCAGGAATAACTGTAGATTGCTTTTGGTTAGCAATCGATTACCGACTTCTTCTTCTTCTTCTTCTTCTTCTCCTTTTTTCGTAACGGACATCTATCATTTCGTTCTGAAGATCCTCAAAGACCGTTCGCAATGCTGCAAACCAAAGCCTAAAAAAAAAAAAAAAAATGAAACTCCGTTGCGCAAAGAGTTGATTTCATTATCACTATCCCATGATCATATTGCCTGTTTTATTTTACGTCAATGGGCCTGGATTCCTTTGTGGTTTTCGGAAATGCCGTTTCCTTTTGAGAATTTTCTTTCTAGCATGCACTGTGTGCGTGATATAAAATATGACATTCTGTGGAGATGTCGTTAACTTGTTATTGTGCGCATGTGATACGGTTCATGACTATACCTCCTGTGTATTAAAAACTAAGTCATGTTTGATGAATATTTCACATGTGTAATCTATTGTCAAATTATATTGGTTTCCGCATCTCTTAATAAGGCATTGTATTCAGCATAAAAAGATAAGTAAACCATGTGTTTACAGCTCAAAAGAGAGAAGCAGAATGATACAATGAATGAGAGTAGTGGAAATCGTCATTGTAGACTTACAGTATAGGAGAGAGTGATAGTTTAAACCATGGTTTCAATATTGTACCACCTTCGTAAATTCGGGCCTACGAGTTTGTATAGCCATAGTGTCACATTCAGTTCAGTTTCAGTTTCAGTTTATTTTATTTCGACACGGTCACTCACTTCAGCCAATGGCTGTTCTTCAGTGAGTCCGTGAAGTGGTAAAAACAGTTCAAAGTAACATAATACAACATTTTATACTTAGTATACAAAACATAAGAGATAAAAACAAACACAATTATTATACACTGTAAAATCAACGACATCAAAAAATACTACAATTTATACTGAAATAATTCCATAATATTACTTACGCATTAAAAAAAAGAGAAATATGCGTATATATACACACATGTGATAAATGAAAAAGAAAAGAATAGAAAAATAAAGTGGGACCATTCAAACATATAGACTTAATACACACACACATTATAAAGCTGCAAATAATTATCTTAAAAATCCTACCTTTGTATAAAACGTATCTATTGCACTTTTGAATGCAGCTAAAGAAACACTTTGTTTAACATCGCTTGGCTAACTATTCCACATTAGGGCACCACGATATGAAAAACTGTTTTTTTTTTAATTTGTGGTTGGTTTGGGTATATCTAGCTGGAGGGTTGTCTTCCTCAAACCATACAAATATTGTCTGTACATAAATAATTCATTTATATGTGAAGGCATGTTTTTGTTTACAATCTTATACATAATGCATAACAACTGTTTATCGCGTCTATCCGAAAGTCGATCAATGCTATCATTACACTTTGTTTGGATCAACTGACATAGGGCTTCACTTGGAAATTTCCAGTCAACCCGTATAACCACTCTGAGTGCTCTAAATTGTATTTTCTGTAGTTTTTCACAATATGTTTTTGCCATGTTCCACCATATGAGACTACAATGATCCATCTGATTCAGAATAATGGTTTTATAGAATATCATTGCCATTTGCTGCGTGATAAAAGGTCTAATTCTTTTCAGTAAACACAAACTCTTGTTCAGTTTTTTATGCAAACATTCAACATGTTTTGTCCAGTCTAAGTACTGGTCAATGTGTACACCAAGGTATCTGATATGCGTGACCCGATTAATGACCGTGTCCTTAATCTTTACACAAGGAACTGAAATGCTCTCGAGTCTCCTTCTCGACCCAATCAATAGAAACTCACATTTTGGGGCATTTAGTGCCAACTTGTTTTTACACAGCCATGCATTTATTCTATCTAAGTCCTCATTTAGAACTGTCACCAATCTATCAATGTTGTTACAAGAGTAATACAAACATGTGTCATCTGCGTAGAGAGATACATACTATTCTTTACGCACAAAAGTAAGTCATTTATATATAATATGAACAGTAAGGGACCTAGATTTGAACCCTGGGAGATTCCACACTTAATTGTCTGTGGTCTAGATTGAACCCCATTGACAACTGTGCACTGGATGCGATCTGTCAGGTAGCTGCAGAACCATTCAACCACTGAATCAGACAGGCCATACTGACGCATCTTACGTAATAGAGTAGCATTACTTGGGTACCTAAGGGGGGGTCACCGTGCATCCCCCCCAGGACTCCTCGAAACTTACATTTTCAGGATCCTCATGACATACTAAAACATAATCAAGATGTTAACAGGAACGAAAAGTGGCTGTTCTAGGTGAAATTTAATGTAGTCGATTGTTTTTCATAATTTCTTATGTATTTCTTTGTTTTTCAACTTTTTCAACTTTTGTTTTTTCTTTGTTTTTCTATTGGAAATTGTCACTGACCACTTTTCTACCATAATTAGCACAAAACTAATCAATGAAAGTGATTAATTGTAAAAATAATCAGGTTTTCATGACTTTCATGACAGAGCACTGTTTTCCATAGGAAATGTACACAAAAGCACAAAATTGTGCCCGTTTTGGGACGACATTCCGTTACAAAAATGGGCGTGACTTCGCAAAAGTATACGCGGATGTTGCAAATTTGGTCTCAAAAGTTGTGCGAGACTTGACCAAACAAAGTCAAGAAGCCTCGCGACAGATTTATAGCGCGAAACTTCGAGGGGAGGGGGGCGGATCCCCCACCCCCCGTCCTTATCTATGTATGTAATATATAATATGTGCTTACATGTAGGGCCTACATAGTAGGGTACCTAAGGGGGGGAGGGGGTCACCGTGCACCCCCCAGAACTCCTAAAAACTCACTTGACTTTGTTTTGTTCAAGTCTCACGCAACTTTTGAGACCATATTTGCAACTTCCCCGCATACTTTTGCGAAGTCACGCCCATTTTTGTAACGGAATGTCGTCCCAAAACGGGTACAATTTTGTGCTTTTGTGTACATTTCCTATGGAAAACAGTGCTCTGTCATGAAAGTCATGAAAACCTGATTATTTTTACAATTAATCACTTTCATTGATTAGTTTTGTGCTAATAATGGTAGAAAAGTGGTCAGTGACAATTTCCAATAGAAAAACAAAGAAAAAACAAAAGTTGAAAAAGTTGAAAAACAAAGAAATACATAAGAAATTATGAAAAACAATAGACTACATTAAATTTCACCTAGAACAGCCACTTTTCGCTCCTGTTAACATCTTGATTATGTTTTGGTATGTCATGAGGATCCTGAAAATGTAAGTTTCGAGGAGTCCTGGGGGGGATGCACAGTGACCCCCCCTTAGGTACCCGACTACATGGTCTACTGTGTTTAAATCCAGTGCGACTACGCCTACAAACATTCCTTGGTCAAGTTTGTTGAGCCAGTATTCAGTTACATTAATTAAGGCCGTCATTGTTGAGTGTTTGGGTCTAAATCCTGATTGATGCACTGCCAGAAGTCCTTTCTCTTGAAGATATTTGTACAATTGATCAAATATGAGTTTTTCCATAATTTTCGCTATCACTGGTAAAATAGATATTGGTCTATAATTGTTAACCTGCGATCTTTGACCCGCACCTTTGTATACGGGCGTGACACGCGACCGTTTCCATGCCAACGGAACCTTGTTTTGGTACATCGACAGGTGAAAAATATAAGTAAGAGGTTTACAGATATATTCAGTCAACAGGTGAGCTTGATTTCTTTGCTAAACGCTTCTGATTGTCCCTTTCCTTTATGAGTGAGATGACTTGATCAGTAATCCAAGGCGTTTCTTTCTTTTTAACTCTTGTGTTTGTCTATCACCATACGTATTGTATTTTCAAATGCAGTGTACGCTGCCTCTACGTTAGTGTCATTCATGATGTATTCCCACGATTCCATAGATATAATTATCTTCTTTTAGCAAACCATAATCAACCTTCTTTAGATTTCGAGAAATCTTATATTTGTGTTCAGCTTTGTTTTTGACACACTTTTTACCCCAGCTACAATATACAAGATAATGATCACTCAGAGACATGGGTAAAATATCAAAAGTATCAATTTTAGCTGGAGTATTTGTCATGATTAAATCAATCGTTGACGAGGTGTTTTCCGCAACTCTGGTCGCCGAATTAACTAGTTGCGCATAACCAAAGCCTTCCGTTAACTCAAGTAACTGCTTTGTTTGCCATGGTTTATTTTCTGGCATTACGTCACAATTCATATCCCCTAGTAAAATACATTCTCGAGTTAGGTCTTCTATTCTCTGTAATACCATTATTCAAACAATTTAAAAACCTTCAAGTTTGCGTCAGGCGGTCTGTACCATGAAACAATAAAATATGACTTCACCTTTACAGGCTTTATTTCAATCACTAACATTTCCAAATCTTCATTCATTAAATCACTTCTCAGTGTATAATCTACATCACTTCGTATATATGCTGCCACACCTCCACCTGCTCTGTTTCTATCTTTCCGTATCAATGAATAATCGTTACACGCAATTTCGCTGTAATCAATAAGCTCATTTAAATGAGTTTCGCTTAGCGTTAATACATGGATGTTTGACTTTGACATAAATAATCGGAGTTCATCATCTTCGTGAGAGAAGCACAGTTAAGATGAGCAACTTTCAGCCCAGGACTTACTCGTAGTTTCTGTATTTGTTTTTCCAAATGTAATGACATAATATCTCTTTTTTCCCCATCAAGCTTCATAATATCATGTAACTGCCCATCTGTACTGGAGTCTCTATGACTGTCATTATGCGTGCGTTCTCCACTTTCAGATACATTTGCCATATCATTGCCAGCATGAAATGGTAATTCCTGGAAACAGTAAAAACGACAAAACCAAACATTGTTAAAAGGACTCGCAGTTTTAGTTTATTGTATTTAATCACGACAATTTGCTTCTGCAAAGCTGTTCTTCTGCAAATCCGCGAACAACATAAAAATAGCAGAGATACATACAAATTGCATATATGCAATAGTAAAGGAACAAGTGTCGGGTACTGGTCAGGTAACAACAAAAACAACAAAACATTAAAAATACAACAAAAATAGAAAGGAAAACGGAGCACATACCTACGGTAACATGTAATTTCAATAATATCAAATAGAGAGAAAAAAAATAAAGGAAAGAAAAAAATCCTGGGCAGTTGCTTAGGCTACAACAGAGATATATCA
The DNA here is from genome assembly GCA_033980235.1 of Diadema setosum. Lineage (NCBI taxonomy): Eukaryota > Metazoa > Echinodermata > Echinoidea > Diadematoida > Diadematidae > Diadema > Diadema setosum. Next base: position 43,842,983 of record CM067061.1, read on the forward strand.
AGAGCTCGTTTGAAACGAGAAAAAAAAATGTGTCAATATTATAAGAAATAAAAACCCCGTGGAGACTATTTTTATTCTATCAGAGACCTAAATAGATTTGCTCTATTTCATGCCTTGAAGATTTAAGTTCTCCTTAAATTTCAGACGAGAAAAAAATACATTTTGTGACTAAATATTTACTCAGGGTCACGGAGACGAATTTAGGAGTTGGCTGAATCAAAATGTTTTTGAATGTCAAGGAAGGCATTCACGGAAAGCATGAGGCCACGAAGAAGATTGAAATCTAAAAGAAAGCCGGAAGGAATTCAAAAGTAGTGAAGGAGACGAAAATCAATATAGGAAGGAAGCCATTCTATGTTTGTGCTTCCGTCTCTGTGATAAACATTTTCCTTTTCTTTTTCCCGCGCGGCATGAGCGCGCGTTCTGTTGTTGATGGTCTTCCTCCTATATTTGTTTTGCCCAGTGATATTTATTCGCTTCTTTATCCCCTGAGGATAGAGTGCAAGACAGTGGCAAGTAGGCTGACAGGCATGCAGGTATTTGTGAGCCTGGTTGACTTGAGTGACATTATACAACACTCACGTCTTGATCGAGCGCTGAAGCCGTGATAAATAATACATGGCGAACTTAGTATTCTCGGCAAATTGTCTCAAGTATAGTCTCTTGAGAGTGAGCGCCAGTAATACAACACAGTTCTAGGAATCACTGCAGATGGATAAACATTTCCATGTATTCATCTCTTCTGATTCTGAATGACTCAAAATTGCCTGATCGATCTTGAGCGGAAGAGAAGTATAAAACTTGACTGTAAAGCAATGTTTACACTTTGGCGAGTTGGAGTCGCGAGTCGTGCGCGAGCTGTGCGAGCTCCAACTCGCGTTAACTCGCACAAACTCGCGCGAAATGTAATTTTTTTCTGGAATTTGCATGAGTGATATAAGACTCAACGCCGAGTTCACTACGCTCGCTGTACGAGTGAACCGAGCTCGAAACGAGACATACCGAGCTTAGTACGAGTTGCAGTGACCTTTATACGACTTAAAGCGAGCTTTAAACGAGTTGCCAAGATTTTATTACGAGTAATAAGAGTTTTATACGATCGAGGGGCGGGAAATGCACATTTTGGCGCTCAAAGATGGATGCCAGAAGCATTTTCGCTCTGCTTGAAGAAGAAGAGACCCTGATCTTCTGCACGATTGGTGCGACCCTGTTGTCAAGGAGGCGCCGCAGAAAAAGAGATGCTCAAGAGAGGACCAAAATGCTTCAAAGGAGGTTTTGGACAAGACCCTGGTTGTTGAGGAGGCCAAAGTACGGACACTATGAGACGCTGACGGCGGAGTTAGATGGTGAAGACCTGGACGGTCTTGCGGAGGGAGATGACAAGGCGAAAGAAGACCTTCGTAGATCTCTGACCTCATCTGCTCACTGGAGGAGCTACAACATAATAAAAGGATACCAGTCACTTCAATACTCATAAGGGTACATCGTTTATATTTCACCATGTTACACAAAACTAGTAAGTTATTGAGCAGTTAACCAGGAATTATACGGTATCACGAAATTATCTCGAGAGTACTGAAACAAAAACAAAAAAATCACAGTTAACCAAAATGTTCTGCACACGTAATAAAACAAATTTTGAGATCTTGAGATTAATGACAGTAAAGTAACACTTTACTGTTCCTTTTCTTTAATACAGAACAATGTTCATTATCATAATGTTTAATCACCTATTAATGTATCCCAGAAAAACCCCAAGAACTTAATAATTTTAGTAATAATTTTGTGCGTTATTTTAATTCATGTTAGTGTATAGGACAGTGCCTGATCAAAATTTTTGTTCACTGCAACACTTAGTGTTCAAAGCTTGTTTTAATATCGAGTGTTAAAATGTACTTGCGAACCTTTATTCCTTAACATCTGCGATATTAATTCAAACATAATTATGTAGGTGAATATTGTTATACAAAACTACAATATCAGCGAAATTGAGAACAGTTTGAAATTCACATGTTAAAAGTAAGTCACTCCTTTATAACATTGAGATTAAATATTTTCAATTACTCGGATACAACTGGTTGACGAAAATGTAAATTTAAAGAAATGCCTATCGTGAAAGCATGCATATAATTTTACTTTGACGGAGTTAACTCAAACAAATAAGGTTTCTGTGTGGTGAATCGCAATTTACGTGTTTAATCTCTTGTTTTGATGTTAGAGGTAATACATGTATTTAACATTATGTTCAGTTAAAAAATGAGCTGCATGTCAAAGTGCTTTCAGAATATATGTTTGGATGTAAAAGTTAACATCGAACATAATTATGCTTCACAGTAAGCATTCTGTCCTTCCAGAGTGAAAAACCTAAAAAAAAAACTAAAACTTCACCTCATGGACAACTGTACTGGAATTATTATTCTAGTAGATGATAATTACAATTTTCATTGAAAAAAATCTGGGCTGCATGTCCTTACATGTCTTCAGAATATATGTTGGGATGTAAAAGTTAACCTTTGAAAAAAATTATGCTTCACAGGAATCATTTAGTGCTTCAAAAGGTGAAAAACTAAAATTTCACCCCACTGTACTGGAATTATTACTGTAGCAGATAATAATTAAAAAAAATATAAACATCTTGGGAGTGAATGTATGTCGTTCGTTATTTTCATATTCTTGGTTGTTTTAATCAATCTGAACATAATTAGACAGGCCATGCAGCTCATTTTAAGAATATCTTTAAAAATCGATCAACCACAATGTTGCAGTCGCCTTAATGTACGTGTTGAGTATCCTTTTCACCGGTTTTATATCATGGCGTTATCATGATAAACACACGAACGGAGTTTTACCCTCTAACAATATGATGGATTAGTCATTTTTGTTATTCGTGCATGTACTTGTATTAAAAAATAAATGTTCATAAAATACATGTATTACTCGATCCGTACTGTCTTTTCTTTACAACAATTCACATTCACCTTTTGCAGCAGTTCTCTGTCCTTGGCTTCTTCAGAGGCCACCTTGGGGGTTGTACACCTCCCTTTCATTTTGCCCTTGCCCTTGCCAACAATTGATAAGCTGGTGTAAGAGGAACCAGTTTCATGCTCTGCTGGGGGTCATCAGCTTCTTGGGTGGTCTGGTCATTCTCACTGCTGTTATCATGCCCATCAGTCTCAGTATCCTAGTCGGGGGAAGAGTATTTAATTCGTCTTCTCTTGGTTGGGATGCTACTTGTCCTTTAGAGGTCTGCAAAAAATAAATAAATCACTCGATCAACATCTTTTACAAGAAAGACGCACAAAATATTTTGTGTAAATGTAGCTTATTACAGATCTTAATGTAATCAAATGCATATTTACCCTTCCCAATGTTCTCCCTTCCATCCTCACAATATGTCCCTCCAGGACGCGGAATGCATTGATAATCCACTGATCTCTCTCACTGTAAGGTGTGTCTCTGGTCCCCTTTCCAGACTTTGGGTTCGTCAGACGGATGTACTGTGTCCTCATAGACTTGAGGAAATTGTTCAGCTGTTCAACTGAAAAAAAAAAATCGAACACTGGGAATTTAGATCACATAAATTAATGGAAAGAAACAAACAACTTTATGAAATTCTTGTTTCTCATACAGTGAAGTATATTTATAGCTAGCTAACGGGATAAACGAAATGTGGGGGTCAAAATTTTCAGGACTAAATATTATGCCTGTCAGTTGTTTACAGGATTTTCGATAATTATGGCAATCATAATCATAGTAGTAATCATGGTAATGAATTCAACAAAATGTATTTAGCAAAACTCCGTTTTGCCGCCAGAGGCCCCCCCCCCCCCTAAATAATAGATATTAATATTCATCTTCACTTACCGGAGCACACCGGATCGTACTCCTTGGCCTTCTCTTCGATTAGCCTTGTCTTCTTTGCAGTATCCTTGTATGACTTTTGTCGCCTGTTATACAGACAATCGTGATCTCTGTACCACTCTGCTTATTCTACTTCTTGCTCTTCAGTGAATGTGTATGCAGTGAGGTGTTTTTCGTCTCTTCGGGGTGGACTTCTTGTTTGGGGTGGATTTCTTTGTTCTTTTTTTTTTTTCGTCTTCCCTGGGGTGCCAGACGGAGAACATTGCGAGTGGAGAAAAATGGGTTCATTTTCCTCCCCAACCAGTTCGACAGGCGAGGCCTGATGCTCAGTAGTTTGAGCTTGGACCTGGTCTAGTTTGGTGTCCTGTTCTTTTACCTGTCTCTCATGCTCGTCATTGATCTCCTCTATCGTCTCCATTCTCTCTTCCTGCACTTCTTCTACTTCTACCCTTGTTTGAATGACATTATTCTTTCGGTGTTTAACTACCTGAATGGCCACAACTCTTGGATCTCTTGGGTCGGGGCATATTCCTCTCCTATTTTTGCTAGTTGTAATAATACAGTGACAATGGCCGTTTTAAAAGTACGTGTACATGCGTGGGTCGATTAAAATGTGCTCTCATTTTAAAATATATATGGAAAAATATAGAACACTGGATATTTATTATTCAGCTGGCATGTCAATATGCACTTGCAAGGTAATCTGACTAAACTCATACGAAACTCGCTGTAACTCGGGGTGCTCGATCTGAACTCGCGCTAATCTCGCGGGCACCTCTCCTTCACTCGTAATACGATCGCAGTGCTCGTATCTCGCTCTAGTAAACTCGGAATGCACTCGCGTATACTCAAATGTGGCGAGTTATTACGAGTTATTACGAGTTTATCTCGAGCTTCTTTCGAGTTATTGCGAGTACCGCGAGTATATAACGAGTCTAGCTGAGTTCAGCACGAGTTACAGCGAGTTAGCAAAAATTTTGAACATGTTCAAAAATTTTGGGACTGCTCACGACTTCAAGGAGAGTTGTCCCGAGCTTGAACGAGCTTCGCCGAGCCATGCCGAGTTGTCGCGAGTTATCCCGAGTTACATGGTGAGCTTCACGCGAGTTATCGCGAGTGCCTCATTTTGGCAACTCGCCTTTACTCGCCATAGCTCGCAATGTCAACTCGCCAAAGTGTAAACGCTGCTTAAAGGTGAACTCCATCTGAAACTGCTGTCTATGAGCACGTTATAAAAACTCAATATTCAAATGTTGCCTCGTCGTATACCTTACTGGTTTGATTACTGACCGACGGATCAATTTGCTATTCAACGGACTGATCTCAAGGCAACGTCAAGTATTGATCTTAAACAGATTTCTTATCAGAAGACTGAGTTTAAAAGCAAAGCGAAAAACAAAGTATCCACACAATAAAGGGATTATATATGACAAACATGTATGTCATACATGTATTACTAAAGAGTTAATTCTGAGGAATTTGTTCGACGCCTAGCTCTTCGCATTTTATTATGGGTTATCTGAGCAATTCTTACGATTACAGAAAAGCAAATTGGCACTGAATACATCGTTATCGTCTAATAGCTTCTGCAAAGAAAAGGTTTTGATGTTTGATAAAGACCTAAAAGTTTAATGGCCTCAAAACGCTTCATCCTACTGGGGAAGCGCATGTTAAAGAAATACACACACATGCACATATCTTTATATTTTTATATATATATACACACATACATATTGCTGACAAAGAAAATTCTTACATTAATATATATACATGTATATATATATATATATATATATATATATATATATACATACATATACATATTAACAATCGTTTTATTTTGTTATCAATCTCATGAACATATTCCGGATATTCTTTATCACTTCATTATACTTCCTTCTCTCTGTTGATTTGAGTCTAATACCTTTTGATTACCTTGAGATTCTTCGCTTTCCGGGCTAATATAAGAAAAACGCCACTTATTTGAAGTTTGTTTCTATTTTATTGTGAAGCAGGCGTAAGCAGCTTACCCAAATGTTCATTGACCCTTATAAATACCTAGCTCAAACAGAATCGTCTATCAGTGAGTGCTTACTCGTTTATTTACATGCGAGGTTTTAGTTGCCATTGTTCCTACTTATTGTTCCTCGATGCAAGATTTATTTTTTTTTTTTTAAGTTAGCCATTGCGGACAAATGCCAACACGTTCGTATTTTCTCCATTCTTGTATTGTTTTTGTATTTGTATGTGTTTATTTGTATTATGATGCTGTACGTAATGAAGGGAATCTAGAAAATCCAGGACTTACACATTTTTATGCCTCCGCCACGAAGTGGTGCCGGAGGCATTATGTTTTCGGGTTGTCCGTCCGTCCGTCCTTCCGTCCGTCCTTCCGTCCGTCCGTAATGAATTTTGTGGACAGGGTAACTATCAAAACCTTTTGAGGTATCCTAATGAAACTTGGCATGTATGTGTATTAGGGGGTGAAGTTGTGCCTATCAACTTTTGGGTGCACATGCTCAAGGTCAAAGGTCAAAAGGTCAAGGTCAAATGCTTAAAATTTCACTATTTCCCCCATAGCTATGCAATGCCTGAAGATATTTTCTTGAAACTTAGTGTATACATGTATTACCCAATTAAGATTCTCTGGTAAAAGTTTGGGGTCATGAGGTCAAAAGGTCAAAGGTCAAAAGGTCAAGTAAAATGTTAAAATTTCACTTTTTTCTCTCTATCTTGGAAATTGTTCAAGGTATCTTTATGGAACAAAGTATATATGCATGTACTGACTGGCAGTGGTTATCTAGGGAATTTGGGGTTCATGGGGTCAAAGGTCAGGGGTCAAAGGTCAAGGGCAATACTTCAAAATCTTAATATTTTCCTTATATTTATGCAATACCAGCAGGATTATTTTTTTTTAAACTTGATGTATGCATGTATAACCCACTAGATATTCTCTGGGTTTTTTTTTTTACTTTTGCCAAGAAGGTCAAAGGTCAAAAGGTCAAAGATCAAGTAAAAGTGCTGAACTTACTTCTTTCTCCATATCTCGGAAGTGGCTCAAGTTAGTATTTATGTTCTGCCTGACAGTGATTTTCTTATGAATCAAAGGCCAGATGAAAATGATAACAATTTACTGTTCAATACAGAAATTGCACTTTTACTCCATACCTTGAAAATTACTCAAGTGTGTAAACTTATGAAAGGGTCAAAGTCGAAGTTAAAGTTCTTAAATCCCCAAATACATGCTCTCCTATTCATCCAATTAAACATAGGTCAAGGAAGGTGAACATTTGATACATTTGTGACAAACATGTCATTTTAATATTTTGCCAATTTTGTGAAAATGTAATCACACATTGTACACATGTACTATAGACCTATTAGGAGAATCATGCATTATGGCGGAGGCATACCAGTCGCCATAGCGACATTTCTAGTTTTTCTTTTGCAATTAAGTTGCAAACTAATATAGGTTTCACGACATTTATGTTCAAAAATATTAGTTTTACTTTGTGCAACTGATTTGTGTTTCAAAATGGTATACCCGAGACAGTGTTACTATAAGACTTATTAATGCAACTTCACCAGTGTATTTCTGCTGCTTATCTCCACTCCCATACGACCACACAGAATTGAACGATCGGAGTGAGATCCTGCTCGACAAGTTTATGAAGAAATACGGCGACATCTTCAGCCTTCGAGTGGGAGAACGATGGGTCGTCGTACTGAATTCTGTAGATATGATTAAGGAAGCGATGCTGAAGAGGGGAGCCGAGTTTGCAGGACGCCCTCAGGTTTACTCCGGTAAGAATATAACTGTGACAGTTTGAAAACAATCCCTCTTCGTATCACAATTACATAATTACAATCGTTCTACGGCATGTCTGCCTCGATGCTTAAAGGTTAATTCCGGGCCAATTAAAAGTTTATCTGAAAATACAGAGTTACATTTTGCAAGCAGTGAAAATTTGATCAAAACTGGATTACATTGAGAATTTTTTGAAGCTGTAAATTTTTGCTGCTCTTTTTGCGAAACAGTTTTCGAACAGATAGGAATGTGCAAAATGAGTGAGCTGATGATGGCCTAACAATTTTCGAGAAATGTGTAAAAAACAAAACCAACAAAACAAATGACGAAAATTCAGTTCTGCTATGGACATGATGGAGGTGTAAAACACGACGTTATTTGAGGCTAAGAAACTTCAACAAAATGATCAGTTTGATGTATTGGGGTTTGAGACTGTATGGGGGTAAGATCGCAAATACAAAATAGCTGAAAATTTCAATATTATATACACGTACTATTAAACGAGATGGCAAGTTGTGAGGCAATGACGTCATAAATTCACCATATTTGACATTCATGTATTTATCTTGACTGTTCAAGAAATGCTTAGAGAAATTTAGCAAAATTTCACAATTTCATAACTTCTGTACTTTTATGAAATTAATGTTAATTAATTAATTAATTAATGTAAGCTTGTGTGAATAAAAAAATGTTACTCTCTCTTATCGGACGAACATTTAACTGGTCAGGAATTCTCCGTTGGTAAAGGCCTGATTTCACGGAGCACGCGAACGATATGCGAAGGACGCGAATGACAAAATCCAATATTCGGAAAAGTTTTTTCTCCGAATGTGTTCCGACAATGAAGCCGAAAACCATTCTTGCGCAATCTGTGCGAAGGTCTCACGAAACGACGTATATTATACGAATGTCGTGTGTACCATTGCTAAAGTACAGCATGCTTCGTACACGAAGAACACGCGACGGAAATGCGAACAAGGCAAACCTTAAATAGTCATTGGATAAATGTTTCCAAGGAGAGATGAGAGCTGTGTTGAGTTGATTTTTTTTTCCTTTCCAGTATTTCTCCTTTCTTTTTCTTTCATTTCTCTGTTTTGTGTGCCTACAGTATTTTTTTTCTGAGGACCTACCTTCACTAGTAACACTAGTAAAGCACTTGATTTTTTTTTTTGATTTTTTTTTTCAGTTTTTCCCGCACATAATCTCTAGTTTCAAATGTAATTTTGGCATACTTTAGAATAATAATATGTGTATTCTGCGATTTTTTTTTTTGTATATCAAACATTTCGTTGTCTTTGCTGGTTTTTAATTTCTTTTTCTTTTTTTCACTATACTCGGTGGCCCAGAAAGAACGGAACATCTGATCTTAATTTCAACAATATTGTTGCATATAACCATGTCATTATTTTGCATATTGGAAAGGCCTTTCTTTTTTTTTCAGTAGAATGACACCAAGTTCTTTAATTTTGGTTAATGCGTTATGATTTTAGGACCATTTTTGTCAACTCTTGCATTTTTCAAAATGTGATCATTTTGCACTCTCAGAGATACCGAATTCAGCGAGAATTCGGCTTGCCATATATAGAACCAATAGCGTTCACAATGTGTGGATTGTGGGACGGACGGTATGATTGTCATTGTTACCGAGTAAATTGATAAGCAACGACCGTTAGTTTGGCGATCTTATGTAGACTAAAATACGAATGCTGGATTTTGCCATTCGCGTCTTTCGTAAATCGTCCGCGTGCTCCGTGAAAGCAGCCCTTTAAGGCTAGATTACAGATTCTGTGGAGAATACCAGCCAACTAATATACCAAACTTAATCAGTCTTCCCTAGTCTTATCATGGAAAGCACAAAGTGAGTGCGAGCAGGTAAGGTGTGTTGAAAAGAAATGACATTGAAACCAACTGTTCAAAAATAATGAGGGCGTAGTTGCTATTGTAAACGATATTCATGTATTTATATGGATTTTCTACTTTGACTTTTGACTTATAGTTATTGCTTTCACCCTATCTCTGTTTATATACTTTATTCATATGTGTTATTTTGTTTTTATTTGTGTAGCATTCACTGTATCTATATACTTTATACAATCATTCCTATTTCATTCAACAGTCATGTATGGATAAGCAATAGATAGATGTATAGATGTTGCTTATTACGTGTATATGCCCCTTTTAAAAGAATATCATTTAGCTTCCATCTTTTAATTGTATTTGTTTGTTTGTTTGTCGTTGTTATTGTTGTTTTGGCTTTGTGAAAGACTGCCGAGAGCGTAGAATGGTTTTGGGCATGTGTGATATGATGGCAACTTTCCGAAATGTGAACACACCAGAGCTCATAGAAAAATGATCGAGAGGTGTCGGAATCGAGAGAACGTATTAAGTTACAGGGTATCAGTAAAGCGACAAAGCTGCCTTATTATTGGCAGAGCGCTACTCGGTTTTGCGTTAGGGAGATATATGGGTCAAGCCATGCACATTTGCCATGACTCTGGGGACTTCAACTTTAGTGTTAAGGAGATGCAGCGGCGGAGATTCCGACTTCTGCCTATCTGATGTATATGGAAACAGATCTGTTAATCATTCTCTCCATGCTGATTCTTTAAGTTATCAACTTCATCTCTCTTCCTCCCTCTCTCTCGATATATATATATATATATATATATATATATATATATATATATATATATATATATATTTATATTTGTATTCATATATCATCATCATCATCATCATTGTTGACGTGTTTGTACAATGAACATGTATATTATTGTATCACGATTGATATACATATGTGTGATGAAATATTGTATCATGGTGTGAATGGTATTTCATGTACAAGTGGTACTGAATAGAACTTAATGTTAATTTCACGTGCTCGGAATTCGTGTACATTGTAATCATTTTGTGTGTGGTGTTTGACGTATTTTTTTTTTTTTTTTTGGTGATTACGAAAGTGACAAATGAAAAAAACAAACAAACTCGAAACTATTTAATTTCTGTACATGGAGCTATTTTACTTTTCTAAATGTCGTTCTCTGAGTTTATGTTCATATTCTTTTTTTTTACTGCCATGACACTGGAGAAGAAACCAGAAAGAGTACGTTGCCTTTGACTAAATGCTACAACGTATGCGTTTTACAGTTGTTCCTTTGTTGCACTTTATGTCTCCACGAAGAGAAAGGTAAATAATCGCAACATGGGGCGTACATTACGTCGTTATACATTCATTCCTACTTCGTTAGCCTCGCTTTCCACGGCTTTGTCGCCACAATGCAAAGAATAATTAAATAAGAAGCCAGGCATTCGTCCAAACTAACACGGAGTAACGAGATTTCGATTCTGAAATCGCCCTGATTATTTTCCTTGAAGCACAGCCTTGAACCCAGCTGATTCAATGTTCGGAGCGAGGAACTACCTAAACCCTATCAGTGGTATCAGCTACTTACCAGATTAATATTCACTGCTTTACTCTTCAATGGCATCCCCCTCCCCCATCTTTCATCCTAACCCATCTCTCCAACCCTTTCTCATCTCTCCAACCCTCTCTTATCCTTCTCTCTCTCTTTAGCTGAGATCTTGTCTGATGGATTTAAAGACATCGTATTTAGTCCCTACACTGATACGTGGAAGCTCCATCGCAAACTGGCGCACTCAGCTCTCAGGTAATTGCACAACCTGACGTCACTATTTTGTTTTCTTGCTTTGCATCTTTTACGTTATTTTGCTCGTTTTTCGATGTTGATTGTTTTGACTTTGGGGTTTGAATGAGAAGGGCATTTCTTTTTCTTACCTTGCAATTCATTTGCACCCATTAAATTGCAGTGATTTTTGTGCCACCACCTCCTTGTGCATCGCCATTTTAATTAAAGTGCTATCCCACACCTAACCATTGTCAAGTTGACCTCAATCAAGACAGTACAATCAGATGAATGGACTGGTAGAGGTAGAGGTAGAGTGACCTAAAGTAAGAATACTATATCATATCAATAAGTGTAAAGGTGGATGCATCGCGCAGATATTGCTTTGAGATGATGGTTTTGTCCTTTTTGAATCTATGTAAACATTCTTGTGTTCATACTCAGATTATACAGCCAACATCTGAAATTGCAACAGGTGAAATAATGAGGACAATTATAATATTGATAGCGACATAATTGTTATAATCATTATTATTATGCTTATTATTATTATTATTATTATTATTATTATTATTATTATTATTATTATTATTACTTCAATTATCATTCATTATAATAGAAATGTTCTAATCATAAAAACTCGCCTGAAGATCGCAATGTGATAGATAATGGTATTACTACTGAATGACTGAGTTCATGTTTTAAAAGACCCTGACTATTTTCACGGCAAAACTACAAATATATCAATTTTGAGGTCGTTGTGTATCTTATATATATAGTCATGTTTTAATGCGTGCTTATAATATCTTGTTCGAAGCGCGCTTCTTTTTAGCCAGAGAGTATTATATAAACGAAACATGCCGGCATTAACTGACCTGATTTCTGTGAACCCTCTCGAAAATGTTCATATGATAGGATATGCAGCATCTTATTACACATTGCCTGCGAGTTTACATCAATGTAGGAGGAGAAACGAAGTCTGTGCTAAAGGCGAGCTCTACTTTCTTTGTGTTCTTGTTATTCAGCGAATTTTGTTTGTGCGACTTATCAGCAAACATTACCTTCTCCCATGGGCGTAATTGAGTTGGCCAATGTTCCCTTTCTCTTACGTGTGGTTGTTGAGAATTTCGTGCAACTTTTGCTCATGCTCTTAAGTGCGACGTCTTCCCAAGCGGATATCTCACAATGATAATCGCATTGTATAGTTGCCCGAAGGACAAATTCTTCACAGTTGCAAAGGCTTTCATCTTAAACAACAAAAGTAACAGGAAAAAGTGGCTGAGTATGGCAGGAAAATAGACTGGTAGATGGATAGAGTTATGTAAAGAAGAATGAGCTGGATGTGAGGGGAGGTGATGATGACGACAGGGAGTTGCCATGGAGACAGGAGTATTATCTGATGATGCGTTAAGCGGAGCGGGTCGTGGAAGTATGTAGCGTTTTACACCACCTTTGTATTGAGGAGTCTCTCTGTGCATGCTATGTTGACCCCCAGGCACTTCGCGACGGGGAAGAATCTCGACAAGCTGGTCCACAAGGTGTTCCCCCAGGCGGAGGAAGTCATCGAACGGAACGGTGATAAACCGCTCGACCCCAAGCTCCTCCTCACTCTTACCATCTACAATGTCCTTTCCCAGATGTGCTTTGCTCAGAGGTATCAACATTTCAGTTTGCCATCTATAGAATATGTAGTATATAAAGGTAGCGGTGATATATATCTTACCGCAGTTTTTTTCGTAATTTCATGTCATTTATTTCATTCCATTTATTCCATTTCCAACAAAATATGAAGGCAGCATGGTATCTGCTATAGCACTTTCTTTTTTCACAAAGAAATTTTATTCACTTAAACGTTCAGGTAAAAAATAAATGACACATACAATACATAGACGAGTGATACATAATTGACAGGCAGCTTCAAAACGTCTAAATGATATAAATACGATTCCAATTGATATAAGATACAAAACCTTTGGTTTTTTCAGACATATATTCGCTTACTTTCTTCACTTGCTTTACAAATTGACAAAATTGGTTAAAATGTAATTATTTCTTTTTATTCATTTACAGAAAATATTTAAGTGTTTTGCACAGAAATAAACCACGTTGTAACACTTTGGGTTTTCTGTAGAACCAAGTATAAAAGCATTTTAAATACTTTGAGTTTGATTCTGAACATAATTTCCTGTATTTGAGCAATAAACCTTTGGGTAACCTGCTAGTACATAGTTATATAAAATCAAAGACACATGGTTTATCATGATAAGGGAAATTATAGTGTAATGAAGTAGTACAATCATTATACTCCACTGTGGAATTTGTAGTGTGAAAGAAAATTTGTGGGAAATGGAGGGGGTGCTGAAAAGCTTGCCTTCTAATTTGCAGTCCCCTCGTGAACAGTATCTAATTACAATATGTAATGATCAAATGAAAACTGAGGCAAATTGACTCAAAAGTGGAAAACAGAAAAAAAAAGCAAACACATACGCACGATCACGTACACAAAGTATGTACACAAAGTTGGTCTGTTATACGAACGAGGATGAGCGTCGGAAGAGTAACAGAAGAATTTATCTCTCAGTGTTCCACTTCCCTTCTACCTGTTTCATGCACGGCACATCCTCATTTAAAGCTCTGTAGACAATCAACTTTATCCACAGAACCATATACCTCATCTTGCTAATAAGAATAATGAAGTTCCTTGGACTTGTCTTGCAGCTTTCGATTCGACGATCCAAAGCTGCTAAAGTATATCAAGTTCTCGCGGGAGATGTGGGAGAAGGTGGGCTTTGGTCTTGTGGCAGACATCTTCCCATGGGCCCGCTACTTATCTACCAGCGGCACCACCCTTATGAATGATATCAAGTCACAGTACCTGGATTGGTCGATGCCTCAAATGGAACGCCATAGAGCCACATTTGACCCGGGTAAGCCTCTGCAGAGAATAGGATGAAAAAAGCCTGTTCTTTGCATTGCATTTTGTATTTTTTTTTTTCAATTTTCGAAGCGCCTTGAGTCTACATAGAAAGGGAGCCATACAAAGATTTTTTTTTAATAATGATAATAATATTAATAACATTAATAATAATAATAATAATAATAATAATAATAATAATAATAATAATAATAGTATTAGTAGTAGTAGTAGTGGTAGTAGTAGTACTAGTATTGTTATTATTATCATTACTATCATCATTATTATTGCTATTATTATTGTTGTTATTATTATTATCACCATCATCATCATCATTATCATTGTCAGTATTATTTTCAGCATTATTATTGGGGATTTTTTTTCATCTACATTTGAGACGGAGCAAATAAATGTCCAAGAGTGATATTGGACAACGCTAGAGTGAAATTCTCTTACGATTCAGTTTTTGCCGAAGAACGATTAACAACGCTATTGCCAGGTGTATTGTGCACTTTTCCTCCTAAAAACCCATCAATCAGGTATAATAGCGAGATGGCGTTCAGGTGTCTATATTGTTTCGTTTTGTCATCTATTATAATCACGGTCATCACGTATTAATGGGTCTTTCTCAGTGCATACATTGCTACAAAAAATACTATGTTATTATCGCCCCAGTGTGTAAACGTGAACACAATATCTAGCAGCAGTCGGAAGTATTAGGCTCGTAATATAAACATGTTTCATCTGATAAGTTCATAATTTTCATTGTACTTATTTTGCTATGAATGTTGTAAATTATTTTCGCCTTCTCTGCCATATCAACCATGGGTGCAGACAATTTGAGAGATTTCTGTGACTTCATGCTACTGGCCCAGAAGGAGGCTACAGAGAGTAAACACGAGAACATCGACAATCTCACCGACACCCATTTGGTGCAGACTGTCAATGACATATTCATCGGTAAGTCATTTGTGCTCTGCCTCCCATCCCCCCCCCCCCTTATTTCTCATTCTAACGTGAACATGTCATTAAGTGACTGATTCTCCTCTAAAGAGCTACCCAAATGTACCATTGATAATATGTCGCCCTCTGTGTCATGAAGTAGATAGAGGATTATTGTTGAAGCAAATAAGTTAGGTTAATGGGTAGGTAAATAATATGTGAATGGATGATTGAATGAGGAAATTAGTAAAATAATACATTCATAAATGGATGGACGAGTTGCGCAGAACTGTAATCTTGAAATGAGAAGCAAACATTTTGGGAAAAAAAAGGATAAACTATTTTGCCGTCATTTCTTTTTTAAACTTTCAGCCCATTGGATGATGTTGGCCCGTTACAAGAGCCTTTACTCGCATTCACAACGTTTTGTGTGTATTAGGGGATATCGGAGATGCATTCGACCAAACGTTTCTTGCAACGGGTCCATAAAAGAGCAAGCGTAGTTACGATTGATCGCAAAACCAAGAGCCAAGATATTATCCCGTCTGCAATAATGTTTGTTTTTATTGATCATAGTGTAACACCTTACTGACTAAGTAGAGATGATGCTGTATGTTTCCCAGGAGATGATTACATCAGATATCTGGTTTATTCCCTGTATTGTGATGTCACGTCCCATCGTTTTTACCGACACTTAAAAGGTCCTGTGTTTACCATTGTGAACAGTGATTTAAAAAAATGTTCCAGTTATTACATTTCATGCTTATGTGTAGGTCAGTTGTATCACAAAACATTCTGCTATAATAAATATTTTGCTATAAGCCTAAAGTGTAAGGAAATATCACTATTTTTCCCAGTATATTACTATAGGCTGTTTATTCTAGAATCAATGTTATTATGAATATTGTTCATACTTTGTATATCTAACAATACTTAGCCTTGATTATAAACATTTTGACATTGGCTATTTCTATCGCGAACTCGCATTTTAGAGCACTAAAGCTTGTCTTTGTTTCATCTGCAAATGATAAATAATGCCTTCAATTGATTTTTTTTTTTTATAGCCGGTATTGAGACATCGCTTCAGAGGCTTTACTGGTTCGTTGCCCTCATGGCCGAGCATCCCGACATCCAGCTGAAGGTCCAGCAGGAAATCGACCAGGTCATCGGCCGTGATCGCCCTCCGTGTCTCGCTGATCGCGGCACCCTTCCATACACCGAGGCGACAGTTATGGAGTCAATTCGCTACAGTTCAGTCGGCCCCGTCGGAGTACCACACTCTACTACGGTGGACACGGAGTTCTGTAAGAACCAAGTCTAATTCATGACCTCTACAAAAAGCGCACAGATGACTATATATCTATCTGTAGCTATGTCTACACATGGAGCTACAACACACAATGATATGCCCAGAAACATGTTTTACAGAATACATTTATGTATGTATGTATGTATATATATATATATATGTGACCCTGCACCTCAAAACAAACAAAAAGTCGCCAGACATGAATTTTTAGTTGAGACCATATTCTGAAAGAGCAGACATTAAGCTTTAAAATGATGTATAACTCAAATCAAATGGACTCTCCTAACCTATCTAAATATTGGAAAGAAAGCACAAACTCAGGAAAAGTGTGAACTGAGAAAAGAGGCTCTGAAGTACAGTGTCTATTCAAGCGCTTAATCTTTACCAAACCGTGCTGGCTGTGCGATGAATGGGACAAAAAACAGGAAGTAAACCACCAGAGTAACAACAATGAAGGGATTATCAAATTAAACTGAAATTAAGCATGCCTCATTAAAACGTTCTGTTCATAATTAATGCCAATTTTCAAAGCAGTAGCACTATCCTTTCAAAAGGTATTAGAGTTGAAAGTGAAGAGTGTGGACAAGGTTTTTCAGAAATGAAAAGGGATTCTAAAGACACACCTAACCACACTATTCTACCAAAAGTGTTTGAGATAAACTGCTAAAAAGACACACTTTCCTGCCCGTTTTATGATACCAAATTTTAGCATAATGTAAAAGACGACCCGCTCTTTCAGAAAATATGAAAAAGTCAAGTTCGGCTAGGTTGACCTATTTCACTTATTTTCAGTCGTCATGCAAAATCAGTGTGTGCGACTTTATGTTCGTTTTGAGGTGCACGGTCACACATATATATATATATACACATATATATATATATATATATATATATATATATATATATTATATGTATATATATATATATATATATATATATATATATATATATATTACGCATTATTTGTTTGTTTGTTTGTTTGTTTGTTTTTGTTTAACGAGCCTTCTGACCCGTATTGGTTCCCCACTGTGTCCCTATATAACAGTTTTCTAGGTGTTTGATGATTTTTTTTAAAGAATGTGGAATGAAATGATATGAAAAAAGAGAGAATATATTTCATGTACACTTGTATTATGACAGAAGAAACAAATGCTTACTGTTAAGTGCATGAGTGTTTAATCAGTACAGATGACAGAGTTATTATCATACCTGTTTACCCCAGATGGGTATCTGATTCCAAAGGACACCGTCATCGTCATCAACCATTTCTCCATGCACTTTGACCCCAAAGAGTGGGCGGAACCTAACTCTTTCAGACCTGGTAAGAAAAGGATTCAAATAAGACATTTATCATTTCTATGAGTTTCTTCCTTTCATGTTACTTGCTATTATGTAGTTTTATTACTGTGCAAGTATATTCTATGTTTTGGTATTGACACACATATACACTCCCATTAGTGTATTTATTTTCTGCCGTCTCTGCCTCTATCATTGTCGTTATTATTTTCACTATTGTCTTGATCATCATTATTGT
Source organism: Diadema setosum (assembly GCA_033980235.1). Taxonomy (NCBI): domain Eukaryota; kingdom Metazoa; phylum Echinodermata; class Echinoidea; order Diadematoida; family Diadematidae; genus Diadema; species Diadema setosum. The sequence continues at coordinate 43,860,995 of CM067061.1, forward strand.
TTGTATATGATATCCATGTTTTGTATTTTGTCCGATTTGTCCTCAGTCTTGATAAAGGGCAGAGCCCGAAAGCTCGAAGTAAAATCAAATTGTGAGGATTCAAAAGCAACGTATACCGCCTCTTCTTTACTCTCGTTATATATATATATATATATATTATTCTGTGTGTTGGCATGCCTAGGTGACTATGTGTGTCAATATCGCATACGTTTATTTTTCTAACCTTCTAACCCAAGTGACCAACAGAAAGCTACATGCATATTATACAATAGTTGTATTGGTAGCGCCTAATGTGGTTACTATAATTGAGTGTTACATTATTTTCAAGTTACACGACATATGTTGGGCTTTGTGGGGTTAATGTTATATGTTTTACTGCTAAAAACATGTACAGTATATGAGTTATGATATTAGCAAAATTGTATTATTACATGTATGTACAAAGTCTCCCTTTTTATTCGATAATAACGTTATTCTGTGGCACTTCATATGGCTGCATACAGCATTGTATTCTTGAGGTAAACCCCAAAGTACCACACTACATAGGTCGCAATCATATACATGTATTTTACCAGGAGCTGGACTATTGCTTGATTGTTTTGTCCGCTTACCTGCTTGTGGATGTTAGATATTCCTTCAACAGACGAACTTTGTAAGTCGTGCATGATGTTGAAGTGAACGATAGTACAATGGTGTACCTCATTTCAATCATGTCCTGCCAGTTCGTAATTAAGTACCACACTACATTGGTCAGTTTGGACAGGTGAGACCACTGTTTTTATTCGGCTCATTTTTTTTTTCCTCTATGCAAAAAAAAAAATAAAAAATAAAAAAAAAAATTAAAAAAGGAAGAAAAAGAAAAGAGAAAAAATACGTCCTAGTCACTTTGATCTCGATTAGGGGTACATTAACCTCTCAACTCACTCGTTCCCATTTAAAAAAAAAAACAAACAAAAAAAAACAAAACAAGCACATTATTTTACTTCTACTGTGTAATGCAACCATCGAACTATCGGCGTGCTCTTCTAGGGATGCACGTGTCCAGTAGAACGATATGCCAGTATCGTATCATTGCACTGTCTCTCTCTAATTTCTCAGAGCACTTCCTGGATCCGAGTGGCTCAATGAGACAGCACCCTCCCAGCTTCCTCCCGTTTGGGACCGGACGTCGCAGCTGCCTCGGGGAGGCGGTGGCCAAGGCCGATCTTTTCCTCATCTCCTCGTGGTTGGTGCAGAACTACACCATCTCCAAACCAGCGGGTCGCACCGACGTCGACCTGCTACAACTCCAGCCCGAGTCGGCAGCGGGGCGGATCCTCAAGGACTACGAAGTGGTGATTGAAAAGAGATCATAAATCATGGCAAATGGTACAGAGAAATGGTAAAATGGTGAAGAGATCTTACTCATGGTAAATGGTAAGGAGAAATGGTAAAATGGTAAAGAAATCTCAATCATGGTAAAAATGCTAATTACACGACCCTCTGTAAGAATGGAAGATGTCTGGGACGTAGTTTGATAAGATAAGATAAAAGAGTGATATATTATGTCATTGTCTTTGTATGTGTTTGTGCGTGTGTGGCATTCAATGCATTATGAAATGATTTCCAGAAAGACGGTCACTGTCGATGATGAATGGAAACGTTAAAAGAGTTTATAAGATGACATAGATATGTCAGTATTGCATTTGCAATCAGTATGGAGGGAAAAATAATTTGATGAAGGCTTAAAAGGATATTTTCATCTACCTCCCAAGATTACTATTCTCGTCGCAGGTATAACCTGTGACATTTATGTTAGTCGTAGTAGCATTAGTTAGATGGGATTAGATTTCCCTCACGATATTATTATTGTAGCGTGTAATAAAAGTAAGCGTCCACGCAGATGCCTGACAAAAATACAGCAATCCAATCAGCAGCTACAAATGTGATTAGAAAAATGCATGAAAAGAGAATACAAAAAGGACATGGAAAGTCGGAAAAGTAGTATGCATGGATGCCCTTACGCTTGCTTTTATCATTTTTATTTTATATTACACCCACGCGATGGTGGTACGTGTTCAGGCCTCCCATAGCGTGACAATGGAGAACGAGATTCCAAACTCGTCAATAGAGAATCGTCCTTCTCAATGGGACATATTTGACATTTTGACTTTGATGATTTCATTAAAAACAATTACTCGTTTTACGTTTTCCTTGTTTGTCGTTGTCACCAATGGACACGGACCACATATCGACCACTAATGAGCAAGTAAATAATAGTATTCAGATCTTAGACACGTATAATAACACGGATTTGAACTTAGCAAAAATATGCAGTATGTCTGAGGCTAATAAGGGGGAAATTGTTTTGAAATGCAGGTGCTATTTTTTTTTTCTAGAAACCTTTTCACCAAATGTCTTGGATTTCACACTTATTTCAGAGAGTATATTCTTTTACCTTGAGCGTAGATAAAGGCAGGACTAATATGGCTCATTGAGTTCACTGAGATAGGCACGAGCTTTCCCATGATGACATTTGATTACAAGTTAGTGAAAGAACCGACTACGAAGGATAGATAATGATCAATGGATTTCGTTTTGCGTGTTACAAGCCTTGTGGCTGAATTTTGTGTCCGTTGGAGTCTTTTGAGCTGAGATTCCGGAACTCCAATGAGCAAACCGTTCTTATTATCTTCGTGACTTAAAATGAATGCATGCGCTATAGTTCCTGTGCCGTTGTTCCATCCAAAAAGTTTATACATAACCTGATAGTAGAGCACCAAATGTATTTTGTATCTATTTCGTTGTTATTCGCAGTATATATAAGCCTCAGGATCGCAAAAGCACCTTGTGACATGGATGCTGCTGGATATATAGTGACTATACTTATTTACACGTGATTTTACCAGGCATCTCTCCTTTAATTCTGCAAACGGATGTCATGGGTGGGGTGGGTCTCGTTGTGAGTCGTTTATTAGAAATTGTCACCGTAAAGTCTGGCGCTGTGGACTGCAGCTGAGTGGACGAAATGAATTGACGAAATATAATCCTTGAGTTCAAATATTCTTTGGACGACGTATACGTGGGAGAGCACAAGGACAAAGTAAGTCCGAAAATTTGACGTATTGGAACAGCATTTTTTTTTTTCTTTTCTTTTCCTACGGTCGGGATGTTATATTCGTAAAAATACAAGTCAAGGAAGAAAGATAGTAGAAAGATGGATAAAAAAGGAAGAAAGATAGGTTGTAGAGACACAAAGATTGATATTTATAATGAAAGAAAGTGTTGTGGCCCATGCAATGTTTGTCTGCCAAATGGGATGCAGTCTGTTGCATACATTTCAAGCTTGTGCTTTGCCCGTCGTGAAGTTCTTCGTAGAGTCAGCCACATAGGAGCCTGAATATTAAAGGCCGTTGACCTCATTTAGCTGGGAACTACCAGAGGAGGGGATTTGCAGATGCTCAGCTCTCTCTTTTATTGTCATATGTTATTCGTGTTTCCTTGGCATTGGGGATGAGACCAATCTTAGCAGAAGTATTCTCAAGAGAGGCTAGCCAGTCCTTAGCTTCCTTCAAAACTGCATCTCTTTCGTGCAATATTACCTGCATTATCAAGAAATGTGAGATATTACCGTATGCTCCTGTCAAGGTTCGACTTCCCTGGATTGATGACAATACCTTTCTCCTAAATGGTGCCAACTGATTGCCTGAGAATGTAATCTACTGCTATGATAAAAAGATAAGGGTCAAGGTCGACTCCTTGGTGGATAACTGCTGTTGAGACAAGAAACGTTACCAAAATAACGAAGGAGGGAAATTAAGAAACGAAAATAACGAGGATGATATACCCGGCACCACTAGCCTGTGGAGGAACGATGGTACTATTACACACTAAGAAAAAATGGTTCACTCTTGCACCTTTTAAGGGTGCAAAGTGATGTCACACTGATTGCTCCCTATGGGTGTTATTTTGCACCCTCAAGAAATGGGTGCAAAAGATGCACCATGCCCAAGGGTATAATCTTGCACCCTGTGGGTGCACCTTTGCACCTCCAGCGAGGGTGCAAAGTTGCATCTTTCATTGAAGATGCATTCTTGTTCCCTTGGGTGCATCTTTGCACCCACACGAAGTGGTGTTAAGTTGCACCTTTTCTTGGGGTGCAATCTTGTGCCCTTTACGTTACGGCGCAACTTCGCACTCCAACAAAGTGTGCTAACTTGCACCTTTTCTTGAGGGTGCAATATTGGTACTTGAACTTTTGGGAGCAACTTTGACCCCTTCGTTGGGGTGCAAAGCAGCGTCCAAAGTTCCAAAGCTGGGCCTTGACTTAGGGTGCAATCTTGGAACTTTGGGTGCTGCATTGTACCCGCAAAAAGGGTTCAAACTTGTACCCTTGGGATCAACTTTGAACCCTTCGTTGGGGTGCAAAGCAGCACCCAAAGTTCCAAAATTGCACCTTGACTTAGGGTGCAATCTTGGTACTTTGGGTGCTGCTTTGTACCCGCAAAAAGGGTTCAAACTTGTTCCCTTGGGAGCAACTGTGCCCCCTTCGTTTGGGTGCAGAGCAGCACCGAAAGTTGCAAGATTGCGCCTTGACTTAAAGATGCAATCTTGGAACTTTGGGTGCTGCATTATGAAAACTTTCCCCCAATTTTGGACACAAGCCTTCCGAGCAACAGCGTGTGTGCACGTTCAGGTCACCGGGTCACGTTGTTTACTCATCTCACGCTTGAACGGAGATAGCAAAGAGACGGGGCGTTTCCATTATCAAAATAGGGGTTCGCTGCATTGCATGGAGGCATTTGATGAAGCATAATTTCTGACACACTGTTACAAGCTACAGAAATCCTTGCATCTGATTGCCTGAGAGAAAATTTGTCTGACAGCTTTGTCGGACAAATATGCTTCCTGAAATGCCTCAGGATTACATAGACAGCCACAGCTTGAGTATGAAAGCAGGGACTCCCCACCTCCCTGATGGAAGCCAGTATACGTACAGTACTGTAATTAACCAAGGGAAGCTCCTTGAATTAACCATACGCAACTTTGTACATGTGGGACTCATTGCACCGAATCGATCGTTCATTGTTTGGCTGCCTAAGGACCTCATTCATTACCTCATTTTCTGGCTATGTAGACATTTTTTCATGAAATTATGTACGCTTCCACCAATCTTAAAGCATACTTGATCATTTTAATTACCTTCATGGCCGTTGTAATAAGTTTTTTCGGACAAAACAGGAGGATTCCTCTTTAAAATACCTTGGGAAAGATCACCGTTGTCACATTCGGGCTTCTCGCGTGAGAAATGAGACAATGGACTGTACGTACGTACATACCACGTACATCCGGTCATCTCCCTTTGCGATGAATAGTATCGCCCATTACGTCATCGCTAGGTTTTCTACTTTTGAGACAGTTTTTCCAATTGATCAGTAGTTTTAGCCTAAGAAAGCAGCGGAGTTAAATAACCAATAGCAACGAGTTTTATATAGTCATGTAGATTACAGCCCGCTCTATCCAAAACACTTCGCCCCAAGTTGATACGATATATGGTTCTGATTTGATCGATGTTGAAAACCAGCGAGTACGTACGAAATCGTGGAAATTTCTTCATTTTCCATAGACTTTTTACAAAAAGTGAACATGCTTAGCCAAATTCAAACTTAAAAAGCAGCGAAGATAAATACTCTCTGGAAAAAATCATAACATGAGAAGAAAGTAAAATTTGTCTTCTTTTCAAATCGCTTCGCCCCCTTCCGTGCCGTCAACAAGAAATATGACATATTTCAACATATATCATCAAGATACGTTTTTTGATGCGAGAAATTACACGTTATAGCTAATCCGCGCGTGTGCGCACCGCTCGCGCACTCCTTATGTCCACGAAGTTTCACAATGTTTGCACCCCAACGAAGGGTTCAAAGTTGATCCCAAGGGTACAAGTTTGAACCCTTTTTGCGGGTACAATGCAGCACCCAAAGTTCCAAGATTGCACCCTAAGTCAAGGCCCAGCTTTGGAACTTTGGACGCTGCTTTGCACCCCAACGAAGGGGTCAAAGTTGCTCCCAAAAGTTCAAGTACCAATATTACACCTTCAAGAAAAGGTGCAAGTTAGCACACTTTGTTGGTACCCGCAATCTTTAGCCTTAGAGGTACAATGTTGTATTTATGCGGTGCCAATTTGCTCCATGACTGGACTGACAATTGTTCTTCTAAAGGTGTCAATCAGTGTCATACCGCCAACTCCTTTAGAAGTGCAATATTGCCCCGTAATCTCATGGAGCAACTTAGCGCTGATGTTAGCCTGTTTGCTCAGTAAGTTAACAACGTTATTGTTATAGTCTGCAGGGTAAAGGTTGATGTAATTTGGAACTAACTGATGAAATGTGCGTTTGTGGTCTGACAGTCAAAGTTGTTGTTGTGTAGGAATCCAAAATTTACCCAATCGCCTGAATTCCAATAAACTGAGCACTGTCAAACAAGCCTTCGAGGCATTTACATTCCTAAAGCATACATCATAATGTAAAGAAAGAGGTCAAATGTTAATAATGCAGTTGTCTGGAAAACGTACTTCAATGCTTACTTGTTCACAAGAATATGCTTATTACCAGTAAAGAATGACTATATAACAAGAGCATGCCACTTACATTTCTAAAGCGTACAGCGTATATAAAAGAAGAGATAAGATGATAGTGATATGTAGTTGCTGGATGCTATTTAAATCAAGACATACATCCATGAGAAAAATATTTGTGGAACAGTAACATTCTCGGATCATCTTTGGCAATAACGCCATAGTCACGTGTAATTGACAGATCAGGAATATCACGAACATTGAGCAACAAAGATGTTGAACATTAATTTCGTCAAGAGATCTCACGTGCAAATATTCATTTTTCTCAACGTACTGAAATAATGAATGCAGCCTCTTTTCATGATTGTGACTCGTAAATATCTGATTAGGGGACTGCCATGTCTTCAATTTATATTTATGGGATAATAATTATGTAGAACCTCTCGTAAAGTAAACTGCGAAGAGTATACTGCATTGTCTAATCCACTTTCTGCTACGCAGTATTAATTGCATGTTACGAACCACTCAAACATTACCAATCTATTCAGTAAAAATATCCTCCCTCCTTGAAACAGCTGCATTTGTATGCGCAGAAACAGTTTGACATCATACGCAGCAGGCATCGTCATTACAAATTTCTAATACATGTATTATTCAAGGTCTTAGGTCACTTTGAATCTTGTCAAAAAGATGGGGAAACTAGTAAAATGCTGTACTTACATTAACATTTGACCCTTGATCTTTGAAGACAAGCCTCGCATTGTTCCGAAAATATGCATCTAGTAATGCAGGTATACACAATGTATTAGAAAAGTAGTTTCAGCCATTTCCGAAATGTTGAGCATTTGGATAGGGAAATATTGACATGGTATTGACATTGACTTCTTAATACCTTAATTCCATTAAAAAAAAAAGAAAAAGAAAAAAAGAAACTTTCTTCGCAGAATCATTCTGCCGTAATGCATGTACAAGTCATGGATTTAGCCCCTATCTACTTCATTTGAATGTATACATGGAGTCAATTCCAAATTGTGGAAAGAAAAGTGTTCCGTCAGAACTACATCATATCATTCATTCTCTCACGCATATCGTAATTCGTGATTATAGTGATTTTCAATGTAAGTTCATTGACCTTTTGACTTAACGGAGTTGGATTTCACAAATAACAACAATTGACAGCCATCTCAGTATGATGTATCTGAGGAATAAATTTGGTGGTCATATAGCTAAAACATGATGAAATTTGTTGAGAGTACATCACAATACTATGTTGGACAGTGCTTATCAGGTAAGACACAAAAATAGAATACCAAACTACGGAAATGATGTTTCTTAATGATAGTATAATACTCCTTGAGTAAAGTGACTTAAGCTTGTTTTCTACAATTACATATTGACAGTAAAGTGCTTATCAGGTGCAGTTCAATGACCATATCACCTTTAATCTTGTCGGACTTCATCTATATTCTAACATGACCTGCATCTTAAGGGATCAGTGCAAATTAAAGAAAAATTGTATACAGTCCAATAAAAAGTTGTGAAGAGTACAAATTCCCTCGACTGCATTGTCACTGACATTATGTTAAGGGCAATATTATTCCCCTGCTTTCTGAAAAAAAAAAAAGGTTTGTCAATACTGCCCCTTTTGTAATGCCAATAAATGTATATCTATGGCGAATTTTCTTAACATTTCTTGATATCTTTTTTTTGGGGGGGGGGGTTGACGTCAAAGATTTTGTAGCTTTTTCATCTAGTAAAACTAGATGAAACTGTAAAAAAAAATATATATATAGCTCTTTCAACAAATTTTCCCATATTCCTTGATTTTCAGTGATGTGTTCAACTTCTAAAGTATTCTTACTCAATTCAGTCCATTTGTATATTTTCCCTTCATTTCCCTTCACTTTGCATTGTCGACATAATCGATTACAGATTGATATACGAATGGACAACCTGAAAAAAAAAAAAAAAAAAAAAAAAAAAACTGTGGCGACAATAAATCAATATATACCAGAGCAACTCTTGGCTGGTAATCTATCAAAAACAATTATTGAATGATATTGTTTATGAAATGCTGTAGTTTCTGTGACATTCGCCTGCTATGTAATGCTGAAGGCCTGCTATGTAATGCTGAAGAAAGCACATTGTATTTTTACCGTGCCTGGGATATTCTATTCCATAAACATAGAAGGCCGCAAACATTGTGGAGAAGGCAGGCACGATACTAGAGTTCCGGCAGATTTCACAGCCATCCAGCCAGATGGTGATGTCACTGGAAGGCAGCATTCGTCCCTTGATGACAATCGTGGGAGTTGGTCCTACGGGGTCCTGAAAGAGATTTTGGTTAAAAAGTAATGATAATTAATTAACATTAATTTTCTGGAGCAATAGTCAGTTTTACACTGCACAGTTGTGCTTCATATACAGGTCATAACTATAAGCAGAAAATGGAAACTTAAGTTTTGATATTGACATATAGATAGATCCGGCCAAATAGGTTTTTCCTACCTTTCTTGTTATGGAAATGAAACATGATTTTGAACAAAAACATTCCTCGTATAATTCCTGACGGAATTCCTCTGCCATGAAAACAATAACAACAACAAAATCTACCACTCACTTTGTTACAGACATACAGCATGTCCTTCTCCCAGAGCAGAATGGGCATCAGGAGACAGCAGACATCACGTGTTAGAGCTGGAATAAAGAATAGATGTGGAATCACCTTCATTTCAGTATGAACTATATCTGGATCAATAAAAATGCTTATGAACTCTTGCAGGACCTTTGCTCTATGTATGGTCACAATTAGAGAACTGCCCTGTGTGGTCTGTTCCTCGCCTACTGGCTGCGTATGAGTGGCTGTCAATGTTCTCTCCATCTGGTTTCCTGTGGTCTGTCCACTGCTAGTTGACTCCATATTGTCCAGTGTTGATGTATTATTCCTCTGCTCTTCCATTCTTTGTCCATCACTAGATGGAGGCAAATAATTGGCTCTCAATGTTCTGTCCATCTGGTTTCCTGTGGTCTGACCACTTCTAGTTGACTCCATACAGTCCGATGTTGGTGTACTGCTCGTCTGCTCTAGTATTTTCTGTTCTTCACACTTTGATTGCGCATCACTGTCAGTGTCCTGCCTTTGATATGGTAATGTTAAATTGAAATCAGCTTCTGGAGGGTTCAGGCTCGGGCCAGTCAGTACTTCAGAGTCAATGCTTGACGACATTGAAATGGAGTCAAGTAGTACAACGTCATCGTTATCCATCACTTCACATTCCGCAAGGACATCTAGGAGGGAATCATCCGAGACTGCACTTTCCACTGTCTCACAGTATTCCTTCCTCTTTGAGGCTAAATACAAACGTAGAAGTTTGCATTTCCTTGTAGTGTATAGACTTCCAACGTCAAGTTGATCATAAAGTTCTTCATGTGTTGCTTCAGTTAAGAAGTAATTTAAGTCTTCAACTTTTCCTCTTCTGCTTTTTCCATTTGGGAAAAACCAATGTAAAACAGTACCAAGAATCTCTTTCAAAGTACAGCTTACACTGTACATCAAAAATCTCGTGTCTTGTTCCCCCTCCTGAGGGAGATTTAACTTGCTTGTAGAAAATTTAGAAAACTAGATGGATTCTCGACTGCGCGCAGTCAAAATTTATGCCTCTACCACTGCCACATTAATATTACACATTGACCTTCTAAAATTTTCAAAAACTTTTTTACCTAATCAGACCATCGACACTCCCATATGCATGCATGTTCATGAGCCAAGTTTGAACTTGATTCGTTAATTGGTTCATACCATAAGTTATCACAAGAACAACCTACTTTCATGTATACAATGACCTCTATGATCTTTGACCTCGTAACCCCCAAATCTAATCAGATCATTGTCACTCCCATGATCCAAGTTTGAAGTTGACCTGTAAAAATGTTTCTTATGTTATTGCGAGAACGAGCCATTGCGAGAACGAGCCATTTTCAGGTACATGTATAAAGTGACCACCATGACCTTGGATCTTTTTGTGACCCCAAAATCTCATCAAATCATCGTCCCTCCCATATGCACACATGACCCAAGTTTGAAGTTCATCCGTCTAATGATTTTTAAGTTATCGAAGGAATAAAGACAGGACGGACGACATGAAAAACATAATGCCTCTGGCACCCAACTTCGGTGGGCGGAGGCATAAAAATTAAAATTCCAGGGGGTATAAATAATTCTTAGCATTAAAGACTATGTCTTCTTACCAAAGGAGTATCAGTCTAGGCGGTTTACGGCCACTTGACCGAGGGTCCGCGAGACCGAGGGCCCGCGAGACCGATTTTTCTCCTATCATATTTTCCTTTATCACAAGTATATGCGCTTAAGGTACATAGAATTACTATGTCTCCTTTAACATATTAAGTCCCGTTTCTTCAGGATGTCCCACACCTTGATTATAAACTTTCCGCGGCCCTTTATTACTTATATATGTAATTTATTTTTTAACATAGACTGAAATACACAGGACTCGTATTCCTTATATATTTTCTAAAATACCTCGCCGCTTATGATAGCAATCAATTAGATTTTGAAGTTAGAAGTGGGAGTTCCGTTTATCAAGGCTTGGCTTTTAGGGGCCTCCAAACCATTTATAATGTATTTGTATTTAGTTGATTGTATTTTATTGATTTTGAATGGTTGAATAAAAGCGAATTGAAGTGAACTGGAATGAAATGAACTGAATTGAGAGGTTGATTAAGTTACTATAGGGCCTACGTTTGACCCATTACTTTCTTTCATTGTTTGTTTTAACTTAAATTGAAATACCCAAAACTTTTTTATTCCGTGTTAATGTTCTAAAATTACCTCTGTCGATTAACACTTGATACAGGAAACAATTTTTAAGAGTGAAACTTCGTATTTCATAACTATAACACGGTTTACAAGAAGGTACTGCGGTGAAGGGGGTCTTTGACGTCACTTTCCGAAAAAAAAAAAATCGGATGAGAGGCGGGGGGGGGGGAGCACTCGCCTAATATGCTACACGGGGGTGTGCTGCTCAGATGGGTCGCTTTTCTGGAAGAAATCGCTAAACATAGCGTGTAGTTTTTGGTCGGAAAATCAACCAATTCCGAAACAAGGTTTTTACTTCCTATCAGAACTTAGCATCATTTGGTGTAGAAAGTACTGGCCACGCAATACCATTTGTCAACTTTGCAAATGTCGGTGGAGCATTATGTCGTCCGAATGAATGCCATGTATAATTTTAAACCTTATTCATTGTTTAATAATTAAAATTCCTTTCTAGGACTGGTATTTGTCAGAGCGGTGTGGCATTAGCCCTATAACGATCACAATTTGCTGTTTTTGGTCTCGCGAGCCCTCGGTCTCTCGGACCCTCGGTCTCGCGGGCCCTCAGTCAAGTACGTGGTCAGACCCCGTGTAGGCTAGGCTCCATGAGGAGTGCACCCAACCTTCTTTTTCGATATATACTAGGTTTCTTTGACAGTGTCTTGTCAATTCGAGGGTGCTCATACCTACCATATCTGAATAAAACCACTGCACTCGCTAAACCCGGTGCATTTCTGGCAATACGCAAAAAAAAACCCACGACAGACACCAGAACAGAAATAGAGGTGGCCTATAATAAGGGTCATGTTTCAAAATCAATAGGGTAACATTTGATTTGAAAATGCGCGAGTTCCTCATCAATTTGACAATATTTATGAAAATAAGTTGGACAAGGCGAATGCCAAGCGTTGGTTTCACCTGTGCCCTGCAGTCATCACTATTTTCTCGATCTTGCAGCTCAGTATTTTAATTGCACCGAGTACATTCAATTATGACCACTGACCTACATCTACATGTATAACCTTATCACCTCAACTCAATTACTGAGGGACTTTATACAATCCAATAGATTCAATTGTGGGGTGGGTTGGGGAAGGGGGTTAAACTTAACACTGTTTAAGCTTTTTTCTTAAACATGCAACCCCCTCCCCCAAACCACTACCCACGTGTAGTACGTATTGGGACACCCATCCCCATGGACCAGAGATGGGAAACAATTACATGTATATCCATGTACACATATCTGCATGCACCCAGTGAATGGATACCTATCCCCAATGAGGACATATTTTCCTTCATCACCCAATCCCATTCCAAGCACAATTGCGACGCTTATCCCCATACAGAGGCAGGACACTTAAAACCATGTTCACAAGATAATATACACTTATCCCAGTGTACGTAGTAAGAGAAACTTACTTGTTAAAGTTTGGCAAAGTTTGGCAAGTGGCATCATGCATGTCAGACCGGCAGAATTTTTGGCGAAATCTATCTCAGATATCTGGCAACTAGTTCTAGATTTCGAAAATATTAACAAAGTCTATCAATTTTACCTTTTGGAAGACAATCTTGTAAATTTCTCCCACAATCATCGAACGATCGACGCCTCAGCTCAGCAGGTACACATAGATCTGTGGTAAAGCTAGCAACACGTGCATGCGCGCCTGCCGGCCCTATCGATGTCTTATTGCGAAGGAAAGCAATAATTATTGCGAGGAAACGCAATAATTATTGCGAGAGAACGCAATAATTATTTCGTGGGAACGCAATGATTATTGCGAGGGAACGCAATGATTATTGCGAGCGAACGCAATGATTATTGCGAGGGAACGCAATGATTATTGCGAGCGAACGCAATGATTATTGCGAGGGAACGCAATGATTATTGCGAGGGAACGCAATGATTATTGCGAGGGAACGCAATAATTATTGCGAGGGAACGCAATAATCCATGGAGATTTTTTTTTCCTCATGTCACCTGGCGGGCTCCGTACGGGTGCACATTGTCACCTATTATGTGTCAGTCATTCCAAAGCATTACCAGCTTGCCAGTGAGGTGTAAAAGAGTCAGTTGGCTTGAGAAAGTAGTAGATGAAAGTTAGCAGATCAAAGATGAAGTTTCGTTGAAGTTTTGTATTTCCTGTGCTATATCTTTCAAATAAGTTTCCTGTATAACTTCAATACTGGCATTACGTTTTCTTCTAGTACTTACTACTATGTACGCAAGTCTTATGCTGACTCTAGGGTTGTTAATCACAGCATTTGTGGAGATAATATGAATAAAACATTGTACGGATACACATGATTAGTAACAGGCCTTTTGGGTAATATGACACGTTATATAACGTTTGTATTGAATGAGAAGGCACAAGTCAAAACTCAACATCACTATTCGATCATCGAGAACAGTGCCTTCATGTGAAAGTAGTCGGCACATTATATACATAAAGAGAAATTTTACATTCAGTTCTTAGAACCAAATTTACTTTTCCTCTTGGTTTATTCATGGCATAAAGAATGATTTTTGCTGCCCTTCTGTCATGTACATGAACTTATGTGATAAAAGTATTGAGACAGTTGTCATTGACCAAAATATGTGCTAAGTAAAGAAATCACTGATTTTATTTATCTGTTTTTAGATATAAGTATAAAAGTTGACTCGTTACGGTGTTTATTGTGGTAGAAGAGGCTGCTGTATTATTCTGATGATGATTTGGACATACATAGATCTTTACATTGTTAATACACTGAGTGTGGTTGAACTTGTCGTTAACCTATTGATGATAGAGGCGTAAAAGTTTACGCTAAACGTGTTTATTCTAAAACTGGAAGAGGAGATCTCAATTTAGTCGTATGTCACTATTTAATTTCCTAATGGAAATTAATAGTATGAGACACATTATAACCAATCATCTCTCAGTCTTTTTCATATTACTGGCTTTCATGGCTGAGGCAAAGAGTGTCTATTTCATTTTAGTTTCTTCGGGTATTGAACATTTTTCAAACATATACAGGATGTGTGATACAAACCTTGTCTCTGGGCCTCGTCAACACATTCCTCTAACTTCTCTCGGAAATGTCTTAGAATCCCTTGGCAGACTCTTGAAGAATTCGCCATGGAGATCACACGCTCCCCATATCTCCCTAGGGCAGATGTCAGGCTTGGCAGAAAATCTTGCCGAGTGTAAGAAAGCTCCAGTTATTTCAGAAGCTATACACAGAGGTAGAAAAAGAAATCATGTTTCTTACTGTAAAAGTAACGTCCACAGCACTGTTAAACACACGTATCATAACATTCATAGTCTTACAAAGAAGTTCAGAGTGAGTGACCCCTCGGGTAAAATATCCCGCCTTAGGCTAAAATGTAGCCTAACAGATATTTCAAACCATGCTTTACACGATGATGTCTTAACTCACAAATTCTCCACAAAGTGGCGAACCTTGTATTTTGAAGTCAAAAGTTGAAGTGAGCCGGTGGATCTGTCGTTGAAATGGAATTTGGAGCTATATACTCAGCCCAAACACTCCCACACGTTACAATAAGCCAATTCAAAGTCAACTCATGTGCTTATTGCTACAAATGGAACCTTTCTTTTTTCCCAATCCTCAGTCTCAAAGCGACATATAATGCACTGCATAAGTTTGCCCCACGCAACAATTTGATGAATTCATAAATCATGTTCAAGCAAAGAATTAACATGCGTTCTAGACCAGTGGACCATACCATGCAGACAGGTCCGTGAACTGTGGGAAACATCCATTAATTTTCATTATTTTGCATTGAATGTATTCTATCTATGAATATTACTGGTTGTCAAGTGGATGCGGGGGCAAGCACTATTTTTCAGAATACATGAATAATCATTTCAAAAATGTTTATCGCAGTGATTTAAAAAGGAACATGTCTTGTAAGTTGTGGTACAAATTACATTTTTCCACTTATGCGCAAAATAGAACTATGAACTGGATTATCATGTCAATAAATGCATCAATACAGGCGGTGTTCATACATCTGATGATTTCGATATTTGGCTGTTAAACATGACATCTTTAAAGACATAAACTTGCAGAAAACAGCAGCACGACGATATTCAATATATCATTGCCAAAGGAGGTCTTTGTTTGAGACTATAGTTAAAGCTGCAGTATTGCACCCTAGCCAAGCTAAATGTCCGATAAATTTTATATCTAACAAGGAGCGAAGTTGCACACTTCTCCGAATCGCGTAATTTGCACCTCTATATGCAGTCAGACCGCAACGTCCTGAAAAGCCTTCGCATTTATCGTACGCGTATGCATGGACCTCGCGGACATGAATACGTAATGAGCTGGGAGACCACATTTTTAGAGTGTCTGTAAATCTAAACGACATTATCAATCTTCATGATTTATATATCGATAAAAAGCTGAAGAGTTGTACTTTGATGAAATTCAACCACTTGAAAGGTTATGACATATAAAATATACTGAACAAGGAAATTATAAAACACAAAATTTGCATATTTTCCATTCTTCTTAAGGGGTACACTAGACCGACGAAATTAAGGTGGACCAAAATGGAAGAGGTATAAAATGAAAGAGGAAATATCATTCTATGAAAACATAATGACTTTGTGTGGACTGATCCTATGAACGGGTCAGGTTGGCGAATAAATCATTGCGTTGTACAGTTAATTTTTGACGAGATTTCAGTTTGCCGCGAATACGCGTTTCTGATTGGTTAATTCCCTCTGAGTGGAGAGTTGAACGCACCTCGCGGAATGACAGTAAACGTGTACTCTACATAACAGTAATACACTGTGTGTAGATGACAGTGTAGGACCCTATATGGTGTGTGTGTGTGTGTGCGCGCGCACAATGTGTGTATACGCGCTCAGGTTCAGGCAACTGCAGCTGGTGTAAGATCTCCACGTAAACAACAAGAACAACACTCCACTCTGATCGACAGCTCAACTTTGGCTTGAACTTTTTTTTTGCCGGCACAACTAGATAAATGTAGAGTGCATTAATAAGTAGCATACAAATCAATAATACAAGATCTAGCACTGTGTTTGCACACATGAGTTCTTTGGGGCTCTCTTTTTGGTATTAGAATAATTATTCCTTATTAATCCACTGTATACATCGCTGAGTAATTTATCTAATGATACCCCGGGAGCGCATGTATCCCAAATTGCCACACTATGATTTTTACTCGACGAGACTTTCAATTTTTATTGTTTTCTAAGCGAGGGACCAATTCAGTTCTTAGTGTGCTGTTATAACAGGTATATCTAAAACGTTGACTATCATTCATGTGGTGAATGAACGGGTGGGGTTGGCAATAAATAGAAAGCCTTGTTCTAATTTGTCTCGGGGTCGTTTGGAAAATATCGATATAATGCAGAGATATGAATAATGATATCATAAGCTCATTCTGTATAATGTAAGCATTAAAAGGTGTGATTTATTTCAAATATTCACAAACCATGTCAATTGGTCACGGATAGTACATCTTCATGTCGCCAATAAGTGAATCTCGTAGACCATGCACTTTGTCTCTGAATTATCTCGCAAAATCTCGGGTGCTGAGAAGGACATGCGCAAAAACCTGCGCGTACGATAAATTTTTTATTTGAGCTCATTAACAGCAGCGTTGCGGTCTGACTGTATGTCTTGAGAATGAGCCGCAACGAAATTAAAAAAACAAAAACCAATACAGTGTGTAGAATGTGGCTGCGTTCTCGCACAGTAAGCATGCAGGCAACGGTAATCGAACGATTTTAATTGGTCAATAGGGAGCTTTAGATTTTAGACGCGCGGACGTTCAAACAGAAAAAAACATGGTCTGAGCGTGCGCAGTAGCGCACGTCAAGTTACTGCGCACGCTCAGACCATGTTTTTTTCCCTCTGAACGTCCGCGCGTCTAAAATCTAAAGCTCCCTAATACCAGACGGGAAAGCAGGTATGCTGCGTTAGTTTTCTTCACATATACTTTTTATCTGGGACTCAACTTAATTTCCAGAAACGCTTTTGATAAGTGATCATAAACTTGTGAAAGAAAACAAAGTTCTATGATATCATGCAAAACGTGAACATGATCGCAGCACGACATTATGCAATATTGCACTAAGGGGGTGTTGCAAGAAAGTCGAGTTGCGATTAATTGCAACTTTCTTGCAACACCCCCTAAGTGTACTTAGTGTTAATCAACACCAAAGAATGTCTTTCTTTGAGACTAGTTAGGGGCATACTATTGCAAGTTAGCAAGAATGACTTCTTTATGGAACACCCTTTTCCGACATCGCGCAATTTTCTTGTGTGTGTGTGTGTGTGTGTGTGTGTGTGTGTGTGTGCGCGTGTGTGTGTGTGTTTGTGTGTTTTGCTGTCCCGAGATTGAATCGCTACGAAATTCTGCAACGTGTTGCATATGGCTCCACCCTCGCACAGTAAGCATGCAGGCAACAGTGTCACTCGAACGATTTTGATTGGACAATAACAGGCGGGCAATCAGGTATTCTGCGTTACTTTTTTTGCAGACCCGTTTTATCAGGGACTCAACTTAACCCCCCCCCCCCCCCAAAAAAAAAAAAAAAAAAAAAAAAAAAAATAATAATAATAATAGATAACTAAATAAATAAATAAATACTTCCGATGATTGATCATAAAAATACGAAAAAATAGAGTTCTGTGATTTTATACAACCGTGTACATAATAGCACAACAATATGCATTAGTGCATTAAGAGTTGATAAACACAATTGGCGGTCCTTGTTTGAGACTAGGTATAGGCGCAATAATGCACCTAATGAAGAATGTCTTTGTAATTGTAATTACGTTTCGCCATCCCTACTAATTAGACTAAGAGATAGGTGAGGTAAATGGTAAAGACATGGGGAGGTGCGATTACAGAATGCGCAAAAAAGATGATGAAAGTAAAACGAATATTACTCGAATGGGCATGTTGGGCAGTAATCTGATATATCTGTTCATAAAGAATTTTATTTGAAGATACACGTCAGTTTAATTTGTCGGAATTATGTGGAAAAGTAATAAAACCGGCTTTCCTGGAGGGTACAATTTTACATTGAAAACACTTTCACTTGTACAATTCTGATTTACACTTTTGCACATATTTCTGTTCAGAATTTACTTTTGTTTTATAAGATTTCATTTGATAAATAAACAAGCAAAATAGAGCCAACATTATGTTAACGTTCAAAATGAATCTTCAGATTGCTTAGCAAGACGGCGGTATGGAACATTGATCATCAAAGGCACAAGGGCACTTGTGGAATTCTTTTGTACATCAAATAGAAACTGAAAATCATTTGAATAATTACAGCTAGTTGGAACTCCACCTGTTTAACCTCCTAGGTTATGCGTACGATGTGATTGGACACTACCAGACGGGGAATCATGTATTCTGCGTTATTTTTTCGCACACCCTTTTCATCATGGACTCAACTTAATTTGAAAAAAAAAAATACTTTCGATGAATGATTATAGAATACGAAAGAAAAAGTTTTCCGATATCAAAAAATGCGTGTACATAATACGAGCACGAGGGTATGTAATATTGCATCAAGTGTCGAGCAACACCATAATTATGAGGTCTTTGTTTGAGACTAGTTGGGGGCGCAATACTAGTATTGCACCGTCAATGACCGTGGCAAGATCGAACCCCAAATGCACATTATAAGAAGCAAAGTTCCACCATTTTCGCAAATCGTGTAGTTTGCACCCATTTCCGCGACTTCGAACCCTTCTAGCTCCCTTATTGAACCTTTTTTCCTAGTGTGTATAGAAATGATTGTTTCCATATCTTTCTTGAGGAGGATTCAACGCATTGGGATAGAGACGATATCTCGTAAAGCCAAAGATTGGCCGTTTACGCCACAAGGCATGCAATTGATCAACGTCTTCAAACATGATTTTATCCAGATTATCCATTGCGTCATCGTTGAGACGAGTTAGTGACCAGAATGATTCGCTTCATTATACTTCGTTTTATGTTCCGTGCTGTTTTCTCCTTTAAAAAAAAAAGATACAAACTTGACAGTATTAGTTAAATGTCACGATATTCCTGTTAGCTTTGTGTTCAATATTGTTTCCTGCTCAGAATAGTTACAGAAGTGATAGTACTGGTTTGATGATGTCACGATGATGAACTGATGCGCAGAATTGACCAACGAATCTGGGAATGTGACATCTGATCGCTGAGGAAACATGTTGAGCAATCGTTAGGCTTGCTCAAACACAGAAAGAACGTTTAGTTATGATATCATACAGACTTGCAGCTGAGATTGTAGTCGTTCTGAGGTATCTTACGCAGACCTGCATGTGCAGGTATACATATCAGTTGTATTATATGTGGGAAAAAAGTATTGCCTTTCCTCTTTGCCACGATTCAGTATCCACGAATCACGTACTCATTTCTCGAAACGGAAGAGAACAGGCTGATCGTCAGTCACATGACCTTCATTAAACGTCAGTACCTCTATCCTCCCTATCCAATGCACCCGCTCCCTTTAATACAGCTGTAGTGACTTTTAGTTTCATAGTGCTCTAAATGCAAAATTCAGAGAGTTGCCTATTGTAACACCTATCAGTATTTGTGATGCTATAACCTAGATTTTGAAATTGGCTATTATGACGCATGCAGCTGGCGCTTAAAACAATTACCGCATGTGTGTACGCCGTATTAGGACAATTACCCCCAACGGACAATACAACCCCTCGGCCAAACACTGGTTAGTGATAGAATTAGGTTCAGGACCTTGAAGAGGCAGTATTATTTACGTGAATTCAAACATATCAAATGCACTACGGCTGGAAGCAAGACAAAGTTACAAAACAAGCGCTTACCTGAGTAAATAAATAAATGAATATAAAAACAGAATAAAATCATATATCTCGCCCATTGGAAAAGACACATTTAAGCTGTTATCAAAAGAATTTTCTATTTACTGCTCCTCATTTTTTTTTTTTTTTTGGTATGTCGTGCATATTTGTTTTTACCAACATTCAATTCTCTCGCAATTATTTTGCATTGTTTTGTTTTTATTGTGACGTACATGCCGAAATAATTTGTAAATGCAACCTGTACTTTAGAGGAAAACGATAATGGGGGTACAAATTGTAGTTAACTCTAAGTGCTCAAATGGCACGAACATGTTTATCTCATGTTTTCATCTAATTCACGCGATTATAAGAACTGCTTTAAGATAAAAATGTACTCTTAGTTTAGACGCCTTGATATGTAAAAATCAATACTTCTGACACAAAATGAACGGAATGTACTGCGTCGTTATGGTCAGTTTATCATCCATTAAATAGGCAAGATGACGGCCTGTGCCCACGAGGACGATGCTGACCGTAGGCACGGTCATTGCTCTGGTGTTAAATCTAACCGTGAGTGTCAATCGTCTGGCGAGTCCAGACGGAAGAAAGATTACAGCATCGATGTGTGAAAGAGTTTGCATTATTGGTTGGTTGAGCTGACCCACAAGGTTAATACGATGCAGATTATCGAAACGTTATGACAGTAATCAGGACACTTGATGGCTCGTCGGAATGGCTATTTAGGAAAATCCATTTGTCAGCTATTATAGTCCACTAGAAAGGAATTTCGCCAGGGAATAAAACGTGGCAAGGTGTCAGAGAAAGCCAGATTGTAAACATCAGGCATGCATGATGAAGAATGATTATTTATAAGTTATGAACGGCGGTAGGTTATCTTTTCCCTATCGTTTTGTAATTATGGCATAATTTGGATGGATAGTGATTGACCTTATTGCTGTTCGAGGTCAAATCCTAATCACCGCCCGCATTCCTTGATGACACTTTCAGTAGGGAAAGGAGGATGCTACATTCCCCGTGATTTGAGGACACAAAAAAGACACAACTATAAACAGGGGACAACTGATAAGACCTATGATTGGATGTTAAACGTGTTATGATAATAATATTGTCGCATTTCCGCTTGTTGTGGTTTACGTGCAATTTACGGATGGCATAATGATATGAGAGGGCTTCCAGTGAATGCTCCTCATCTTTCTGTCGGATCGCATAAAGGGCACGAAAGATTTCTCACACAGTACAAAGAAAAAGAAATGAAGATGAAACGTCGAATATGTCTACTTACATTGTTTTTGTTTTAGCGTGTGTTGCATTTTAGCATTTTAGTGTAATTCATGCTCAATCGTATTTTTAATGTATTCAATTGACGTTCAGCTTGTTTCCTCATCATTCATCACACGAAATGATAATGAAAGTGTGGGTATATGACCATGATCCTTGAAATCTTTCAGTGACTAACAGTGACTAAGATATCGTTATCGATATTTATCCCTCAATTATTATCTCCTTCTTCTTTTTTCGAGATTATATTGAAAGTCCGTGTACCGCTTTTGGTAAAATTATTTTGGTCGTTCCTTTTGTCGAATAAGGCTGTGATTCAGTTGGGGAGTTTGAATCAGATTGTGTTCAACAAAGATTGTTGTGCGAATGATGATGATAATAATGAGTTCATTTGGAGAAGACGTTAACTGGGTGATTAAAGATATTGTTTACCATTGGGAGCAGTGATTCAAAAATGTTTTTTTTTTATGTATATACACTTTGTATGTGTAGGTCTGTCGCATCACAAAACATCCTACCATATAGAAATTTCGCAATAAAGCCTGAAATATAAGGAGATATCACTTTTTTTTCTTAATAAACCATAACTGTAGACGGTTTAGTCTAGAAAGAATTTTATTGTAACTATTGTTCACATTAACTATTTTAACAATACTTAACACTGGTGATAATGAAAAAATTGTTTTCACTGGTAGTTCCTATTCGTAACTCACATTTTAGATCTTTGAAGCACAAAAGCTGAGTTTTTGTTTTATCTGCAAATGGTAAACAATGCCTTTTAATGTTGATTTTAGACATATGTAAAGCCATTGATATTCTTGACTTTATTTTCCTGCGCTCTAAATGCAACTGCTCCGTTCTAGTACATTGTAATGTTTGAAATGCGTGTGTGCAACACATTTCAATGCAAATTACCGTGTTGTGGCATTGATAGTCACCGTGTACGGTACATCATTTCACCATTTTTTTTTTCATGTTCATCTGTATTTCGTAATTTCTAGTGTATAAAATACTTATTTTCTTTCAAACAGGGATAAATATGTGGAGATTTTATATCTACTTTTTATACCAATTATGCATCATCTAATGTTGCTTTGATCTTTTTGTCACTCTGGGCGGTTTTCCTCTTTCTTCCGGAATGGTGGATGGTCTCGTATTACTGTCTCTAGGTTTGTTTGTGTTGTTTTACTTTGTGGTGGTATTGTGTGTGCTGCAATTCAGTGAATCGTAAGCAAGTTAATGCAACTCAATACACATACATTATTGTGTCGGGTACATTCTATCGGGTAAATGTATAGAAACCTTAATTATGCCATATAATGCAATTCCCGAATTGATTGAGGTAGGAGGTCGGGTTAAAATGTGTGCGCTCATGAACGTGAGTGTAATCGTGTCTTTCCGGTTGCTTTGATGATGTGGCATGTATAGTTGGTCGTCGCAAGTTTGATGCGCTGATTCACTATACCAAATCCTGCGGTTGACTATCACTATTAGGACGTGAGCAGGTGAAATGATATTATGTCCGTCGAATTCGTCTTGGTGAAGATACACTTGTTGTAAATGAAATGATAAATGTTCAGTGCCTCTGTGATTTAATACGTTTTCAAAGCAGATGTTACATGTTTCACCTTAAGAAGGACTATCGTTTGTGGGTTTTTTTTTTTCAAATATCATTGATTTTTTTTTTCATTTCTTGATATTGATATAATTTTCGTGTGTTCCTTTTTTATGTTATCCGCCAAGAGTTATTAGTACAAAGTGCATTATTTTGTAGGGCAAGCTATCGCGTTCTGAGCCACTTGAACCCTAGCCTGTCTGTGTTTGTCATTTTGTCGATTGATGAGTATGATAACCTGAATACACTTTTGGTGTAACGCGTACACGGTGGTGTATAAATTTACGAGGCTAGATTATGTTTGATAGAATGCCCATCAAGACACATTTGACTGAGAAAGTGTCAACTGCGAACATTTTGCAGAATTGTAACCTGAGGTAATGGTGTATTGTCAATAAGTATAAGTAAAATACCTGTAGTCTAACACGGTGTGTGGTGAGGGCGTGTCTTCTGAGAAAGTTGGTAATCATGGTAATAAAAATCAGAATGATTTCAAGTATCCATTGTGACGTAGTCCAGACTTGTCTACTCTCTAAACGTAAAACCAACAGAGTCAAACAGATGAATGGTGAAGATTTTTAATATACCAATTACATAATTTCAATTTCAATTCAATTCCAATATATTTCATACTTCTCCTATTTATCAATGTTATATCAAAAGTAATAGCACAAATTCTTGTACCTTGTCAATAATATACAAAACAAACAAAATACAATTTACAATGTACATGCATGGTATACACAGTAGTTATAATAACTGCTCGGTTTGGTTGTACAAAGATAAGTATGACGTGACCTACATGAAAGCAAGCTGGTTTGCTGTAATTCCCGAGTTATCATTGTTTGTAAAAGAGAAACAGAGAACGGATAAAACTCAAGACCAGATGATATTATTATATATACCAAGTAAGGAAAACGGAAAGTGCTTTTATGATTAAAAAAAGAAATCAAAAGAAATAACAGAATACATATTGACGATAAAATCCAAGTTAGGTCAGATATATTATATAAATCTGAAAGATTATCATAAATATACATATATATATATATATATATATATATATATATATATATATATATATATACACAGAGGAGAGATGTTTTACTAGTATGTGTTGTGTATTACTAGTAGTAGAAGAGAACAATATCTGAATGTATGTATGTATGCATGTATGTATGTGTATATGCATGTGTGGTTGTATTCAGCTGTCTTTATCTCAATATGGCAGATGTAGACTAGGATGAAAAAAAGGGATGCTACCTGCGTCTATGTGACTATTAGTTACTACAAGATAGAGCAAAGGTGAGAAATTTATAAGAAGACCACATGAAGTCAGTCTATTAGAACGCCATGATACAGACTGAACGTTTTAAAAGGCTTATATGACTCTGCAACTAAAGGTAACACAGAGTTGTTTGGAAGTATACGTCTGCGCATTGACGGTATTTTAAATCAAATCAGGCGATCTCTCTTGCAAATAATGATATTATTTCAATCGTTCCGCAGGGAAACTGATGAAGAATTGATGTGCGGTTTCCTAGCAACAGTCAGGAGGCATTATTGTGATGAAACTGAGAAAAACACTCAATGTCTTTTCACAGAGGACCGTAATTGAAATAGGGAATATCCGGACCTTGAAACTTACCCTTGAAGACGTGCTGGAGACTAATTCACGGTTAGCAATACGAACACGAGGCGAACTCTTCTATATGAACTCTGTAAGCAATTTGCCAGGCAATATTGAGAGAGATTCTGGTTTCTCTGGTTTCCAAATTGAGAGTGAAAAGTATCGCCGACCGTCCATTGTGTAGGCATAATGACGAAGTCATCTGTAGTTCATACGTGTTTGATTGTTTATAATCACTTCTTGTATCGTATCTTTTACAAGTTCTTGATGATCTAATATTCTAAAGTTCTCAATGCCATTTCCAAGGGCTTACCAGAAAGAAAAAAAAACAACAAGAACAAATATCACCCCACAACATGTCGATATATGCGAACGTGGCGAAAGGAATGCATACTTTTCTGGTGTATTCATTATGTCTGCTATCCAATGAAAAAAGAAAAGTTTACCTTTGCAGTCATTGCCAGGGATTTATAACTGAATAACTGAAATAACTGAATAACCGATGTCAGCTTCTGAATCATCTTTCAGACAGCGAAGATTGGAAGCTGTTGTTACACTACGTGCAGCATGCAATTCATCAGATCATTTTATCAAATGCACACCGAGTCTATTTCAATCATACTAGAACTATACAAATTCGAGTAGTACCATCATGACTATTGAGGGTCGCACTAGCAACACGTGATGTCAAACCTTCGTGCAATTGCAATGTCCCCGATTGACAGGAGGTTGCATGCCCTTTTTAGGAGATTGTCAGAGTCACAACGTTTGACTGATAAGAATATCTTGTCATCGCTTGTGGCAGCATACACACACGCAAACACACACCCAACAAAAGAAGTATGGCACTTAGGAACACATCAAATATTTGAATTTGAATTGCAAGATCTCTGCGTCACGTACGAAACCTCTATAAGACAATTTCGCCCCCTGAAGGCAAGCGCAAACAGGCTTCCGTCGTGTGACAGCGTTTGTGACTCTTGATCGGGCAACGGACGTTGGGTAAGGTCTCACTCGTGAATCGAGACGCTATCTGCTGTAGCCTTCTTTTTTCCAAGATTATGATGCCTGTATTTTTTTCTTTCCTGTAGCTTGCCTCATCACTCATCGGATTTACTGTGAGATCATGTAATAAACTAATATTTAGTTCTATCTATCTATCTATCTATCTATCTATCTATCTATCTATCTATCTATCTATCTATCTATCTATCTATCTATATACAGCTGCCATTCGTTTTGAAAGAAACGATGGACCTGGATTTTATATTAAATTATGTTCTACTCACACTGTCTTGAGCATAAATGATATAGTCATGTTTAATGGCTTGGGCATTGTGGTAAAGTGGTATATAGGACTCTTGCCTTGTAGAGAGTTCGAGTTCTATTGTCCTTGACAAGATGTCTTAACAGTTTACACCATCATGTCCATTTCGACCAATGCAGGTGAAAAAGTTGGTACCTGGAAAAGCTGTGGGATAGTAATAATGACAGTGTCCTTTCTAAGAATATAGCGCTAAGACTGAAAAGGCTACCATGGCTTACTAAAACCGTATCACTAGTTGTATTAAACACTATTAAGTATAACCAGACTATTGATTAAAGGGATCGTACAGTTCTGGTTGAGACCTAATTTCAGGTTTCTAACATTTTTAGGTGAGATAATGAGAAATCTCATATGAAATATGAAAGAGCATGCAATTTTATGAGGAATTCAACGTTTATTTGATAAAAATTGGTTTTAAAATGGCTGAGATATCCAAAAAAGAACAATTCTAATAAAGTGTGGGACCCACACTTTGTAACGATCGCTTTGTTTTACTTTGTTTTTGGATGTTTCAGTTATGCCAAACCCGATTTTCATCAAATAAACTTTGAATTCCTCTTAAAATGGTATGCTTTGTGCTATATCATAAGTGTTTTCTTGGTATCTTGCAAAAATTCGAAAGCCTATTTCTCATCTCAACCAAAACTGTACTATCCCTTTAACATTGATCAATATTATTATCACCGTGTATCCGACAAAATTAGGGCGTTTGATAATCATGGAAGTGTTCTCTTGTTAATAGCTAAGAGTGCTATTGGGGAAGAAGCTGCCTAGTCAATACCAATATTAGTTATCTCATCAAAAATATATCTTCCAATGTATGAAGACAAAATATAAGAGCCTCCTTTTGTATGTCTATTGAAATGCATTTCTGTTCTATCGAGCAGACACATGCTTGAGGATGATAATAATCATCTCTTATAAGTACCAAGGAAGATTATCAGAGATGATCAATTAGAGCCCAGAGGCACCCTACCTTGTCAGCAACATCGATCATTTTATGATCTAGGATTCTGTCTGTCAGCTTGTGATTTCCATGTCTTTTTGCCAACAGTTTGTGGTACAGCTTCTCATCGCCGATAACAGCCGCGTCAAAGCCTCGTCATGTTGGACGCAGTCGGAGCCGTGGAGACCACTTTTGGTCAGGTCAACAGTGTGATGGTCACCGCTGTCCTTGGGGTGATCGTCACCGTGCTCGCCCTCCGTACCATCGTCAGACCAAAGGGCTTTCCCCCCGGTCCTAGAGGGCTGCCTGTTGTCGGATCCATTTATGGTATGGCGCTGAAAGTAATCGATGAAATTCCTTCCAGTTTTTGCTATACTAAATGAGAGCCAGAGCGCATGTGTGAATAAAAAAAAAATGGCGCTATTACGACAATCAAAAGAGAAATTATTAGATGAATGATATGTACCGTTACATGCTGCATGTGCAGAACATATTTTGCCGTAATAGCCGAGTTGTAAGATAAGCGTCGCAAATCTGAAAGCTGTGGACTTGGGGCAATAAAAACCGAGTCTTCGTTTAGCTTTTCTGTTTTTGTTTTTCTTTGTTTTTTGGGTGTTCCCTTACAATGTCAGATGTATTCAACACTTTTTCTTTTTTCAAGGAAAACCAAGCAGAGGAATTCTCGATGAGACAAGAAATACACGCAAATTATTCTGTTATAAATATTACCTTTACTCTTCTATTCATGTTTGAATTAAGATTGTCGTGATTGTTGTAGTTATTGTTGTTGTTTACAGTTCATATTGTGTGCTAGCCAACAGTCTTCTGAGTGGTTTCATTTTTTAAACATCACATCTGTTTTGCCGTCATCATGGTTACACTTTCATTTAGTTTCATAATGGGTTTGATTCTTTAAAGAGGTATAGCACGATATAATGATTGTCATGTCACGTGACTTGTGCAGTAAGTTTTGAATAATCACTTGAAATCTTGCGCTGAAACTTGTGTAATTCTGATTTCCTGATAACATATTCTGTGTATCCTCACATAAATATTGCATCTAGCGTGAAATGTTAAAGTTCGAATCTCTCCACCTCCTCTTTCTCCCGTTGACTAGGCCAATCTCTCCCTATCTATATATTTCTGTTTGAGTATACCAGAATTTATTTCTCTATCTAATCGTTTTGTTTACACTCGTCTATGCCCTCATTCCATCACTTATCAGTACTATCACAATAAAATATTTTATCATCTTTTTAGATCTCCTTTTAAGAGGAACATAGTCACTTAAACCGAGTCCGCTGTTGTAAATCAATAAATAACATTATCAAAATAAATGTAACAGAATAACATTACAACAAAAGAACAGAAGACAACAGATGACACTAAATTTTCGTTTTTAATTTTTTGATACTCCTCGACAGATATGACAGACCGTCCGGACATCATCTTTGATAAGTGGGCCAAGAAGTACGGGGACGTGTTCGGCTTCAAGGCAGGCGAGCGCTGGATGGTGGTCCTAAATCGCAAAGACGCCATCAAAGAGGCCATCTTGAAGCAGGGAGCGGAGTTTGCTAACAGACCTTGGTTCTACTCCGGTACGCTGAACTTGGCCCATTGTATATCTGTCATATTGTTTATTTATCATCTTTACCTATCGGGTTCGAGAGGATGTGTGCACGCACTTCCAAATTTCAGGGTTACAAAAAGGCCAGCGAAAAGCAATAGTAAGATAATATCTTTATACATGGAACGTGTATGTGTGTGTGTGTGTGTGTGTGTGTGTGTGTGTGTGTGTGTGTGTGTGTGTGTGTGTGTGTGTGGGTGTGTGTGTGTGTGTGTGTGTGTGTGTGTGTGTGTGTGTGTGTTTGTGTTTGTGTGTTTGAGTGTAAATTTTGTTAATATGGAATGATGTTCTTTTTTCCAGTGAGCATCGAGCAGTGCTCAAATATTTAACTTGCGAACTGTTGTTCGATAGGTGCCATAGAAAACCAGGTGAAAGGGCAGACGTTGTTCTCTCTCTGCGTGCTTTGTTGTTTTGACTACACAAGTTGATTTCATTTCTTCTGTTTTTTTTTTTCCCAAGTTTGCCATCTCAATAGGCTACTTTCACGGCAGTGCAAGACAAACAAAAGCAGTGAAGTAAAGTAAAATGAAAGAAAAAATAGGAAGAAAACAAAGAGACGGCAATGCAGAAAATTTGTGCGAAAATGTACCGATTGCCTACATCATTATTCTTATTCAAAACTTGCTCGTTCAACCATGAAGGATAGCTCCTTAGTTGAACTCACTACCTTCTCCAATTTCAATTTGTTTGATGTTTTTCTGTTTTTGTTTTGTTTGTTTTCTTTTCTTTCTTTTGGGGGTTACAAAAGTATATGTACATGGTAGAATCAATTGGATGCGTGGCAATTGATCGCATTGGTTTACGATTTATTCACGAATTCATGTCAGCTTTTAAGATCTAGTGCTTCAACTAAGTGCGAAGGGACTGGTTTTGGTTGAGCCTATATATACCTTCATTTAAGTGTGTCACCACGTCCAACCTAAAGTAGCATCATAGGTAATGCAGTTGCTGATAGTGGCGAAAGAACTCTCTGTCGGCCACCCCTCCCCCTTCTCATTCCACAACGCAGTGAATGTCATGATTAGTCACTTCTTTGCCTGTCTTCGGCTACTATTTACAGCTGTTTGCTGATTCAGAGCAGACAGAAATCAGAGATCACTTTTGTTCTTATCTAAATTCACCAATGCAATTCTTGTGAATTCATAGCCTAATGGAAATATTATGACTGACAAATTACGAATTTGGCTGTCAGGACGTGCTGTATTTGAGCGATTTTAGATCAAGCATCTTTAAGGAAAAATCATAATGTCAAGATGCAAGGGGCTGAACTTTGTTTTACTGTCCGCCCATCTTTTCAATGATTTTACCCTTATTCGAGGATGTTGAATTCGACAATCCGACTCTGATGGCTATTTTAAAAGCGATTTTACGTTTTTGGTTTGTTTTGTTTTTTGCAGAAATGTCAGTAGTACGACTCACTGAAAGCATCTTATGAGATATATCTCTTTTGCTATCTTAATGCGGATTATCATTGTGGCAGACATTTTGGACAAATTTGCTCAACTGAAATATAAATAACGATACAAAATATTGGTTTCACTATGGGTTCGTATGAAAACATCCTAATGAGACATAAAGGTACATTTTGGGGTTATCTTGGTGTACAATGATATTGTAACGGGCATAATGTATACTGTTTGGCTGACTTGAAGAAAAAAAAATCAGTTTTTTCGACTGAAGCATTTTGAATATAATAGGGCCTCTCAAAATCCTCAGAGATTCAAAGGTTGAGTCATCTAGGTTCCCATGCCGCAGTTATCAAGGAATGTATTGATGATGAATGATGATTGTGCGGTATTTGAGTGCATGAGGGATGAGATACTGCGAGTATGTTTGGGATGCGGATGTTTTGCTGTTGGGCTTGTTCGGGTGTGGTGGTGGTGGGGGTGGGTGTGGCCGCGGGTGCTGCACTTCCACTCATGGCGACGACCAGGGAGAATTCCGCCCGACCATCCGGGGATTGCATCTCTTTTATTGACTCGGGTTGTTCTGCATGAATGATTTCCGAGTAGCCTAGTCTTTTCTTTCCAGCCACTTTCTCTAAATCCAGAGACAGTGTCCAACAGCCTCAGTAGCCTAGTCTTCCATGCCAGTCACTTTCTTTAAAATCCAGAGAGGACAGCAGCCAAAACAACACAACCACAATACTATTATGTCACAATACTATTATGCCGCGGGTGCGTGGCGGTCTCTTGCTGCACTTCCACTCATGGCCACGACCAGGGGGAATTCCGCCCGACCATCGTTGTTGTTGTTCTTTTGGATTGTGGAGCTCTCTGCCGGGTGGGCAATTTGCTCCAAAAAATACCATTTATTCAGATATGCCTTAAATTAATTATAAAAACCTAGAATACTTTAGATTATTTACAAAAGACCTAATTACATTTATTTTTATATTTACAATGATACATCGGAAGGAAAGGGGACAGGGTTCCGGAAGTGATGTCATCTGCCTACTCCTGCATCGAGAGAAATGCAGGGTTACGCCGTTCGAATCCGGGGATTGCATCTCTTTTATTGACTCGGGTTGTTCTGCATGAATGATTTCCGAGTAGCCTAGTCTTTTCTTGCCAGCCACTTTCTCTAAATCCAGAGACAGTGTCCAACAGCCTCAGTAGCCTAGTCTTCCATGCCAGTTACTTTCTTTAAAATCCAGAGAGGACAGCAGCCAAAACACCACAACCACAATACTATTATGTCAGGTGATGTGAAAAGACTGTGTATGAAAACCAAACCCTTTATTGTCCGGAGTAATTGCCAACAATATACCTACACAATGAGGAATTAACCCCCTCGCAACCACAATCCCAGGGTTTCGGCGATTCTGTATACAAGTTGTGAATAATGATTGCAGTTTCAATACACTTGTTGGTAGACCTAAGCTGTTGCTAAAAAGGGACTTGGACACCCGTATAGTACCAGGTATCATTCCAGTATGGTAGGGAATTGAAGTTCAAAAGACTTAAGTGGACAATGGATAATGCGAGCCTGACTTTTTATACGGATTGCGTAAGACTATCGAGGCTTTCTACCCGTATTTTATCCGCTCTGCATTTAAGGCAAGACAAGCAAAGGAGCAGATTGCATGAATACAAGCGTCACTACGCCCCATCTATAAACTATAAAAGACGCACAAAGCAAAGCTCAATTTGTCTTTCTCCTTAATCTATTACTTGATCACTATTAACAAGATGAACTCACAAAAAACAAACAAACAAACATCAGACAGATGATGAAACACTGTCAGGCCCAAAATTTATTTCGGCCACCCAGACAAAATAATAGTCAAAAGATGTGAAACAAAATCTGTAACGATAAGATATCTGCGAGCACTTACATACACAATCCACACTGGGGTATATAAAAATCCCAACGTTGTGAACAGGGGTGATACGTTGTATACAGCGGAAAATGTAATGGATCGCAAGGACAATGGCATCTGACAGATCGCCATTTGAAGTAGCTGTTAACACAATTAAGCATCATCAGTTATCCCAGCACAAAGGAAACAATCGCGAGTGACAAATGAGTATTTCTACTGCCTCCCGCAGTAATTTTGGAATATGAACAGATTCTGGGTCAAGGGTACACATTGTTTGAACGCATACATTCATTTTTCATAAAGCATCATCTATAATGCCTCTACGATTTTTATTGACCTTGGCTAGAAGTGATACGTTCCCTTTCATTATCTTTGATGATAAGCTATTTCGTAGTTCGACTTTCCACATGGGCAGAAAAAAACAAGGTTATTTTGCCATAACAGGCATGCATGTTTAAATTCATTGAGATAAGCATCTGTGAAGTAATGATTATTCATGTAATCCTTAATGGTGATTGCCAGCACCTCCATTTGACAGCAGCAAAGTGTTCATGAAAGCCTCGTATTTGGCGACAATGATAGATATAGTTTGTTACTTCATATCAATGCATATGAAATGGTGCTTCCCAGATTGTTGGTTGAGAGTCTTCTCTGGTCATACTGAATATGCAAATTCATTCTTAGTTTGAACATGAATTCCACAATTATTATGTTACGTCGGGCAACCCTATGCGCTATGTCTCTTTCAAACGAATGAAGTGCCTAACCAACTGCGCAAAGGGAAAGGTCCTTTTTTTCGAAATGTGGTCATAAGCTAATTACGAAATGGTGTTCTGTTTCCGATCTCAACCCTAGTCGAGATATTCAGCGAGGGATTTAAGGACATCGTGTTCGGATTCTACTCGGACACGTGGAAGCTTCATCGTAAGCTTGCGCACACAGCTCTGAGGTGAGACAGCAATTTGATGAACTTTCTTCCAGATTTCCTTTTTAATTCTTAAATTTGAAAATCTAAGCTTTTTCATCCATAGTTTCATTAACATGGGGCGTCCAATTATTCCGACGGGTATGGTAGCTAGTAAACCGTAATCCGCCAAGCTCCCGTCCACAATCCCCTTAGAGAAATCAATCGTAAAACACCCATCGTGAATTTGGTGATGACAAGTTTTGAAACAGCCTTTCTTACCATTTTCATCAAACTCTATGCTTGACCAGTGTTATCACCTTGCCTTGCCATGGTAACAAACGTTTTGCTTTTTCTCTAAAGTATTTGGCATAAATTTGAGAAAGCATAACTGGACAGGAACGTGACACTTGTGCTTGAGGAGGCAGTCGGGAGTACCGGATGAGGAGAAGGCATCGAAAAATACGACTAATATC
Source organism: Diadema setosum (assembly GCA_033980235.1). Classification (NCBI taxonomy): domain Eukaryota; kingdom Metazoa; phylum Echinodermata; class Echinoidea; order Diadematoida; family Diadematidae; genus Diadema; species Diadema setosum. The sequence goes on from CM067061.1 coordinate 43,894,354, forward strand.
TAACATCATTATATTTACCATCCAACATAACACTTCGTTTGCAGCGAAACCCCAGAGGGAGAAGGGGGACCATGGAGGGCTAGAGGGTGTGCAGGAAAGTCGTTTTGTAGTGAAAAATGCAAATACTGACATAAATGTGTGCAGTGAATATTAGTCCCTATACCTTCTGGAAAGGTATGGTTATGTGCTCATTCGATGTTCTAGAACTGTTCAGATTTATGGCATTTTTTTTATGTTTACTTATTATCGTTCTGCTACAGTGACATTGTAAATATTGTAGTGCTCTCATCTAAAAGGGGATTGGATTAAACGACAATGCTTTAAAAAAAAAATCTTCATGTTCCATTAGTCTATCGACAGTCATTTAAACCATATAGATGCTTGAGAGAAACTCTCTTTCAAAGTGTTCCCCCTCACACATTTTTTTTTTTTTTTTGGGGGGGGGGGGTTGACAGATCATCCCCCGCAAAAAAAAAAAAAAAAAAAAATGCTCAAGCTGTCTCTGATCTGTTATTCTATTTTGTGCCTCTATTCACACAAACTAATTTTCAGGGTAGATTCCTCCTTTAAGTCAAATCAACTCCCCCTGTAATAATCAATCGGCGACTCTGTAGTCTGGTTAATAGCTGTAGTCTTCCTTCTTTCTGTTTTCTACCACACTTTCTACGAGTACAGACAGTTTGCCACAGGGAAACGACTGGACGGTCTGCTCCACAGTGTCTTTCCGAAGTTTGAGAGGGCGCTAGAGGAGAACAACGGCCGCCCCGTGGACCCCAAGCTCATGATCACCCTCCTGCTGTACAACATGCTCTCCACCATGTGCTTCGGAAAAGTGTGAGTGATACCGTGGATATACTTTTGTAGCCCCGTGATGATACATTAACCCTTCATAAAGTGACGTAATGCGGACACATACCGTAGAGTTACTGTGGTAGCCAGTTGCGGAGTCCGCATCGTTTCACAAAATTTCCATCACTTTGAAGACATATAGCAAAAATGTTTTATTTTTGAGCCCAAACGAGGCTGGTATCAAAATGTTTGCTAGAGTTTTGGCTTTCCAACGATACACTTGGTGTTACCGTCCAATTTGTAGAAGAGTCAGGATCCAGCAAAGTCTGACTGCTTACAAAATGCAGGAAAAAAAAGAAAGCCAGTTTTCTTTGACTTATAAATTGTTTTCTGTTCAATGTTATTTTTTACAAAATACATATTGAAGAGCTTGCAACCAAAAGGGGCTAAATCCATTGAAAAATGATGGATTTAGCGCCTTTTGGAAGCAAGCTCTTTATAGTATGTATTCTGAAAGGTATTATATCAATATTTGTATAAAAATAATGCGAATAGTGTAGTTCTAGAAGACACCAGCAATTGATCTCGCAAAGCATGTTGCCTTCTCTCATAATGTCGTGCAGCGAAATCTGCACGCGAGATTTCGCGAGACGAAAAATAAAATGTTCACGTTTTGCACAGCGCAAGCGAGCGCTGCCGGTAGACTGCCCTTTCGGTGCAAGTTAAAGTTAAATGTGCACAAATTTCACCCAAATACCAATGGCCAGGAAATAAACGTGGCTCACAAAGTGTTAACTGCTCTTCCCCTTTTGTGATTCCATTCGCCTCTGTCTTGTAGGTTTCGAGAGGACCTCCTATGCATCTGTGTATTCTTTGAAAGTTCTATCCGTCTATTGGCTGGCGCATTGTCTCATATGAAATATTACGACTGACTCTGCATCATTTCTCAAGTGACAGATAATTATGTTAATGGCTGGGACGAAAAAAAAGATAGAGCAAAAAGGTAGCAAAACGATAAATGGACAAACAAACTAGCAAATCGCACGTCATAATCAACATAGAAAGTAACTTGTCAATTTACACTTACTATTGCGATGAAAAGTGGTAGGTATGCAGCTGTTATTATATAGATTTTGATTAACGGCTTTTCCCCAGCAAAGTTGTTACATTATATTTTTGTTTATAAACAACCTATCTGGAGTCATAAAGAAGAGTTTCCAAGCTCATTTAGGATAATAATGATACCATAAGACTCAGACAGCTGGTCAGCAGGAAATTCGTCAACAGGAAACAGCCATCTCCGACCCCAGTGTACCCCCCCCCCCCCCCCCCCCCCCAGTAGAGTATTTGTTCTGATGTAACGGTCGTAAACTTTGACAGGTATGAATTCAAAGACCCCCGCCTGGAAAAGTGGCGAGAGGTGATAGAACGGGCGACGGATCAGATCGGATATGGGCTGGCCGCAGATTTCTTTGCCTTCGCCCGCTACGTTCCCACCGCCGGGCCTCGCCTGCTCCGGGAGTCCAGCGAGGAGATTCTGAGTATTATACGACCTGAGGTTGAGAACCACAAGAAAACTTTCAATCCAGGTTTGTCCATTCTAAATATTGGGCACCACATTTGTAGTATCTATTCGTTTTGTTTGTTAAATGTGTGTGTGTATTTGTTTGTTTGTTTCAATATCTTTTAACCAAACCGTTGCCTTCCTACTGCTCAACCAACGTGTGTTGACTTTAAAGGGATGGTGCAGTAGTGGTGGAGATGAGAATTGGCCTTTTAACTTTTTGCAAGATACCAAGAAAACACGTATGAAGTGGAACAGAGCATACCATTCTAAGAGGAATTCAAAGTTTATTTGATGAAAATCGCGTTTGAAATGACTGAAATTTCCAAAAACAAAGTAAAATAAAGTGATCGTTGAAAAAAAAGTGTGGGTCCTACACTTTATTAGAATAGCTCTGTTTTGGATATCTCAGCCATTTCAAAACCAATTTTCATGAAATAAACGTTGAATTCCTCACGGAATTGCATTCTCTTTCATTTTTCATAAGATGTTTCTCATTATCCCATCAAACAAGGTTAGAAACCTGAAATTAGGTCTCAACCACAACTATACGATCCCTTTAATTCACAATACTGTATCGAGTCTAGCAGCGAGTCTTGTTGTAATCTTAGTGAATGACTGATTGTTATATTGAGTAATTGATTAATTTACTCGTCGACCGAATCAAATTTAGAGACAGTTTTATTTCCCACGTGCGTATTTTGGATGGGGTCGTATGATGGACGAACAAAAATAGCAAAATACTGCCTAAACAAGAGAATGAAGAATAAATTGTAATCTGTATATGTAACACGCTTAATCGTATTTAAATGCTTAGACGTTTTCCTGCCATACTCGTTGTGGAAGATTCCTAATTATTTTTCCCTTTTGAGATGTCATTTTCACTTACAAAGGACACTACCTGTTCACTCCGCCACGCGGACATAAGGCACAGCCTCAGTTAGCTAATAGTTATATTTCGGAGACTGCCATTAAGGTTTAAATATCATAAGCGAGACTACATTATATGCAAGGATATCAGATTACGTCCGTTTCTGCAGATGATTAAGATTCGTTAATGCGTATGAACATTTGTTTGTTTGTTTCAGACAAGGTGAACGACCTCATTGACCTTCTCCTGGCTGCCAAGAAGGAGGCCGAGGATGAAAACAGCCCCGATGTCGACAAGCTTACCGACACACACTTGGTCCACACCGTGTTAGACATGTTTTCAGGTACAAACTGATCACGTCTATAATAGATGGTCTTGTGTTTGTCCTGACTCTTCATTATTCTATCGATCTCTTGGAATCGCCAAGATACCACTCATACGCAAAAACATTTTTTGTGTATTCTGTCCTGACGGGTCATTAACTATTGTAATTCATGGATATCTGCAAAAGACGTTAAAGGCATTTTATTTGTTTGTATGTGTGCGTATGTGTATGTGTGTGTAGTTAGCTTTACATAAACGAGAGAGAATTATATACAGAGAGAACGGGTAAGGGAGATGGAGGAGCGGAGGGGGCCGAGATCAAGGTGGGAGTCTGGCGACATCAATCGCTAACATCCAGAATGTACACGTCAATGTATGACCGTGGAGATATAGTATCTACATGGCATACTTATGTCGTCAGAAAGACCCGAGAAAGGATCTTTTTGCTCTGTTTTTGCTCGTTTTGTGTATTAGAAGTAAAGCTGATCACTCACCTAGGGCATCTAGATGTCACTCTGAAAAAAAAAAAAAAGTTTTCGGAGAGTGATAAAAACGTTGTATTTCCTCCTTCCCTTTTCCTCCGCTTCATCCTTCTTTTCCATTAGCAACCCTTATAAAATGTTATAGTGTTATAAAAGAAAAATACTGTAATGCAATTCTCCCTTTCCACCCCAGTAAGAGCAGTAAACTTTTAAGATTTTAGCTAGCATCTTTCCAAGTCCATTTTAGGATCTAAATATACTTCTAAAATGTGAGTTAAGGATTAATCACCGACATCTGTTTAATCATATTGCTCCTCCTTATCCGCCCCCCCCCCCTTTTCTCCATCGCACAGCTGGAATCAACACCTCAACTGAGACTCTTTACTGGGCCATGGCCATAATGGCCGAACACCCGGACATCCAGACCAAGGTGCGTCAGGAGATTGACGATGTCATCGGGCGCGACCACCTGCCAGAGATCGGCGACCGCGGAAGCCTTCCGTACGCCGAGGCGACGCTTTACGAGATCATGCGGTACAGTTCGCTGCTCCCCATTGCTCTACCTCACTCTACAATGAAGGACACTACTCTCCGTAAGTTGTAGACATTCAACACTTACCCATCGTATTCTGTCATTATAGGGCTCACATCTAAAAATATAATAGAATATCCCTGGCCGCATCACAAAATCGTACCAAAAATACTGAAATAAATGAAGAAAAGAATTACTTAAAAGTCAGAAATTTAGTTTTGAAAAAAAAAAAAAAAAAAAAACCTGAACAGCTGCACATATTGAGTATAAATTCCTCTACAAACAGCGTTTTGGTTGGAAGATGAAAGCTTTTCTCCTGGAATTTGAAGAGACTATCATGTGATTGGGTGCATGTACAGAAAATACGTAACTTTTTGAGTAAACAGAACTCGTAGTCTGGCTTTGCGAACCCTAGGACAGAGTTGAGCTGGAAAACCCCCTTGAAATTTGATGGCTGAAAGGGTATATCTCATTTTTTAGATTACCGAAGATGAAACACCTCATTTCTCCCAGCTATTTTACAGAATGTTCGAATGTTGAATTTTAACACGCGTCTTTACTGGAAAATATTTACACATGTGAGCCCTATACGACTAGCGCTTTATACTCGTAAACATTGAAACTCTACCTTTCGGAACGCAGAAACGTTCGTAGACCACCGAACACTTAACACTGTTGACTGTGTGGTGTATATCAAATTCAGTGAGCCAAAAAAAGAAGACCAAACAGAATACAAATGTCTTAAAATGTATATGTGACGTGTTATCAAGGAAATGAAATATATTTTCCTACAGGTAGATGAATGAATTCTTTTTGACAGATTCATTTCATTCATCAGACGTTCCTGCGAAAAATTGTTATAAAAAGACTAGAGACAGGTGTAAGCCGACTCGTCATTCATTATGACGCTTTACGTTGAGGGCGCCCATTGGACTTGACATTGATATTTTCCCCTCACAGTCTCGTATAGATAAGCGCTATCTCTATTCGGACGGACATCGTGGCGTGTAGTCTTATTTTTGCCCATTCTCTTTCCTTGCTCTTGATTACAACAGATGGCTACAGAATCCCTAAGGATACCATCGTCTTCATCAACACCTACTCCATGCATTACGACCCTAAGGAGTGGGACGATCCTGAGTCCTTTAAACCTGGTATGATCAACAGGATGTCGAATTTTTAGTGCGATGGTGATAACTCAGTTAAATTCTTTAATACCGTTATTATTGATATTGGGGTATATGAAGATAGCTTCAAATTTGCCGTTTATATGATAATCATAATCACTGTCATAAACAAAAGCATCGCTACTACTTTTAATGCTACAATAATGGACTACAGTTTCATATAATTCCAAATTTGACTTGTATCAAAACTATAAAACCAAACAGAATTCTAAAGCGTTTTTTTTTTTTTTTCAAAATAGGACGCAGACTTAGAAGGTTGCGGAAAATAATGAAAACACATAACAGCGACATCAGTTAGCAGTGTCAGTGGCGACCTCATTATGCAAATTAGACAAGGTGGTGATGTCATGACTTGATAATCCCACCAATGACCTACACAATTATTCCTCACTAAATTTCTAACCAATGGCTTTAACCCGTTGATGCCGAGTCCCGAGTGTATACTTGGGCAGGTGTCTATGGGAAAGGCTTGTAGCAAAATCAACCCGTAACTCGGGTGTTAAGAGTCAGGCTTTACCAGGAACTCTCTGTAGTACCTGAAATTTGATCAACAGAAATTTTACTGGTCGCCTTATACTTTCATTCAAATATTTTCACAGACCTTGCAAGACCAAATACTTGTATCATTTTGTTTTGGTTAGAAGGTCCGAAAGAAAGCGTGGGATGAACTAATACTGCGATCGTTATTTCCATAGAGCACTTCCTAGATAACAGCGGGATGGTACGACAGCATCCTCCCAGCTTCCTCCCGTTTGGTGCCGGGAGGCGTAGCTGCCTTGGTGAGGCGGTTGCCAAGGCCGATCTCTTCATCATCTTTACATGGCTCATGCAGAACTACACCTTCAGCAAGGTGCCCGGCAAGGAACGTGACAACCTGCTGAAGGTTACAGCCGCCCCGACTGCCCGCTTCCTTTCCGAATATCAGATCGTTATCAAGAAGCGTGATTAGACATCCCCAAGGGGAAACATGGGGGGGAAAACCACGATGTTATCCCATAATCCGAATTATGATAGCCGTTCTTACCTCTCTCCCCCACCCTTCCACCCCACCCCTCACTTAATAATTACACTTGTCGGTGACTTTGGTATCAGCTTAATGTTCGCTAAATTTCAATTGACTTCGCTACTGGGACTGACTGTACGATATACAAAACGCTCCCTAATTCACATTTCCCTCTTTGTTTCGAATGTTTTACAGTCACCTTAAACAAAAACAGTGATTATATTCGAAATTTCATATATTATTCGAAAGAACTGTTGATCGATGCTCACCACCCAATACATTAGCTCTATCTCACAATATTACATACTCTTCGGAGGAGGATCATGTATTGACACCACCTTGTGTTGTACTTCTGAGGGCTACATCTTTAAAGCCACAGCAAGTTAGGATCAGATTTTATCACCAATCAACAAGCACAGTTAAATTTAGTTGGTTATGATTCACACGTAGACGAAAGAAGACGGAAAGTGAAGATAAAAACTCATAGGACAATCACGAGATAATTTTAGTCCATTTTGGTATTCTAATATTTGAGAAGCATTTCACCCACAAAACCATTTCACAAAGTTCATTGCAAAAACAGAAATAAAAACAAAAAGATACAATGGATCCACGTTCAATGCAATAGGTGACTATTGGTGCTGTTATCGTCTGATATCACAAGATGGTCCCGTTGAATGATTCTTTCAACAGTTCCTGGTACTTCAATATTTAATGTCATCTCTGCGGAACTGAATGGCAGAAATTTGATGCATGGCACCTAGTTCTTGCATTATCATGACAGCTCAGTTGACGTACACATACATACATTATGCGCACACGCTTTTTAACGATACAACTCATATAAGTTACAGCATATACACCTACACATCGTATAAGCCACCTATTACAGATCATATCCGCACATAGCAATCACCCACATATTATCACATATACATATGGATTTTTTTTAGGTATATGTACATATAACTTTTTTTTTCATTGTTAAATCCCCCATCCTATTAGATATGTATCTGTCATTTCTTCTTTTTTTTTTGTCTATAAGATATACACATAATTAAAATGAATGTTCATCTTGATAATGACAAAGGCTGCTATTAATGAGTGTACCACTCCCATATCATCTCTTATATCAAAGACATTCAACCCTGTTCCTACATGAAAATAAAAGAAGATAGAGGAAACCAAACAAGAGAAATTATATTAAACTAAAATAATCGACCCGGATTTAAACTTTCCTTAGATAATACCAACAGACCATTTTGGAAGACAGTAATTGTACGAAGAATAAAGAATACTTTATCAACAGAATTAGTTGTTCCCCATTGTCTTTGTGGTGATGTTATACCCAAGCCTATACACACATATTAAATATGATATGTTTGTACATTATGCGTAGTCCTCGTGTTCGTCAAATAATATTATCAATGGTAGAAGAGAACTCCTGAAATGGGCATATATCATGCTGTCAATACCAAAATCACTTGACAAAGGGCAGAGTGCCCAAAAATTTGTGTTCTTCAAATAAACTGATGGTATTAACAGCATGATACATACCAATTCTTGAGTTATGTTATGTAATATTATTATATACATTGAGAAGAGGTAGGAGCTACACTGGTGTACACATGATTGCGACGCCCTCTCCCTCTCTTTCTTATATATATATATATATATATATATATATATATATATATATATGAAGAGTTTTATCGCAAAACGAGCTAAATCCATTCTTGTTAAGTTGAGATATTTGTGATTAGAGCTGCTAAAAAACAAAAACAAAAAATATAGGATATTTTTAATCATACCTTGTAGAATATCCCTTGTTATGTTACAAGTGAGGTATTACTGGAAAGGTTTAATTTTGCTCTATCTGATGATGGACTTACTTTGAAATGTTTAAAAATGGCACTTAGCTCATTTAGCGATTAAACTCTTCATATAAATATATATATATATATATATATATATGATGAGATGCCCGTGTCTGTAATGTGTTCGTGGTTGAATCCTAGTAGGGGTATCCTACTCTTGGTATATACACACAGCTTTGTTCAATCTAGCTGTGTGTAGTTAGAGCTCTAGCGCCCCCAAGTGTCCATGTCATAATGATGTATGACTCGACTCTGTTGAAAATATTACTCACCTTAGAATTGTTAAGGATATAATCATTCCATTGATCACATCAGGGGAAAATGATGCATCAGGTGTCACTGTGTTCAATTATACATACTTATAACTTTATTGTTCAATAAACTAGTCATAATAATATTAAAGGCATAATTTACCATTTGCAGATGAAAGCATTAGTGCTTTAAAATAGTTCTAAAATGTGAGTTAGGGATAGAAACAACCACTGTCAAAATTTGAATCCGTATAATCAATGGTAAGTGTTGTTAAATACATGAAATGTGAACAATAATTATAATAAAAAATGTTTCCAGACTAAACCGTATACAGTTACGGTTTATTGACAAAAACCCTGATATTTCCTTATATTTTAGGTTTTATTGCAAATATTTCATATGGTAGGATGTTTTATGATACAACAGACCTACACATATGCATCAAACGTGATATCTTGAACATTTTTGAAATCACTGCTCCCAAAGGTAAACTGGACCTTTAAACTGAGTGGTATTAATTGCATCGGTAATTATCAAGAGGCATTGTTCATTTCATTTTTCCCGTCACGACTAACATCATTCTTGATTTCTCAATAAACATTTCACCGTCAACCTCTTCATCATGATAATAATTATACTATATTTTACAGCAAGGAGGAATCATGATGTTACGTCACTGATGTCACGTCACGTGATTGCTCCAAACACACAAACTCCAAATACAGATTTCACAGCATAAGGAAACGCATAGTTCACACTGTGAGTCTATAAATAATTTGATTCGATGCTATTTGCGTGTTTACATCGTCTGCTTTCACCGACATCAATTAGACAATAACAAAATATAAGATGTCCTTGTCTCACTAAACTCTGTAGAGTCACATGACATCATTGCGGGGGGAAATGTATGTATAGACTTGTATTTACAATCCACACTCTCCATCGTTAATTACATAGTGTCTTACGAACTCATATTTACTGTGTTCGGAATGTAGCAGAGACATGAACGCGTATGGCAACACAGTCTTGTGCAAAACAGAATTTCATGTGTTTTTGAAAAGAAAAAAAAACCAACATTCGGTGGACCACAAAGTGCACACAACAGGCAGGAAACACATGTATTTTATCTCATCAAGGGGAATAATATTTTGTAATGTCGTGTGTTCCAATCATCCAATCAATCTAATTACTTCGTACCATCAGTAGTCACAATGGTTCAAATTTATTAAGGATTTGTCTCTCATTTGGGATTTGTTGTTGTTGTTGTTGTTGTTGCCCGTGACGACTGTGGTCCATGCGTCACATCTAGACATAGACAATACCTTCAGTTTAACAGGTGAGAAGAAAGTATAAACTGAAAAAAAAAACCTCTCGATTGCACTACAAGGAATTGTAAAGTTTCGCCATTTTATTTCAATGTATGCTGGTGTGTTGTGGATTGATTGTGTGAAGACAGAGAGGTAAAAATAGAAGAGCCCACATCACGACAAAATATGTGTTCACAACACATGTTCCTGGTGATCGAAACAGAGAAAGAAAATATAAATTTGAGATTTTTTCATACAGTAAAGCAGCAACTGCTCTGAAGCTGATTGGGGTGGGATGGGAATTTGTACTGAAAGATGTTCCGACCTTTGTCAGAGAGAGAGAGAGAAGGGGGGTGGAGGGGAGGGAGACTGAGTAACTGCATTAACGTGTCACCTGGGCACACTGAGCCTCAGGGATTTTTGGACAGGTGAAGGTATATCCAATCTATCCTCCTTGTACGTCCTTGTATTGTTGTTTTATTTCTTTGGGCTGTTGTTGTTGTTGTTGTTGTTGTTGTTGTTGTTGTTGTTGTTGTTGTTGTTGTTGTTGTTGTTGTTGTTGTTGTTGTTGTTGTTGTTGTTGTTGTTGTTGTTGTTGTTGTTGTTGTTCCCAGCGTCATGGATGAAGTGCATCAAAGTCTAACTGCACTGTCGTCCTGTGTCATTCTCTCTTTGGTTGAATCGATGAATAAACAGGTCCTAGATTCTACCCCTCCCTCTCTGTTAATCCCCTCTCTTCTTCATAGCAAAACAATTATATTTTTTTCTTCCTTTAAATTGAGCATCAGCTATACGGTGGAGCCAATCTAACCACCCTGACGAGATACACAGAGCCATCACCTCTAGAACTTAAAGGCATTATTTACCATTTGTCGATGAAACAAAAACCCAGCTTTAGTGCTTCAAAATAGTTCTAAAATGTGAGTTAGGGATAGAAACAACTAATGTAAGAAATTGAATCAGTATAATGAATGTGAGGTACTTTTAAATGTACAAAATGTGAACAATAGTCAGAATAAAAATGTTTCTAGACTAAACCGCCCACCATGTCTACAGTTATATGGTTTAGTGGGAAAGATAGTGATATCTCGTTATATTACGAATTTTGTACATGGCAGGATGTTCTGTGATATCTCGAACGTTTTTGAAATCACTGCTCCCAATGGTAAACAATACCTTTAAACAGTTAAGAGTTACTGCTGCCAACAAGTAGGCTTTTAAGGTTTCCATTGCCATACGAGTGGTTATAGTGATAGAAATATTGTCCGTCATTTATAGCTTCACACACAAAAAAAAAAATTGTAAAGTTCTATGTAGAGTATCAAGCTACGTTCACTTGAAAATTTCGTTATCATTAATATGTAATTCAAATTTAGGGAGTTTCTTGTTACTTTTGTCATGATCAGGATAACTCACATTGGGAATACAATACATTGGATGATCTGACTTGCAGTGCTAATTCACATGTAGTCCTTAGATGAACATACATGTACATATTTGATTTAAAATCCATAGTACAGGTTCCTAAGTTCTTTCTTTTTTTTTACAGTGTCCACTGCTCTCGTCCTGGGCATTATGTAGTTATGAACAAGTAAGTACTAATCATTTACTGTACAGAAAAAAAAATGACTTGGGAGAATTCTGTTGTTTTAAGAATGGCGTGGACCTTTTAACCCACCCTAGATCACCACCGCCAATGCATTTATCCCTTCTATATGTTTGATCAAGGATTACTTCTTTATTCTATACGGTGAAGTGAAACTTTTTTTTATCTAAACAGCATTTGCAGGACTCATTATGCGAATTGGTATAAAAATAGTATTGTGGGTTTTGATTGTGGTGTTTCCATACAACTAGTTAATACGATATAGAAAGGGTACATCAATTTAATATTCAACAGAATAAGAAAGAAGCAAATAAACTCGTCACCATAATAGATTGGCAGAGAAGCTCATTTTTACTTTAACAATATTTTGATATCTCACCACTCTTCGAATCTCTTTATCCCCTAATCTTCATTTCTTGGTTAGTGGTGACCCTCCTTCAGGTACAGCCATTGGTTAAAATGTGTTTAGAAACATGGCGGAACACGTTCCGCAGCTATTAGTGAGGAAATTCTTGGTGTTTTGGGATTGTGGCAGTAGCTCAAAAGGTAGTAGCGAACTTTCTCCGAGACTGTCTCTTAAAGCTGTCTGTATCAACAGAAACCTCGAAAGAAAATGTTGTGAGGTAAGCATTTGAATATGTGTGATACTATGAATAACTTTCAGCGTTCAATAATCAATTCATTGTCATCTTAGTGGTAAAAAATTTATTTCATGGCAGCTCGCTTTAAGTTTGATATTCCAAAAACTTAGACCTGATGTTTGTTTTATTTTCTATGTTTGAATTATTTCTGGCCGTTACAATATTAATGTTTGTGTCCTTATTAATGAACTGAAATATGGTAGTTACTTTCCGTTGATCTTTTATTTAACGCATGTGACACACTACATCATGGTTGCAGCAAGTTTGACCACCAATATTCATCTAACGGACTGGCCTGGCACAAGCAGGCATACATCATCATTCGTATTACGAAGCGAAACGGAAAGAATGGTTGATGAGCATCATTGCCAGGATTTATACTCAGGATTATTTCTGATCATAGAGGATGATTGACTTTGACAGCATGATTTATTTCTCTGAAAGAGGGGAAGAGCCTGTCTAAAAGCGATGCACCATAGATGTATCATCTTACCCCCTGAAAAAAAACCAAACAAACAAACAAACAGAAACAAAAAAAAAAACACACACACACAGCATCTTTCCAAATATCACTATAAATACATCAATATCCAATAGGTATTTAAGCACAAGATCGCTTCTTCAAAAGTTTAATCAGAGTTGATTGAATGATCATATTACAACGCACAAGATCAAAGTCTTTGAAAAGTGTATTCTCTATATAATTGAGGGTTTTCAATTGGCAGTGGTTCACTTTTATCTCTTCATTCAAATTAAGCTGCAATTCATGGCAGCCAGAGTGGAGTTTCATGATGAACGTGTAGAAACTTCACTTATTATTTTCCTCACAGCATCGACTCGAGAGTCGTTGGGTCGACGTGGTCGCTATGGGTGAACGTCGTGACCGTCGATTTCGTTGGAGCACCAATAGGAACTTTTGTCTGACGTGGTCGTCTGAAACACCACTGTCCGGTGAACGCGTAGCGAAACCCTCTCCGGAAGTTCTCGTTGAAACCGCAGTAGATGAACGGGTTCATGGCCGAGTTTGCGTAGCCGAGCCAAAGCAGGCCGAAGTCAACATCACGATTCTTAAAAATTCGCAGCTAAAAAAAAAAGTCAGAGAAGACAAAACAAACAAAAAAGCAAGTAAGATAACATAATTACTGTACATGTATTGAAATTCAGTGTATTTTCTTAGGTAGGTGTAATTGGCTAAATCCATGCCTTTGCAATATTAATTGAAATTGCTCATTAACCCAAAGTGAATTCTTTTCTTTTGATATTAAAAAAAAAATGAATATAGGATGTATTGATGATCGAAATTCAAATCGCTACACTACTTGAATTATGACACTGAACTAATCTACAAGCAGTGGATTACTTGGGGTTTAAGATAACATCTTGCTATACTCTTTAGAGAGTAACTTATTCCCTTGAAAAACGATAAAGTCAATACGAGAATAACGAACAATTTCCTGCCTTTTCATTTACTCCTTTAATGATTGCTGCTTGACTTCGAAATTGAAGTATTCATTCTTATTGCATACTGAGTATATGAAAATCACCGTCTGTAATACATCAGTCATGTCATAATCTTTATTCACAAATACTCACAGACCCAGTTCCCCAGTGAATGGTTAATGTATACACGTGGAAGGGTAACCAGCAGAGCGCGAAGGCGAGTACCACGACAATCAGCATCCGAACTACCTGTCAAGTAACGAATTGGAGCCAATTTCATTAAATGTGCACATTTAAGGCTGTAAGTTCCCTTAAGTTTGCTAGACAGAAAAAAGACGGGCGTACAAAAACCTTCATCATCCAGAACGATCTCACAAAGGAATACACAGACATGATTTTCATTATTTTGCAGAGAGATTGGGAAATTTAATTGAATAGTTGGCTACAAGCTTTTGGTGAATAAAAGAATGAATAAATGAATAAATTATTAAAATAAAAATAGAAATATATAGTTGAATACATTATCAAACAGACCTGGTACATCGACAAGTAATGTACGTGTCGCGATAGAAAAGGTTCACACCGGACAGGCCGGATTAGCATTTCACCAGAGCCGGGAGCTGTCAAATAAGTGGAGTCTGGGGGAGGGGGGGGGGGGGGAATTTCATGAAACGTTTTGTCAGATATTTTTTTTTTCTGACAAACTGTTACAAGCTATTGAAATCCTTGTTTCTGATTTGCTGAGAGCAAATCTGTCCGACAAATAAATTTGTCGGACAAAACGCTTCATGAAATGCCCTCGGGACTCCGGGCTGTGGAGCATTGTAAGCCGGTATATGGACTTTGTAGTTGATTAAGTGACAAGGCTAAGAATTGTTTATTGTTTGTTTGCTTGTTTGTTTGTTTTGTTGTTGATGATGATGATAAACACAAATGATAAATGATACAAAGGAGGAAAAGAAACGAACAGATGCTCCTTTAACAGTTTCTAATGTTTGGAATCGTTAAGTACCTTCCTTCGGGATCGGTCTTGCGCAGAGATCGTCGTCTGTATGGCTACCCCGGGACCGCTGGTACTCCGAGAACTCAGGGTCTGTCCTATCCGGATGTACGTGACAAGTAGAATGAGAAGGGGCAACACGTAGACCACTACGAAAGCGATGGTAGAGTAGATTTCCTTGGCCCGATATATCTCTTTGTTGTCAAGTTCTCCCCAGTGCTCGAAACAGTAAAACTGCACAGAAAAGGAAGGGGAAGCCCAAGGGGATGACAATGATGATGATGATGATGATGATGATGATGATGATGGAGGAGGAGGAGGAGAAAGAAGACGAGGAGAGGTGAGAATAAGATGAAAAAAGATGATACAAAAGGGATGAACGAGGAACCAAGAACAAGAGGAGAGGAGACAGGAAGAAAAGAGTGACAGGAAAAGATATGGTAGCAAAAAGGAGAAAATAGGGAGAAAAGAAGACACCAGACAAAAGGGGATAACGGACGATATAAAAACGAAAACGATTTGATATATTACGTTATTGTGACTTCAAGCAGACAAGGAAATTCTTGCTCTTTGAATTAGTTCAGAGTTTGATATCTTCATTCAGTATCATCACTGATACACTTTTCTTATAGTGAAGTGAACTTTAATGCCAACCCCTTGATGTGTTGTATTGTATAATGTTGTATAATGTTGTATTAAATGACTCTCTTAATCATCTCCATAGAATTATACCCAAATTTTACTGACAGGAAATAAATCGGGGTAATGATCAGCCCGATAGTTCCTTATCAAAACACTATTTGAATATAATCCTTTTCTTGTTGTGCTCTTCATTTTTGTTGTACGCATGAAACGCTTTAAATGGTTTAGATTTATATTATCTAGATGCCATGAAAGTGCGCCTTGTAAGAGACCAATGAATTTAAGTTTTTCTCCTTTTATAACTAACGTCTTGTTCAAAGCAAAACTTGTACCAGGCAGTCATCAAATCAAATAGATATAACCGTGAGACGATTGAAACGTTGAATAAGAATGCACCTGCATTTTAACCTTGCATCTCTTATTTACCGTTTATCTGTGTCTTTGAATATCCCAATTTGATTAATGGATGCGCTCGGCTTGATAAATATCAGTTGATGTCCTGTATTTCGAGGATTTAATTTATCTCGTTGTCACCTTTGTTTGCGGTAGTCCGAATGCACAATTTCGTATTCAAGGAAAATATTGTTATTTTCCACCATCGAACTATATCAGTGATCCACCAAGAAACAAAAGTTGATACGATTTAAAATGGTCATATGTCAATTTCAAGATGGGCAAATATAAGGGTGAGCATTATTGAAAAATCGAAAATCGGATTATTTCACAATTTACCGCTTTTCATAAGATTAACGTAATGAACCAGGTGAGGTGATGAGCAGAATCACTTACGATGCAATGATTAAAGGCCAGGAAACTTATTTCTTACGAGAACTGAATCAACGAAGACGTGATATACTTCTCATCAGATTTTCTATTAAGGATTTATCAAGATAATCATCATTATTACATTTTTTCATCATTTCTGGCGTTATCATTATCACTACACGTACCACGTTCATGAAATATAATTTATTCTCGGAGTTGTGACTGCCACATTATTCATTAAGGCTCCCAGTGAAAGTTTAAGCACGCCATTTATATAACCACATTTGTCACAAGGAGCTGATATAAAGGTCTTTAGCATTCCATATCAGGCTGTACTGCTCACCACTGTAACGCCATTGTCCCACGTATATTTCAGGAAGTGGGTGTAGTACAGGGTCGGTACGTTGATAGCGCTCGCAATAAGCCAAACCGCTGCGATGACCAGCCATGCGTTACGTTTGATGACGCGCGATTTGATCGGATGAAGTATGGCGACGTATCGATCTCCGGCAACCACAACCAGGGAAAGGATGCTAACGTGAACAGACAGGCCTGGGAAAGAGAGAGAGAGAGAGAGAGAGAGAGAGAGAGAGAGAGAGGGGAGGGGGGAGAAACGCTTTGATATGCGATGTAGAATGACATTACATATCACTCTAATCGTCCATTCTTTAATTTTTGTTTCCTCACCGTAGAGCAACATGTGCTCTCAGAATAGAACATGCAGCAGTGGTTGGATATAAAGTTCCTATAAGAGAACCACAACTGTTGGGTATTGCGGATCTTACCGTATACTCGGTAACAAGTGGTAGGGAAATATATCGTATTTGTTTGCGCATGCGCATGTTTTGAAAGAGTGTACTAGTACTTGCTCGGTGTCGTGAGATGCTGTGATCGAATGAAGTCATCAAAACATGTTTATATCTACTTTAGATGAACTTTCCGGTGTTGCTGCAGACTGATGTACAGGGGAACTTTTGTAAAGCTGAGCTACATCATTCTCCTTTGGTACGGACACATCAGGAGCATGCTAGCAGTCATTTAACCTTTAATAACCTAATTGATTAAGAGTCCTTGGAATCTTTGTCGAGTGTCTATAAAACGTAATCGTTTTGATAATGTGAGAAGCAGAGACCAATTACCCGAATGAGTGTGTTTTGTTCGAAACAAAAATAGATATGAAGAAGCAAAATGTTGTCAGGAATAATTAAGAAAAATGCAGAACAGAGAGGGCCATTACTATGATCAGAGTTGTGTGACGCAGGTCCGTTTGGTTTGTTGGGCAGGGTCAACGGTCTCCCCTAACATGTCTAAACATTACGCTATAATCCTTACGAAAAAAAGATAACAAACTATGATATTGATTGTTTAATTGTTTAATAGAATATTATTTGAAGTAGTGATACCATCGTGTCGATCAACAGCATGGTTTTACCTTTCATAGAATGATGGATCAGATCCCAATCAAATGATTGGTTGATAGCGTACACGTGACCAGGCATTTATTTTGCCTAGCACGTAATTTTACTAATAACCCGTCATTAGTAAAGTGTGATGACCGGTCATTAGCTCTTACACGTTGCGATGGTGACCAGGCGAGATTTAATCGTTTCATTTACTCGCGATGAGGGTGATTTATCAAACGACTGCCTCGATCTTCTTGAAAGATATGTCTCATCGTTTTTGAAAGCTAATGATAATTATCAATTATCAGCCATTTGAGTAGAATAGCCCACACTCGGGGCCTTCGAAACAGCCCAAACGCCTTATTAAAATAAGTTTTCTTTCGCTTAATGATACCACCAGCATAATGTGACCCTGCATCACAAAATCAAGAAAAAGTCGCCAGATATGAATTTTTAGTTAAGGACACATTCTGAAAGAGCAAGCTCTAAGCTTTAAAATGATGTATAACTCAAATACAATGTACTCTCCTAACCCATCAAAATACTGGAAAGAAAGCCCACACTCAGGAAAAGTGTGAAGTGAGAAAAGAGGCTCTGAAGCACAGTGTCTATTCAAGCGCTTAATCTTTACCAAGTCGTGCTAGCTGTGCAATGAATGGGACAAAAACAGGATGTAAACCACCGGAGTAACAACAATGAAGAAATTAAGCTGAAATTCACCATGTTTTGTTAACACATTCTGTCCGTGATCAGTCGAAACTTTCAAAGCAGCAGCATTATCCTTTCTAAAGTTATTAGAGTTGAAAGTGCAAAATGTGTACAGGGGTTTTAAGAAATGAAAAGGGGACTCTAAAGACACTCCTCATCACACTATTCTAAAAAAAGGTGTTCGATATAAACTGCTGAAAAAAACGCACTTTCCTGTTTGTTTCATGTTCCCAAATTTTAGTATAATGTAGAAGAAGACTTGCTCTTTCAGAAAATATGAAAAAGTCAAGATTGGCTAGGTTGACCCATCTCACCTATTTTCAGCCCTCACACTAAATCAATGCGTGCAACTTTTTGTTGGTTTTGTGGTGCACGGTCGCATATATGTATATTGCAACCATGTTGTCGTTTTTAACCAAAAAAAAGTATGTAATCAATATATGTGAATACCATCTTCTCTCCTTTAAATGATAGCGTGTAATAGCGTGTTTGTTTTTCATGGTGTTCAGGTACCTAGTAAAAGAGTTTATTTCACATCTGAAAACGGAAGTTTAAGTTACTTGTCCAGAGTTGTACAAGTATAGCTGATATGTATAAAGATTTGAAATAAAATGAAATGCTCTCAAATATTTCAATGATTTTGATGAGAAGACATATCATCTTGGCAAGTAAGGTTGCTGAATTATTTTTATTTATCTGACTGTCGAAAGTATCAAAGCTATTCTTTTCGTTTGTTAAGTTTGGCTGAGAAAATGAAATGACTGTCTTGACTTCATCGCTCTCCCATCGACCACAGTCATGTGGATGCCCCATTATTTTACTGGGGTGCACCACAGACCCCCCTCGGCAATTCATTCCCTCACTTCCGATCAGACCCGAGGTTCTGCGGGAGCCACTGGAGACGCCTTTAAGACCCAGCTTGGCTTAAGACTTTAAGACCAGTCTGATCGTGTAGTGTGCGGTGGCCTTTAGGAGAGAGAAAGTCTCTCTTAAGACTTTCATGAAACGGACCCCGGTCTCACACCGCTAATCTTAGTGCCAAGAACTTTTAGACAGAGAGAATGCTTTCAACCATTAAAAGTATCGTCTTAAAAGCCATATATCATTATAATTACTTTTATGATTACTAGATCAAGTAATGTGCATCGCATTACTGAAAGTTTTTGGTATTTACAGATGTTGTCTTGTTTAGGAACACTTTATATACACCATTGCAATGAATGACATGCAAATAGATACATACATTTATGTGACGATATACACATAACACATCATTGTGAGTGTTTTTTGAATGTAAAACATGTACATTCGTTGCTGCGTTACATTGACATTTTTAAATATCACTCTTAAAAGCCAATGACTCTTTAATCGATAGAACTACAAGTTGTTTGCTTTTGAACATGTTTTTTTTTTTTTACTCTTTCCTTTCTATATTACCATTTGTATATCTTCCGATCTATCTATCTATCTACCTATATTTATCAACTACTTATCAATCCATCTCGACGTTTCTGGTTATTCGTTAGTTTATCCAAAGCTATTTACTTTCGTCTTCTTTCTTTGTAATGGTGTCGACCTTTGACGACGTAATGTGTAATGGCCCAATATTTGCGGCATCAATCTTAAAACTCGTCTGCTGGATGTTGACAAGCTATTAGCCTGCACTGCCCGACTTCCGAACTCCGCTGCTCAGGCGTCACCGGGGAGAGAAATGGATGACCCTGCTTAACGAGAGGTACAAGTAAGCGTCTCCCGGTCAGTGGGCAACCAGAGCAGTTTGATTTGTGATAATTACCTCATTGGACGCCAACAACACTCCGAAAGATACTTCCCCCTTCATCACATCAGCACTTCATCACATCAGCACTTTTTCCCCCAACGTTTCTTATTTCGCACAACGGTCGAGAGTTTCCTCCCTACATCTTCAAATCGTATCCAGGCAATTACCCCCAGAGGGCAATTACCCCCCGGGCTAAATACTGGTTAGTGGTAAGGTTAGAGTTAAGATTAGGGTTAGGGTTAGGTTTAGTGTTAGGAGTTTGGGTTATGGTTAGGATTAGTTTCAGGATTAGGATTAGGATTAGGGACAGGGGAAGGGTACGGGGTAATTGCCCAGGGGGTAATTGCCCTAGACCCCTTCAAATCTCTCTTCGAATGCCTTAGCATCACTTTATAACTTTCGGCCAATGTTTTGAGGTATGATTAAAAACCTCAATGGCCACAACCACCATTTGTATTCACTGCTTTCTGGTTTCCTCAATTAAGTGCTACGAAAGGTAGATATCGGGATATTGAGAAATATGTTGATAATTATGAGAGAAGATTTTTTTTTCATCTTGGTTTGGCTCATCCATTTTATCTACGTCACACCATTGTCTATTGTCTTTCTCTCTTTCACCATGGATGCATATCCCTGTCTTCTGTAGGCAATGACAAATATTTCAAATGCGGGAATTGCATTTTTGTGGAAAGAAAAAACAAATACTTTCTTGTTAATTTCAATGAGTTATAGTTAGTTCAATAATAAGTTCAAGGGTTGTTCCAGCTGGAGATTTGTCAACTAACTTAATGAAGATTTCAAGACGTCAACGGAATAAGTTCAATTCTTGAACTGTCCAAATTTAATTCACTATATATATATATATATATATATATATATAGAGAGAGAGAGAGAGAGAGAGAGAGAGAGAGAGAGACTGTAACTCATTTATCCTTTATTCGTACTTGTCACGGCACCTAAAACATGTAAAAAATGATTATCAAACTCTGCTTCCAAAGACATCATATGCAACATGTAATATTATTTTATTGACCTATTTTATGCATTTTTCCTATATCTATTTCCTGTATTTCTCTGCTTTTAAGATAAACCTATACATTGTTCAATTCTGCACAGTTTTCACGATATAATATTTATAATGATATTGTTTTGTCGTTGTTTTTCAGTTATATTTTGTCAAATGGAAAAAGAAAAATATTGTTGCAAATAAACCGAAATTGAATTCCAAAAATTAAGAATTTTGGATGGAAAAGAGGCTTGTAGTAATGGGGAATAGAATTTCTATCTGTTACAGTACAAGCAAAATATAAAATATATGTGTGTTATTTATTTATTTTCGGGAAATAACAAACAAACGAAGTAACTGGCATTTGCAAATAGCAGTATAGACGTATAAAGTTTCGGGTGCTGTGTTCGGGTGCATGTTCGAGAATGAATGCGAGAGGAGCCAAAAGAAATCCTTATTCATAAACACGTATTTTTCCTTCAAATAATTTTTTTCGGGGGGGGGGGGGAGGAACGAGGTAATTAAAGCATGCTTCCCAATAATTTTTGAATTTTCTAAAGAATATACTCTCCAGACTTCCTGAACTTTTACATTGTTCTTGATTGTTGTTGTTTTTTCAGACCAGATGACTTTGTGTATCTATGCGCACTTCATTACACCAGAAAAATATATAATTAATATCCCAGCAATGATGGTATCTTGTTCATGTGTCATGCATGTTTGGTCTGCAACCTATAATGATTATACTATATTTTGACATATTGTCTAGAACGTGTAATTTTTTTTTTTCTCAGCGTATGTTTTGTACATTTATATTCATATATGTATGTATATATATATATATATATATATATATATATATACATTTGTAAATGATAATAAATAAATGAAATGAAAACGAAATATATATCAGATGTTATCCATAGTCATCTAACTGACTTCCGTCACTTAACACCTCAGGAATACCTTTTGTGGAGCTTAATCAACAATAAATGAACACAAAGCAAATCAAAGACATGAATATTCTTATAGAAGTGAGGTCTTCGACGAGGAAGCCTAATCTTACAACAAATCTTTGTGCCAGTTTCTGGAGTTTCGTTTTATATGTAGAGCTTGTATCTTTGAAACAGTTACCACTTGACAAGTCGTATATTCCATAACTTATTATTTTGAAAGATGAGGAGAAAAGGAATGACAAAAATGTATATAAAGTATATAAAAGTTACTCAAGTACCCGTTCAGCATTCCATCTCTTCACATTATATACACACTCTGATTCATATATCTATTCAGCATTCCATCTCTTCACGTTATATACATACCTGATTCATATATCAGGTTGTTGTTGTTTTTCTTTTTACATGGATAGCAATGTATTCATCAAAACGTATCGATTTAATTATTCTATTGGCGACATCTGACTATAAGCTCAAATCCAACATGTGTTGAAGAAAACCAAATTACAGATTCATCTGTGCTCTCACTTTGAATTATGTGAGCCTAGCTAATGGAAAGAAAATGTCTTGCCGCCATGCTAGGTCGCCATCGCGCAAATTTTTGCGACATTGTAAAGTCACGATTACGCAAGTCAACTGATTCCAGTGATAACGCAATGTCATCCATTTCCCTGATATAACAGAAATTATCATCTAACTAAATTGGGCGACTGTCGAATTCATGAATTTGATTAGGAATAGACCAACATTCACAGCAAACTTAGAGCTCCTATTTTATATTTCTGGTACTCTGCCTCAATTGTCTTCTGCTTTTTAACGTACACACAAACACGGACGTGCACACTCACAAACACACACACACACACACACACACACACACACACACACACACTTTGTATATGCCTAAAACGTCAACTCCCTGACTGTTTAAGTCTTTTGACTACCAAATGGGGCTCAAAAGATACCTAGGGCCTCATATATTTCCCACCCGACATATTGCGTCCATAATTTTTAACACCCAAGTGCATTGTGTGCGCACACTCAACAGCTTAAGATGTTCACGATTCAATCCGAGTGTCCTCGCAGAGCACGAGCGTGTTCATAGAGCACTCTATGTTTGAGGAAATCTTAAAGTTAAAGAAACCTTCTGCGACATTTTGAACATATTTTGATATATATTTTCACATCCATGTCATACGTACACACGCTTATGATATGGGTATTTCCTATTTTACTATCATCATACTGTCAAAAGGAATGGAAGATTTGTATTTTCCTTGGATGTTCCATCTAATTCTTCCCTCATTCCTGCTATGAAGTCGGTTTGTTTTAATGAAGCTTATTTCATGGCTTTGGTGGCGATTTCTGACGCATCACCATGCATGGTCTCGATGGCAAATAGATTTAGGAAAGCTTAGAATGCAAACTCGTTATAGCCTCTTGTGGTTAGAAAATCTCTGTGAAATATTACAAATTTCGTTAGAGACAGACAGATATACTATACAAATGAAGCGAAGGGGGTATACTGTCGTTCTTTTTTTTTCAGCAAAAGAAGTTTTACCTGTAACTGACAAGTTCACTTTAGACCCCGATAGCCACCCTAAGAAAAAACTTTCCCCCACTACACTGATATTATCGATATGACTTACAGTTATCCATCGAATTCTTTCCGGTTTTAATTTTACGGTGTTGCTGGAAAATACGCTAATCGTCATTATCATGATTAGATTTATTTTCTTGTTTACAAAAGTTTTGAAGAGTCAGGCCACAAAATCTGAATAATAATCTTGGTAAGAACGTTAATATATCAATGGATGCGGGGACTCCTGGTTGGAGTCCCCAAGCTGTAATGTTATACCCCTACAGGGCACATTCTTCTCAGTGGCAGTCCTTCGGGCAAATGTCGGGTGGAACGTAATTAAGCCCACCAGTTTTGAAACTTCGTGTGACAAGCATTCATTGTAGTTGCGGCCCCGTATACAGAACGACTTCAATTCAATTCAAAATTCAATTAGCAATGAACAAAATATAGCCATCTCCATATTTCATGAACAACTCATTTTTTTTTCTGCTCCTGTTTCTGCAGCATTAGTGCCATGTTTAGTGCCTCCATCTGCTTCCTTAGCATACTACATTGTTATTCGTACAAGGCCTAGTTGCGTCAATTTCTCTTTTCGTTTTGCATAAAAACACTGCAAAAGAGACAAGTTGAACTTATAATATATTTCAACATATCTCGAAATTTCAAGATAGGCTGCTACGAGATGCTACGAAAACTGCCTACAGTGTAGGGAGTATGAGGTTCTCACTGATTTTAACAATTCAAATGCACGATGATAATTGGAATGCAAATACAAGCAATATCAATAACTTATATTCCGAGTTTAAAGGATTAAAGAAAGTGTTGAAGTCTTGAAAATGTCATACATACAGATTCAACAACAACAACAACAATATCAACAACAACAACAACGAGACACCCGTACATGCACGAAGACATCAAAACAAAGAAATGAATTCAAATACGGATGGTTGGATATAGACACTTTGAATTAAATAAGCCAGTTCGGAGTTCCACTCTGCGCATGAGCGGAAAAAAAGGTCATTCGGACCAACAGGCACGTTGGCTTTTAAAGTCACTGGGATAAGCGTCTGTGATGTATTATAATGTATAATGATTATTCATGTAATCCTTATAAATGTTGCTTGCCAGCACATCCACCTGACAGCAAAAGTGGTATTTGGCAATATCGATAGAAAGAGGTTGTTCTTACATTCAATGTAAGATAATGAAATGGATGCTTTCCCAAGTGTTAATTGACGGATCATTCTGGTCATCTGGTCTATGCGAGTTCATTCTTTGTTTAAGCAGGATTGACGAATACCATAAATGTGTAAATCGTTACGTAAAGCTTATGCATTATGTCGCTCTGAAAACGCGTGAAGAGCCCCTTAACCGACTGAGAAAAAAAAGAAAGGTCATTCGGACCAATGTGCCCATGAGCTAACTCCGAACCGGCTTATTGTCGTAGTACGATCATTCGGCCAATATGATCCATACTGTCCACGATAGTTCATAGACTAATAGGTCAATCCTACCTTCCGTTACTTTATATTAGAGAGCATGGAGTAAATGATAATAATAATTCAGTATTTATTTTAAACATTTTGTTTTACAACTTCTGCTTCTAAGGTCCCACGCCTCTTTCTCACTCCACCCTTTTTGTGTGTTTTATTTTTTGTTTTTGAAATATTTTATTTAAAAAAAAATGATTTTGATAAAACTTTAATCGTTCCGTTCTTTCTCATTTATTTTTTACTCTTTTCATTCACGCTGTATAAGATCGAATATGGAGTCAATTAAGTTGTACTTCAGCTTACCCTGTACGAAAGTAGAGCACCTGCACATGAAACCACCAATAGGCCAAGAGTTGGTAAGCGAGCCCCATAGGTAGGTCCACTCCGAGAACACGGCGATGATGATATCGGCGACGGCAAGGTTCATCAGGTAGTAGTACGTGGCCGTCCGCATGTGCTTGTTACGGATGATGATGGCGATGACGATGATGTTCCCGATCAGGGTCATCACAATGTTCAGCGCGATCACCGCGACCTTGGAGAAGAGCTCGACGGGCGAAACCTCCGCCTGTGGCGGTGTCGCTTCGATCGTACCAACCTCTTCGTAGTATGTACTGCCATTGTTAAAGAACTCGTACGCTGACTGGTTTTGTGACCCATTCAGGCGTGAGTGCGCGCCAATCCACGAATTCGTGACGGGATAAGTCTCCTGTTCCATCCCCAACGCCATGTTGTAAACAAATTTGCGTATTTCGAGCTTTAATACTGCTCTGGATATTATGAACAAACAAGGCTAGTTACGAATCTGTGTTTTAGACGTTAAAGATGTCTGTCGTTACGTCATGGGGGTACACCATTTGCAGGGTAGGACACACTTCAGCAAAGATGCACAATATTTTGACTTCAATGTCTGTACCCCTATTAGCACCTCTTTGATTTCTATGAATGAGTTCGATTAATTACACTTTGTTTAAGGTTGTCGGCAATCGTTAACTCTATAAGTGATCTCTCCGACACATTTGATGGTTCCTCCACTGTTTTCAAAGCGCTATTTCAAGCTGCAGTCCCTGACGAGCCTTAATTACATTATAGATTCTGCACCATCGTTATATGCGCAAATCAGGCCCCGCATCCTCCGATAACCCCTTTCACACCTGTAAATTCAACCGTGCCTCTCCAGATTCAATATACACTCTGCATGCTTGCTGGAGTCATCGAGCACCATCATTCCAGCAGCGTAATCGACTTGCAATCCCATACACTGTCTTGGTCTTCGAAGTCGCAGTTCGCTGTCATGTCAGCAGAATATAACCTACGATAATAGAAACATTCTGAGGCCCGCTAAATGGCAGACAGACGGATGTGTCTTTGTCGGTCTGTCGGCGATAATCTCGTTGACTTTATCTTTGTCCTCTTTAAGTTGTTAATCTAGCTACGGCCACATCACATACCAAAGAGATGAAGAAAAGGGTTAGGTTGAGATCGGAGCCTTTGATGCAGCGCTGAGGTGATTGTGACCATCATCCACGCCACCATCAAGCCTCCGAAATGCCGCTGGACGATTTATCCTAGAGTCGTGAGAATATTGAGAGAAAAAAAAATGCAGGTCAGATTCTAGAATTCATGATGCTAAAGTGATGAGTGCAGCAACAACTTGTAGGCTTTTGACAAGTAAATAAGACACGCTCATACACAGGCACAAATGAATTTGCGAGATTGATGGCTAGCTGGGATTTTTAATAGCAGTAAAAAGAGGACCCTTTACTTCCTTTACTTACAGTTTATGACAATTTAGAGAAACTATCAAATAAAGAAAAAGGCAATAGCCCTGTCGGCGTGTTGTTGTTGTTGTGTTTTTGTGTGTGTGTGAACTTTCGTCAAACATAGAAGTGACATACTTTGTACTCACATATCCTAATGAAAAAAAAAATAACGCAATGAAGAATGAATTCACGCCTTTGGATTTTTGAATCTTTCTTTGTCGTTCTATCAACATTAGACTTTGTTAGTTATGGTAATTTTGCGGTAATATCATTTTGCTTTGCATTCGCGTTAGTTCTTTAACAACAAGCCCATCTTCAGTTTCAACAATTTATACAATATCACTTTCCTTTACTGCCCCTCGTCATCCTTCAGATTACTGAATGACGACAAGAGTACGTCATTTGAGCGGAACATTGCTTCCCTGATTGGTTGGTCAATTAGCACGTAATGTGTGATAAAAGGTCACCACACTACTTTGGGAGGTACCCATTCATTAATATGTATACAATCATGCAGGCCGCAGGTTGAATGCTAAGGAGTTGTGATAGTGTCTGTTAAAGAGAACAACTTCCCTTACAACAGAGAATACATACAAAATCTCATCAATCATGTCAATATTATATGAAAACTCCATTAAGGCTTTGTATCTAGTTTATTGATCACATCAGGTTTGTTGGCTTAAATTTTTGTTAGACCCCACTACGAGTGATGGCGATGCTTGACGACGGCGTGTCGACACATTTTCCTAACCCAAGTTGGATGATATTAGGAAGTTTGGTCTGCGATAACTTTTGGTCAATGTGTAGGTGAATGCCTAATGCCAGAACGCTTTGCACTTTACAAAGTGTAAACACGAAAATGCATGTCCATTCAAGAGCACGTGACTATGATTATGCACTAGCAAATGCAGACCAATGAGATATCACCAAGGCCGTGCTGGCTTACATCAAACATCACGTTAGGTAAACCGATAAAGATACAACGGAAGGAACCTTTCTGAACACAGAAACAATTTCAACCTCGCTGACCATGAAATGAGTGAATAACACACAAGGGATTCAGGTCATTCGAGATTGGTGCTTAAAAAAATGGCATTAAAGTAACATGAACATATACTAATATCACTAATATTGATAAAACAGTTCCACCGAACAAGTAGAAGTAGACAATGATTCTTGTTTATGTTCAGTTTGTGGTCTAGTGTTGATGTAAGAAAAAAGGACATGCGTGGCGTTTTTATTTATGAATACATATTGCTGAACAGTTTTATTGTCATGTTTCGTTTTCACGAGTACAGACATTTTCCATTGCACAAATTCATTGCGCAAAGAGGAATATGTTTTATATTTTTCACAGACTTGGATAGGAGTTCCTCAATCCAAAGGAATCTATAGAATTTAACAGATAATAAAGAGAAAGAGAGGGGTAGAGATAAAGAAATATACAGAATGACATCAGGGTTTCATCGTGATGCACTCATCTTGATCAAATAGCACGAGGATGACTGGTAGACCATTAGATGGGCAATCACGAATCGCAATGGCAATTAAAATAGTCCGAATCCATTCAAACTCCCCCTATTTCTTTTTACACAATAGAGCATATTCGACGAGACAATCCCAACTGTGATGGGGCGGGGGTAGGCCGTGACCACTCACGATGCGTGCAGCAAAACACGAGATTCCTCCCTCCCATCTATTGAGCGAGTTTGTGAGACTTTCTCCATTATAACCCTTTTAGGGTGATTAACGTCGGCCACCTTTCTCACTTCTTCTTACTTTCCCCGGAAGCTATCCGGTCACGTTAACACGTGCTCCACCACGAACGTGAAAAGGTGGCGGCGGCTTCGCGCTACTTACATTTTCACCGAGTACCCCAGATTTGTCATGACCGTGTAGTAGTATACCCTGCATATCAATGGCGCCGTCTAAATTGGTTTTGAAAATGGACGAGAAGTTCTCAAGCTCTTCATGTTGGTAAGACATGCTTTCCTAATGACCCGATTATCAACGTTTGTTGGTTTTTTTTTTTTTAATGCTGAACTCACTGTTCCTGTTTACGTCTAATGGGTACGCGTTACATTGATAGTGGTATTTCAAAGAAAACCTGTTCATCAATGGTGAAAACTAGTTTTTGTAAACATTCAAGCCAACAAATAATGGATGTTAGAGGGATGAACAAACTGAATAATATCACTACACATTTTGAGTAAAACTTTTTGTACTTTTTTCGAGAGATACCTAAAATCGTCTCTTACCTGTTCTCAAAGTCCTTCAAAACAGAAAAGAACATGTTGTTGACCAAAACCTCGACTGGTCTCCTATGGTAAATGAAGTCATAAGAAAAGTATCGTATGTTATTATGTGTATACGTAGAATTAAGCACTGTTTAGAAAAAGATATGTTAATCCAATTATATTATGCTTTGATTCTCCCTCACATTGACTATTGTTGCACAGTATGGGGATCCTTAACTAAGAAGAACATCCATAGACTTCAAATATGTCAAAATAAATATTCTCGTTTGGTATTGAATGCAGATTATCGGACATCAACTGTTACCTTATTAGATACACTTAAATTGCAATCTACTGAAAAAAGATTAGAATATCAGTATTGTATATTGGCCTATAAAATAGTTAATGACGCAGCCCCATGTTATCTTTGTAGACTTCTATCCAGACGTAACGTTATATATCCTACTAGACATATCCTAACAAATCAGTTATATTTACCTAAGCCAAAAACAGACAATAAAAAACGTTCCTTCTCATACTCCGCCTGTAAAATTTTCAATTCGTTACCAATTTCCATTCAATTATCCCCTTCATTACAAATTTTCAAGAAACGCCTCCGGCTTCACCAGTCTATCTTTTGATTTAGTTATCATTTTGTATAATGACCACCATTTGTACAATGTCGTATTATGTTTTCATATGTTTTCGTTGTATTTTCCATTTGTATATAATTATGTCACTCGATTTTGTAATCCGTATTGTTGTTGATTTTGTAACCTTGTATTTGATGCAGGGCTCCCTTGCAAAGCAGGCCATGTGGCTCTGAACTGGACAACTCTGCTTTTAAAGAAAACATGAATAAATAAATAAAGATGAAAAATATGTAAGAAAAAGGAAACGAAACCATTTTGGTAGAAATACTTTGATCATCCATAATAATTACAAGGTATCTAAATGACTGATCCTAAGAATGACAGTGGTTTTCATCGGGAAAAAGTTCTATACGTCCTGAAGTGAAGTGTATTGATCGTAATATGTTGTAAATGTATAAAATTACACCATAATATCTTCAAATTAAGAAACCGGAGGACGAAAATAGTGAAGAAGGCGGTAACAATACAACATTCTCTCTTTTTCTTTCTTTTTCTTTCCTTTTTTTTATCTCTTCCTGCATAATGTTTAGAACACCCCTACGCGTAAACTCACTTTCACTAAAACTGTTGTCACAATTGGACGTTATCGCAAAGGAGAGCAAATATGAAGCAATTAATATTTATTGATTTAGACCTGCTACCATACCGATATTTCTCATTCAGGTCTTGGTCTACATCATATTCCTATGCACCGTAGTCAGGACACTCTGTATAGAATAACCTCCTGATACACCCAACGATGTACGATCACCTTTTCCCATCAATTGTGACGATGCGTAACACAAGGCTTTCCGTGGTTAGGAAAAACTACTCACGTGCATTCATCTTAACAGTCATGTGGCATCACGCTCACCTCTCTGATTAATGTACTTCAAACTGACTCAGCGCATATCAATGAATACGCATCAACCACACCATCAACAGAGTAAATCCATTATTACACTATACTCTATAAAATTCTCTCGGAATCTGCTACAAGAAGTATAATCTGAAAGGTATTCAAATAGCAGACATTTCCGGCAAACATTCGTTTTAACCAACAACTGACCAAGAATACTATTCTGTATGATCATTCGGGAATGACACATGTTTGGCAAATCAAAAGTTTGATGGTATGACCCAAATCACTTTAAAGTCATGATATCCTATTTCTGCATTCCCTTGGTCGATATCACCACGAGCAAGATGCCTAGACGAGTTAACGTCTGTCCGGCAGTCTCTGTTTTAAAGAAGTTGCACTGCCCTATCACGAGTCATAAAGTCATGAGGTTGGGAAGGGCGCCCTACCCGAGAGCATTATGAGAAGGGTCTCTCTTGCACTTCCACGAACAGACTAAAGAGTTTGATGGCAAAAGGAGTTAAGCGCCATTTCCATACATTTTACATTTAGTCCGCCAACAGATAGAGCCAAATAAAACCTTTCCATTGATGCCTCACATGTAACATAACAAGGAATATTCTTGAAGTTATGCATACATGTATTTTCCCATGATTCTCTTTGTTTTTAGAAGCGTTAATTGGTAATATATTCTCAAAATCCTTACAGCTTAGTTAACTGGTTTTGCGATTTAAAGCCTTCAACAGATCACGAAATGCACTTCTGCACATCAACCTACTTACGAATATGAAGGCATTGTATAACGATGTTTCCACTTGGAAAGAGCCAATCTGCATGATCATGGGTAATTGCTACCAGCATGACCAGTGTCTGTGATATTACGTAATGATGAAGCTATAAAAATTACTAGTGAAAATAATCGTGGAACATATTAAAACACAAAAAGTATGTAGGGTGACGGCGTATATTATTCGATATTTCCGCAGACAGAAATGCTCGAATGAACCATAAAGGAAATAATTTACTATACCAGTATGGGATAGTTGATCATAGATATTTTCATAGAAATAGTGTATTTTTTCAAAACTTTCTGTACTATGCATGAGCGTTTCTTTGTATACTTCACTCTTTCTGTGCAAATATAATAATGTGCACACACTTCACACATATACCCATGCAGAGATAATCGATGTGGCACACCGAGGGTTGGAGATCGTTCCCTGTTTTTCCTGATCCCATAAAGCAAAGTTTGACATTTATCTTATATTGAGTCGACATAATATTCAGCTGCGTCTTTTAATACTGGATTAAACAAGTTCTGATACCTAGACAGCATACATTCATTGACAAATTCCTATCTTAATGACTGTGTAATAGTTTCTGATAAAGATTGATTTTTAGAAATAACTATGATTTGTAGTCAGATTTTTTTTAATACTGAGAGCTAATTAACCATGTAATACTTTTTGATTTGATTGAGCAAATAGCGCTCTGATTAAAAGGACGAAAGAAAACATACCTGTCCCTTTTCAGAACATTTTCAGAATGTTCTCTATTGAAACAAGGGAAGACCCCAAAATATATTTAGTTCGCAATTGTAAACGAATGACTGTTTTGCAAATACTAGCATCTCTGTCTTTCATAGTTATGATTGTGTACCCACCACGACAGCAATATTACGAAACAATATGAACAGTTCTGCCATATTTTTTGTTTTGTCGTTTTGAAATCAGAAAGTATTAGTAATACAAGGGCAAAGTTTAACTGATATCACTAATTGAGCAAGATTGTTTACACAACAGACAACAAGAAAAATAAAGTTTTAGAAGACTTACACTGCATTTATATCTTAATGATTTCTTTCTTATCCCATTTCAGACATAAGGAATTTTGTGAATTTAAACAAAATCTTCCCTTCATCTACACTTACTTTCTGCGTGATCATGTGCATCCTTTTCAATATAATCCGCCATATATTTCCTATAGCCATACATTTTTCATTTGACCAAATGTCAGAATTTTATGAAAGCTATGTCTTCTAATGTTGACCGATAGCTATTTCCTTCACAGCTACTTTGAGTGTGTAATTTCAGTGCACTTGACACCCCTTTCGAACAAGAATGAGCAATCATAAGAACACTACACTGCAAACATTCATTCACATCCCTTTAATAGGGAGTTATATCGATACATTACCTGGAGCTTATCTCTCATGGAAATCACACGGAGGAAGTTCACTTCCCTAAAAAGAATCTGGCATCGCATCTGCCGACGGGTCTCCAAGAAAATATCCGAGAAGAAATCAGGTGTGTACAATCCTTTGACTTCACTCCTAATCTGCGATCGTCGACAATGTCGCTAATCTATAGTTACAGACATTTAGGATAGAAAGTTTTAGGAAAGCTGGAAACACCTCGAGTGTTATTCTATCAGCGAGAAGGGAAATACGAGAGGAAACCGTCTGCATTCGTCTCCACTTCAGTTTCTTGACTAGAGAAAGTTGCGACTGTCCCGCTGTCATGCCAACACAGCGATCACAGAGGACCTCCGCACGAGTAAGGTACAGAGGAATAGACTGCGACAGAAGACCAGTGAGATTGGCTTAACTTGATCGGACGTGTAGTCAGCTGGTGGGATACGAAATCACGCCATCTGGTCTTCTCTCTCCAGTCGTTCCTTCGAATACCGGTCGTCCCACTTTTTTTTTAATCCAGATACGTACACCACGAGATCTGATTGGCTAATGGTTTGCTTTGCGGTTTCCGACATTCATATCAAACGGTACATAACAACTGCAGAAGAATAAAATAGAGATGAAGAACTTCGTATCCGCTTTACCTGTTTACAGGGAGAGGAAAGAAATTGGGATGATTTGCATTCTTTGCATCGCTTTACTAAGCTTGAAACAAAAGGAGAGATTGATAGACAAAGCGTAGAATATGCAGACGCAACTTGACAGACATTATATATTGAGGGACTGGAGCACATACATATACATATCGATGTAGTTAATAGACTGGTACAAATTAGAATTCATTTGTGGAAAATAGGTGTGCGTTTAACAATTTGAAAATGTTAAAGTCTTGGTCATTCGTAAAGCGCTCAATAAAAACATACAATTCACTCATGCACACAGACACATTACAATACATCAAAATATATCCGTCATTCTCCCTCCAAAGTCAATTCATTGGACACTCAGTTGATAACATTGTTATTTATTATCTTGTCATTTATCATCCATTTTTCATTTTCATTTGTTAATTTATTCAATCATCTATTCATACACTTGTATATGTATCTATTCTATTTCAATATACATTTGGTAATCACCTGATATTCCTTTATTATATAAGTAGGGAAGCAAATATTTATGTTAGAAGAAGAGAAAACATATCTGTGCAGTTAATATTTTAGTTACAAATGAAGGCCTCATCCCCTCAGTATTAGATTGGATGTTGCTGACCACGAGCTAAGGTAGTATATGAAATTTTCCTCGTTGTTAGGTTGATGGAGGCCTTCCAGAGAAAAATGCTGGTGAAGGAGTATAACAATTTGACAGACTCGGCTGAAAAAAAAAAAAAGCGTTTGAGACTGGTGGTCGGAAAGACATGCAAGATTTTTACCTTTAGGCGACCTTTTTCTCCCTTCTTTTCAGAGGCTGAGAGTGGAGAGGGTGCATGCGATTTCTTGACGTCTTTTCGGCGCCACGATCACCTTTTGAAAATTCGGTGTCCAAAAGATGCTTTTGAATATAAATCAGATATCCACTCTCTGAGTGTTTTCTTTCAAAAGGAAACTGTCAGTAATGATTTGAGGGAATTGACGGGAAATTTATCTTAACGTTGGTGTACACTTTCTTCTTCAACACTCAAGTTGAATAGTTTGGTCCTTTCAAAATCTTTTCTCGTATTTTTTCCTCATCCTATCAGCTTGATGAAGGAGCGTTTTCTTTACACCCACGATAAACAGCAAAGATGCTATTCAACGGTGTGTGCGATAGAAGAAAATAGATATCTAAAGTGAAAGTAGACTATCATACATAGATGAGAGATAAAGTTTAATGAAAGCCATGTAGAAAAAATGATTTTTTTTTTGACCCCAACAGGGTATTTATTGCCTCCATAATTCAACATTTTATATCACATTATACAAAAAATGGAAAAAAAATGCAATGAGCTTCAAGAGGGGTTCCTGAGATCAAAGGAAACCACAAACTATTTACACAATATACTTCATTTGCTTTGGTAAATTATAATATGTTTTCTTACTATTCAGATCTTCCTCTATTCTTTTACAAATTTCTCTTCCAAACAAATGTTGCAAATTAGTTTCACGACATTCTTTTCCGGTTTTATTTCTTAACAGTATATATTTATAAATACACCAAAAGGCAATTGTCAAAAACAAATCTAATTCAGTCTCTTTATGAGCTTTTAACAGATGCATTCCTGTTATCTTAAAATCAACTTTATATATAATTTTAATTATAACTGTTAGATACGAAAAGAAAAACTTATTCAATTTACACTCAATAAACGCATGTAGATTATCTTCATCTACACCGCAATGCTCACATATTCCATCTCTTTTGATTTGCCATCTGTACAAATTCTTTTTAACTGGTAGTAGATTATACAAAATCTTAAAATTAAATTCTTTCAATTTGTTTTCTTTACAATAACACAAGTTTCTTTTGAATATATTCATCCAATCAAATGATGAGTCGAATATCTTTTCCCAGTATATACAACATCTGTTACTATCGGGACATTGTGTACACAATAGTTTTTAAAACTGTTTGGTTGAAACATCTTGAATGCTTCTTTTCTGCTCTCTTCTTCCTATTCTTATTTTAGGAATTTCCAATAACCTATTATGAAACTTTATACATGATTCCTCGTAATTACTTATCCATGCTTTTGGGATAGCCTGGCGTAGTAAAATATAATCAAAAATTAATGTTTGCTTACTTTTCTGTCGTTTAAGTTGATACAAAA
Organism: Diadema setosum; assembly: GCA_033980235.1. Lineage (NCBI taxonomy): Eukaryota > Metazoa > Echinodermata > Echinoidea > Diadematoida > Diadematidae > Diadema > Diadema setosum. The sequence goes on from CM067061.1 coordinate 43,930,058, forward strand.
TTTCTGGAATGGTTATAAACTTACCATTCTTAAAAAAATCTTTAAAAAATACAATTCCACTTTGATACCAACCATCATAAAATAAGGTCTTTTTATGAAAGGTTACATTTTTGTTATGCCACAAAATTTCATATTGTACTCCGTGTACCATGGGTTGGAATTTTAAACAAATATCATTCTTTATCATTAACCAAGCTTCTAATATTTCAATATAAAACAATGGGAGTTGATCTTTACTTATTCTCTTCATATTCAAACAATCCAAATTAGAATTTAGCAACAATTCTAATCCACCGAAAAAGTTATACCAATAAAAACACATTTTACCCCATGTTCCTTTCGTTGCACCTATAATGCGACCAAGCCATCTCAATCGGAAACTGAGTTTTTGCTTAAAAAGGTCGATCATATTGACGCCTCCTTTTTCAAGCTCTTTAATCATAATAGTTCGTTTCACTTTTTCAGTTTTTGCTTGCCAAATAAAAATATATAACAGATTATTCAATCGTTTCAATATTTTCTCAGGAATTGTGTCAACCATAAGTATATGAACTATTTGACTTAAAGCTAAGGTTTTGACAATAGTCAATCTACCAAAAAGAGTAAGTTTTCTTTTTCTCCAATTATCCAAAAGTCTTTGCAATTTCGTAAGTTTGTTTTCCCAATTCAATACTCGTGCTTTATTCATATCAGGTGAAACATAAAACCCTAGGTACTTTGTGGGTGTGTCTGTCCACACTAAATCAAGATCATCGAGTGACCATTTTGACTTGGCAGCTCCCAGCCACGTAACAGATGTTTTACTCTTATTTAGTTTTGGTCCTGCTACATTTCCAAATAATTCCAACTCTTCACTTACTTTTTCTAATGATTGTTTATCTGAAACAAAAAATAAAGTGTCGTCTGCATATTGTAGTAGTTTTACTTCAAAATTTTCCTCCATTTGTAAAACAGAAATACCACTTATACACTTGTTATTTCTTATTCGGGTCGACATAAATTCTGCAGCAAGCACAAAGAGTAAAGCTGAAAGTGGACATCCTTGTCTAATGCCTCTTTGTATTGAGAAAGACTCAGATATCCAGCCATTTACTAACACTGAGCTGCGAATATCTGTATACAGTATTTTTATCCATGTCTGAAAAATATTGCCAAAATTAAACTTGTTTAAACACAATAACACAAAATCAAAATTAATTACATCAAAAGCTTTTGAAAAATCTGCCATCATTATTGCACCATCTATTCCCTTTCTTTTCATATATTCAATAACGTCAATTGTCATTCGTATATTAAAAGCGGATAATCGATTTTTTATATAACCAGTTTGATCTTCATTTACAATTTCACTAATCACTGATTGCAAGCGTGTGGCTAAAACTGCGGCAATTATCTTGTAGTCGCAGTTCAACAGTGTAATTGGTCTCCAATTTTCTAAATATCGCTGATCTCCTTTTTTATAGATCAATGTTATGAGTCCATTTTTTTGAGTTTCGGACATTTCTTTCTTTTTGAAACATTCATTAAGAAAATTTAACAATACAAATTGAATTTCGTCCCAAAAAGTTTGATAGAATTCTATAGGTATACCGTCAGAATCGGGTGATTTGTTTTTATTCATTGAAAAAACCGCACGTTTGCATTCAGCAATTGTAAGCAGACGTTCGCATTTATTCTTTCCCTCTTCACTCAATGAAGGAATTTGAACTGAGTTTATATACTGATTTTGCTTATTTTCATCAGCATTAGATTTCTTATATAACAGTGAATAAAATTTCACTACTTCTTGTAATATCTCTGTTTGTTCAGTTAAACATCTGTCTTTTTCTACTGAAAACAACTGGTTCATCTCTTTTCTTTCTGATTTATATTTTTCTAAGCCTAGAAAATACTTCGTACACTTTTCCCCTTTTTCCAGCCACCTAACTCTTGCTCTAACAGCTGCGCCTCTACATTCTCTTTCATTAACATGTTCAAGTTCTTTCTTAACATATATATACTCTTTCAGTATCTTGACGTCACTGTCTACATCAATCATTCTCTGAAGTTCACTGAATCTTTGTTCTAAGCATAATTTTGCTTCTTTCTTTCTTAAAGCTCTATCTTTGCAGAACTTTTGCGTGAACTCACATACTTTAATCTTTATGAGTTCCCATACCTGTGTAAAGGAAAAACATGCATTACCTGAAATGCTTCTGATGAGCGATTTAACTTTTTGTTGATATATTTCATCTTTTAATATTTCTGTGTTCATTTTCCAACACCCTGGACCTTTAAAAATATTTGAAATCTTTAACTTAAGAGAAATAGCATTATGATCAGCTTTATAACATGGTCTTATATCATTTGACAAAACTTTTGCCTGTGCATTTTTACTGACTAACCAGTAGTCAAGTCTTGATGCTACATTTAATGACAAATTTCTCCAAGTAAATTGTCTGATATCGGTATGAGTATTTCTCCACACGTCAATCAGTTTTCTTTCTTTACAAAGTTGACGCAAACTTTGTGGTGTCTTATAATATGAGCTTTGACTACCACGCACATCTTTCTTTATATCGAGAACGCAATTCATATCCCCACCTATGTAGAAAAAATGATAGTGTGCATAAAATTTACCAATGAACATTGCAGAAAATAATGCATACAGACATAAAAGCGAGCACATACAAGTTTGAACAATACAAGAAGAATGCTTAGAAGTAGATAGCATACCTGTGGTAAAATAAAATGAATGGAGAATAATGCTAGGTTCAGACTGGGAGGTACTTCTGCATTATAGGATCATAAGGCAGGAAAGAGAACTGATTTTAGGTGTCTGTGCTGTTCGACACATATGTTTTTGGGGATCCTACTACAAAGCCGAATCGCTTACATCGGTCCTCTAGGAGAAAGAAAAATATCGGACAAGATTTGGCGATTAACCCAAAGCAGGTACATCGCCGGACCAGCGTCGCTCTTCATGCTTCCAGATACAATGTAATATGATATTGGTTCGATTTACCCATGGTAGCCTCTTCACTATTTCCATCCATTTTCCTCAGGATCCTGTCATTATAATGACTCCAAGCATATACTCAGCCATTTTTATAAAGCCAGTTCAAGAGATCAGTTAGGGAAGGTAAAATATTTCGATTAAGAATCTACTCCCCGGGAGGGAGGGTTAGAAATCAAGGTGTCCCGTTTCAGAGTTGGGGTCTTTATTCATTACAACTGTTAATGCCTTTCACAGCGGTCAAAGTCGAGATTAAGTTACCTGTATAGTCTCTGCCAAATAGTCATAATCCTAAGATTCTGAACAGTGGTTGACAATAGAGGGAATGGGTATTGAAACTGTTGGTAAATGGACAGCGAATTCAAATCAACGAACTTATTATGTATAGAATTTCAAAAAGTCTCACAGAGGTTTAAAGGTGAATTCCAGACGATTTTCATAATTTCACACCATGTAGCATATAAATTGATAGTACAGTGGTATGTATAGATTTGTGGAATTTATTGTGGTCATTGAGCAGATAAACCAATATTTTAAAAAGAAAAATAAATTACACTGAACAAGGACGATGGAATGGAAGGCTAGCATATTCCAGAAATGTAGCAATGTAATTCCATTATCACTTCCTTTTCAACTTCATCTGTGTAGAATTTATGCTTGCTCTCGTCGTTTGTTCGGCTTCCTTGAGCATCTAATCATGCATTGCTATGTGGAACTGCTTGGCAATCATCCTTGTTCATTGTATTTTTTAATGAATTTTGAAATAATTCTTATTCTTCATCGCAATCACTATAAATTCTGAAACTCTGTACCCATCAGTATTACCAACTTATAAAAGTTCAAATACGTATACGTCTGAAAATCATCCGGAAGTCTCCTTTAATATGTCCACAATATCGAGTCTGGGTAAACAGAGAACATGAAAACAGAAAGCCTATCTTTGAGGGAATGGCATTGCCTATGAGTCCTCTAAGGCGTGTCTTTAATCATCTGAGGCTAGAAATCAAACGGCGCCAATTTCCGTGGGTGCTAGGCGGTCATAAGATTGGCGCGCTCAATTTTAATCTTTTGGTTATCCCGAGAAATTTGTAGCCCCTACTACCAAATGCCAAGATTTTTTTTTTTTTTTTGGGGGGGGGGCGGAAGGATGTGTCTGTGGTTCGTGAGGTGAAGGTAGTAAACTCAAAGATATTAAGAAAAAACACCAATCAAACAAGTGAAATTAGAAAGAAATGAGAGAAGAAAGAGAGAAGATTAGACAAACAAACAAAACAAAATAAAAGGAATTAGACACTCCAAAACGAATTATGGGTAGGATTTTTATGGAGTTTTATAGACTTAAGATTTAATGTGTACATAGAA